>JAVTVJ010000243.1:357500-699123 GCA_034509425.1 Eopsaltria australis | reverse complement strand
AAGAGTTGACATTGTGTTTTTCAGGACAAGAGGAGAGGGAGGCTGGGTGCTGTGGAGAAGGCAATTGAGGGATAGAATAAATCCAAAAGTGGGACGGGTATCAGTGCTGCATCTGAAGTAGCATCACTGCTCACCAGGCTGCTGCAGCCTGGGCACCACTCAGAACTGAAATCAGATTAAAAGGCACTCAGAGCCAGGGCAGCTCCACCAGGGAATCCCTGAACGTGCACAGCACGAAGCTCTCCCAGGTTCAGGTATGAAAAATACATAGAAAAACTCTCCAAATCCTCTCATGCACATCAAGCAGGGCTCCGTGTGATTTCATAGTTTTGCTGATGACAAGATGTTAATACTCTATTCAGTGCAAATTGTATAAAATAAAATTGATGTTAAACATACTGAGCTTTGCAAAATGAATCAAAAGTACCAACAGCAGGGTAAGGTGACCAAGAATCATTTTCTCTCCAAAATTTGAGAGGAGGTTCAGGTCAACTTACAAATTTTAAGAAAACCTTCAGGTTAAACCTTACTATAACTTATTGTAACCTTAAATGGAAAGCAAAATTTGTAAATTAAAAACATTTCCTACTGCTATCAGCTTCGCCTCTTCTATCAAACCCCCAAACTTCAATATCACTTTTAATTCAAAATTCAAACTTTAATAATAGTGTCCAAATACCAATCCGAGGTCTCCTGAAAAAGTCATTCTATTTCTGAAAAGCATCCATATCAAAGATGCAAAAAATCAGAACGGGATCTTTTACAACACTTTCATTTTCTGATCTTTGCTATATTAGATGCTGATGGTAATGGCATGGAAATGTGTTAATATTGGAATAATTGAATGACCATGAGTAACACAGCAGCTGCAAATGTTCTGAGGGGGGAGCTGGGGCTGTTCCTCTCATCCTGTGGTGGCTTGAGCAGCCAACAATTCACCCCAGGTACAGAATGGAAGTACAGAATAATGGAAAGAACCAGTTTGAACCAGTCTGGGTAAAGTTTGAACTGGCATGAACCAGTAGCAACCAGTTGGAGCCAGTTAAAACTGGTCAGAACCACTTTAAACCAGTTTGAAATAGTTTGAATAGATTGGAACCAGTCTAATCCATTTTGAAGCTGTTTAAATCAGTGAAAAAGGGACAGAACCACCTGGGAACAGTCAGGAATTAGCATAGAAACATCATTTTATTTTAGAACTGCACTCAAAACAAGCGATTCTTCACTATTTGAAAAAAAAAATTCAGTTTGATTACAAATTATATATCCACCAGGAAAAAAAATGAGATCACATTTAAGCCAAGTTGTTTTACTTAAATACGAAATTTAGTTGTTCTACTGCAGCATCTGCTTGCAAGTCAACACTGCCCCTGAGCCTTCACTATATGCTGAAGATATTTAGAATCAACACCCTTCATAACTTCTGGCACAAAATCCTAACTCTTAGAAAGGAAATCCTTGGAATTAACATCGTGTTCTCACTTATGAGATCAACCAGAGCTGGACTCTACTTCATTAACAAATTGAAACAGAAGTGTGTAAGCTTTGCAGTTCAATATGAGGAAAATAAGTTGAAATGAAGCCCAGGAGTGCTGTGATAATGATATTTTTATCATCCCAGAGCTATCAGATTCAGAAGGTCTACCCTGCACTGACTTCACTACCTACTTTGACAAATGACAATTAAAATAATTAAAATCCTCAAACAGCAAACAGCACATTCTTTCATGGTTAATAACACATTCTTTCAAACCTCCACCTCAAAAAAAAAAAAAAAAAGAAAAGAGCTTTAGGACACAGTCAGGCATCAGTGACGCTGGAGATGCTGCTTTACCTCTTCCCTAAATGATAAATGACTTTGCATATCAGCAAAGAGATGACATCTCTGTGAGTCAAGCACTGTCTGACGTTCTTTGTGGAGTTTTCCAAGGGCGTTGATCAAGATTTCTGTCCTTTATGGAGTCCATGGTTTCCTCCTTTCTGTGCAGCACCAATCCCCTGCATTAGCATTTTACAGGGGTGGATAGCCATTGTCGAAGGGAAATCAAAGCAGGGCTACTCAGAGCAGTTTAACTGAAAGCATCATGAATTCATTATCAACAAAGCACTAAATCACTGCATATTTCAAAGCAGAGAAGGCAGTTCTACAAGGTAAACATCTACACTGTTACTGCAGTCTTTTCAAAGCCCCCAGGACAGGACCAAGGTCAATTTTATTGTGCTGTCACACCACAAGAGATAAGGACTTTTCAAAGGTGTACTTGTCTACTTACTGTAACTTTTAAAGGATGTAACTCAAAAGAAAAAAAAAATAATTTAAATTTACAAAACAGTGCAGGAACAGTGAGAATTTCCAGCAACACAAATGCTTCTTGCAGGGTTATGCTTTTCAATCCACGCCTTTGACAGTGGCAAAGGAGGCTCTGCTCTGCTCCTCCAAGAAAAGCTGCCTTTCCTAAAGTGAAAGGATATCATGAAAATTGCATATTTGGGTGAATAAGCTTCTGGTAACAAGGAATGCTTTTCCCTAGAGCTCTACACACAACCCAGCACGAACACAGTGCTCACCAGAGAAGTGTTGGAGAGGAGCAAACTGGGAGAAGGAAACCAAGAGGAGTCACCCCTGGATGAGCCCAGCATATTTCAGGCCATGAATCAGCTGGCTGCCATAGCCAGAGTGTCATTTACAGATTATTGCAGACTGAAGCTTTCACTTAAAATTATGAGAACAGTTCTTGCACTCAGGAAACAAGCATTCCTTGTGTTGAAATGCTGCCTTAAATGCAGTTTGCAGAACAGCTTCATGAGACACATTTTGCTCATCTCTACTTGTAAATGAATATAAAAAGCAATGCATGCCTACTGGGGGGGAATGAACAAACAAATTGTGTTGTCTCCTTTTGGTGATTTGAATAAAACATGTCTCCTCTTCAGCTCATCCTCTGAAGAAAAACTCTACAACTAAAAACTGTAAAGAGCTGGTGATGAGGTCAAAGGGTCAGGATTAAAAACCAAGCAGCAAGCACCACATGCAAGTCCTACAAAGCTTCCTGCAAGCCATCTCCTAATTCCAGCCTACATCTGAACAGCTCTGTGCGTGTCAGTGCAGAAGTGCTGCTTGTAAGCACTTTGCTCTCGTCTCAGCAGGCTCAATCACAGCTCTGCAGATGAGGCCAGGGGCTATCCCAGAGCCCATCCAAGCACTCTTCCTTTAGATTTGTTCTTTTCTTTTTTGGCAAACAGCACCCAGATCCTGCTCTGGTACAATCAGGTCTCCTGACAATGTGCAACTCACACTTTAAAGAGCCCACTGACAGATGGGTTCAATTTAATGCATGACCATGAACAGCTGCTCCTGATCACAGGCTTGTACAGCAAACTCATTCATCACCAAGTATTTCAAAAGGCTGAGCTGGAATGGAACAAATGAATTTGAAGGAGTATGGGAGGTACCAGGCTAGCCTTGGAGAATGTGTCAGATGTAAAAAGCACAGCTCTGGGGCTGCCATTAATTCATCCCTGTAAATGCTGGCTCTGCTCTATTAGCAGCATTCTCCAGATTCTCACAAATCCAGGAGGGCAGCCTGAATAAGGTGCTGGAAGATGTAGTTAAATGCTCCTTGCTGAAGGTGATTCCAACTAAGGCACTAAAAGGAGCTGACAGCATCTTTAAACTGTGTTTGTCAAGGTGACAAACCTCAAAAAACTGCTGAAGGGAGAGGAGGGTATTTCCCCAAGGGCTCTAACTCAGAAAGAAGATCCACCAGTCATGCAAAGGAGGGCCACAGACCTGCTTTTGCCACCTTCACCTTAAACACTGTGAGAGGCCTCACTGCTTTTAAAGTTTTCATCTTCCCCTTTGGTCCCTCAGTGTGGCTGCAGCCAAGAACAAGGCACAAGCTCACAAACAGAACCCCCCATTTTGGTGGTCTGTGAAGAGATGGAGAGCTGACACAGAGCTGAGGAATTCACATTATTTCCTTTCTTTTTATTTTAATTTCAGGGATTATGCAGCAAAAACAGACATTTTAAATATCACAGTGTTTGCCATGGCCACTGGACCATCTCTGAGTGACTCAGCTTTCACAGAGCACTTCCAATGAGCTGTGCACAGGCTGGCTTCACAGATGTTGGCAAGGAGGGTCAATACAGGGAGGAAAATTCCCCAGGAGTTGCCTCAGGTGGCAATTCATTCTTGCCAATCTTTGCTAGGGCTTTCTAGGAGGGGGGAGAACAAGTTTCCACGACCTTTTTGAAGGCTATTCTTACCTAGAAGTGATATTTATAACACCTTCAGACACCTGTATCACCAAAGTCTACTTGTACTTGTGTCAATTCATGAGGAAAGCACGTAATGCTTATGAAGAATTCTAAATTTCACACACTTTTGTAGCACTATGTGGTTGTTGGGTCAGATTTTTGTATCTTGGTATGAAAAACACACTCATCTATTGAGCTGTAGTAAATTTAATAATAATTTTTTGTGATAAATAGGGGGTAAAAAGGAACAAAATTTTCCTCAGTATAGAAAATGTAACCTTTGCAATGGTAGGAAAAACAAAATATTGGGTGATATTTCCCTCTTTCCTTCTACAAAGTACCTTTGCCAGTCTCTTGCTCTATCCACTCTCCTTCCTCAAGGCCAGGTGAGGAGACAAAGCTCAGGTGCCATAATTGTGCACAAAATAAGGCACAACATCAGCTCCCCTTGCACACAATGGAGAAAAGCCCCTGCTTGCCATCCCCCAGCCTCCTGCTGCCTGCCAGGAATGCAGTGAGGGGAGTGAGAAGATCTCTGCCATGCCAATACCCAGCTCTGAGACAGCAGTCTGCACTCATTTTGGGAGCCCAATCCACTGCCAGGGCTCAGGCTCTGACGTGGGGGTGAGAAGCCGTGGGCTCAGCAGCTTTGCTTTATCTGCAGCACACACACACACACTCACACACCCTCTGCACAGGTTATTCATCACCACAGCAACCTCCAAACAAAGGTGGGAGCCAAGGCAAACCCTTCACCCAGCCCTGTCCCTCTGATGGCAGAGGGAGGCTGCTCTCTGCTTGCACCCTGTGGGGACTTCATTGCTTGGGTTTGTTTTTGTGTCATTGGATCTCTCAATTCCACTCTCAGCATCCCAGAGCAGAGAAGAAAACTGGTGCTTTGATGCCACACTGATGCTTTGAGCAATAAAATTCTTGAGAAGAGCTGGCTGACACACAATTCCTTCTTGCCACACGGTGAGCAAGGGCCATAATCATGGCTTTTTTCCATTGTGTGGAAGGGGAGCTGCAGGGGAGCTGATGTTGTCCCTTATTTTGTGCACAGTTATGGCACCTGAGCTTTGTCTCCTCACCTGGCCTTGAGGAAGGAGAGTAAATAGAGCAGGAGAGTGGCAAAGGTACTTTGTAGAAGGAAAGAGGGAAATATCACCCAATATTTTGTTTTTCCTGCCGTTGCCAAGGTTACATTTTCTATACTGAGGAAAATTTTGTTTCTCTTTACTCCCCATTTATCAGTAACTACTACAAAAAATTATTACTAAATTATTATTATTATTTACTGCAGCTCAAAATAGATAAGTGTGTTTTTCATACCAAGATACAAAAAATCTGACCCAACAACCACGTGGTGCTACAAAAGTGTGTGAAATTTAGAATTCTTCATAAGCATTACGTGCTTTCCTCATGAATTGACACAAGTTCAAGTACACTTTGGTGACATGCAACCGTCACCCTGCCTGCTCCCCTGTGTTCCAGGAATAGCTGCTGTAAAATAAACACCCCACCTAAACACAAGGAAACCCCAATCTGTTTAACTGCACCCTTCTGTCCTTCCCCTCCCTTCACCACTTCTTTTCTTCACATCCTCTTTCACTCCTAGGGAGAGCAACGATTTTGGATATGTTGTGAAAATCCAAACGAGACAACAAAATAATTGTGAGCTCAGCACAAATGAAAAGCAGAGTGTCTTTTCTTCCTTAAATCCAGAAAGATGCTTCCCGAGTCACTCGAGGAAAGACATTATGATCATTTCTAAACCCCTTCAACAACCAGCCAGGAGGAAAAAACCCTCTCTGTAGTGACAAGCTGCCAACACTCAGTGAGCAGAGTGGCTCTCATTGGTGACACTGAGCTTTCCCCTGCAGAGCTGGGCACGTGGGCACCAGCAGCCAGCACCACATGCAATGGCAGCTCTGAAAATGCCCAGATTGCTCAGCTTCTCCTGAAGCACATCCCCCACCTGAGCAGCCAGGTCTCAGGGTTTAAAAGATAGGGGTAAGCATTTGTTCCCACACCTGAGCAGCCAGGTCTCAGGGTTTAAAAGATAGGGGTAAGCATTTGTTCCCACACCTGAGCAGCCAGGTCTCAGGGTTTAAAAGACAGGGGTAAGCATTTGTTCCCCCACCTGAGCAGCCAGGTCTCAGGGTTTAAAAGATAGGGGTAAGCATTTGTTCCCCCACCTGAGCAGCCAGGTCTCAGGGTTTAAAAGATAGGGGTAAAGCATTTGTTCCTCCACCTGAGCAGCCAGGTCTCAGGGTTTAAAAGACAGGGGTAAGCATTTGTTTTGAATCATGGGATTAAAACAAAAAAAAAAAAAAAAATATATCCAATGGTTCCTAAGAATTTTATTTTTTAAAACAAAGCCACAGATGATTGGAGCACATCTCATTGTCTCTTATTTACTCCTGTCAGGACTTAGACATTAAATTCTGCTGCAGTAAAATTATCAGAAATATCCACCTAATTTTAGTGCTTTTGGATCTAAGCAAAATGTATGTTAACAAAAGGCTGGTTTGATTTACACCAATGGCTTATCTACCGTTCTTCTTGAGTTTCAAACCAGTCACTGGTAGCTGACCAGTGATCTTTTGCAGGCTTATGATGGTTTACAATTTCTGTCAGTGTGTTTCAGCACCCAGCTCGTGAGGCAGGAGCCTCATTTATCTGATTCTGCAATATTTGTATCAGCCAATCACTTCAGGGATTTGGTGTTTCAGGGGAGCCCATAGGAAAGATGAGGACAGGCTTTTTATCAGGGCCCACAGCAATAGGACGAGGAGATAATGGCTTTAAAGTAAAAGAAGGATGAACTAGAATGGATATAAGGAAGTTTTTTACAATGAAGGTGGTAAGCTGGTTGCCCAGAGGGGGGTGGATGCCCCATCCCTGGAAACGTTCATGGCCAGGTTGGGTGGGGCTCTGGGAAGCCTGGTCTAGTTGAACCAGGGGGCTGTACTGGATGGTCTCTAAAGATCCCCCCAAAGCAAAATATTTTATGATTCTATGGTAATGCTGCTCTGGTACTATAATTTAGACAAAATTGAAATTTATATAAAAATTTTTTTTAAAGTGTAAGAAAATTCAGCTTCCAGATGAAGGCTCAAATCGTGGTTTCTAAAGTTCAGATTGCGCTTGCAGGTAGTAAAGAGCAATGGAGTGGAATTGCAAGCGCAGCGCTGAACTCCACTCAAAACCAAGGGCAGGACACTCTCCAGACACCCTGCACTTAGAGTTCTGTGCTCTATGGTGCTCTCAGAAATAGGAAAAAACCTAAAAAACAACAAACTAAGAACCTGCATTTGAGCTCACACACATTTCTGAAGCACAGCCACAGGCAAACCCATGAACCTGGATGTGCTGAGAGCAGGGAGTGATTTCTGCCAGAGCACAATCACCACCTGGTGTGATAAGCAGGTGCTGGCTTGACTCAGGCTTTATTTGTGCAGTGAATTTCCAAAGCACCTTCCTGGTGATCTGGAGCTTCAAAAGGAACCTCTCCACATGGAGGTGGTTTCCCACCCACGTCACAGGGAGCAAAGGTTTTTGCTTTGTCCCCCACGCTGGCATTTCTATATTGTGAGTCAGCCTGAGACCTCAGACTCAACACAATTGTCACCAAGTTATGTCCTCCCTGACCAAGACACTGATGTGTCTCCACTGCAATTATTGGGCTTTTCAAAAAAATCTGTGGTCTCTAAACTGTAAATAATTGAAAATATTTACAGGCCTAAAAAATAAGTGCACCTACTCAAGTGATAATGATTTTAAATTTAAAAAAACACTGCTTCAGTAACTACCTGGCTTTCTCTATTTCTAAACAACCTGAAAATCAATTGCAAACAATTTTAAAACCTTTCTCCTCCAAAGCTGCTGCTGTTAGCACTGAAGTTGCTGTATTATTTAAGTGCTGGGGTTCAGAGTTCTCCAGCAGCAGAAAGGAACTGCATTTACCTTCAGTGGCTCCCAAGATAGCAGCTGTTATGCTTGAACTGAAGCAGGAAGAGCAGCAGCAATAAAAAGGAAAGCAACTTAAGGACAGGTATGCTCCAGCTTGCAGAAATACAATGGTTATGTGACAAATCTGGTTTCCTAAACTTTCCATTAATTAAAGCCTACTTATTTTAGTCTGGCTTAGTGGGCTACTGGACCTTGAATTAAGGTACTTGTATTCCTTGCTCTGCCTCAGCCTCCTCCAGCATCAAGCAGAATGACTCCCATAATTTTTCAGGCCAGGGTGATTTTCCAACTCTGCTGCTAACCAAGGTAGCATGTACAGCTCAGGACAGCACTGACCTGCAGGTTTTTGTCCAAATATTCCAGTAACACTATGGCAGGAAGCTGAAAGAGCCAGACAAGTGCCCTGGATGCAAATTACCCATCCTTACATCCTCCAGAAGAGACCTGCAGGTAGCTCTGCCTAAAGCACAAAGCACCTGCTCTGATATTCACAGGATAATCCAGCACCTGAAGCTGATCTGTGTCCTGCTGATGCTCTAATGGGATTCTATCCATGCACAGAGGGGCTACCTTCCCCAAATTCCACAGAGGTTTTAAATGATTAGCTGTAGCTAAGGGCACATGTGTTGTTTTTAATGGGAAACGTGTGTTTTACAGACCATCAACAATTCCTGGGTGCCACACTCCCAGGCAGGCAGCAGCCAGCCCAGCATGGCACAGCCTCAAATAAAGCAGGGTGTTACAAGGTGCAAGGCAGCTCTCCACACATCTGCTGTCAAAGAATCACAGCGTTTCATCTGCTGGAAGAAGCAGATTGCCATGGTTCTATCAAGGAAAATCACAGATTGGAGAAACTCACTAGAAACCACCTTCCCCTAAAAAAATTAATTGCTAAGTGTTGCCTTTTGCAGAGAGGTTGTGTCTGGTTTGAACACAGGATCACGCCTCAGAGTCCAGAACAAGCTCACTCTTTTCTTTTCACAGCATCTTCCAAAGGATGAAGTTTGGGATGAAGGTTGGCTGCACACAGCCACAGAGAGGTTTAAAAAGGAAAAAAAAACAAACCAAAAAACCAAATCCATGCACTTACATAAAAGGCTTTGGGTAGTTTCATTTTCTATTCAGCAGGAAAGGGAGTGAACCAGCATGCGCACACACATTTTTAATCACCCTCGTGCTGACAGCAGCCAGTCACTACTTCTGTTATCAGAACCCCACAGCTTGGATTTCCATGCTATGAAGAGGGTATAAAATCTCCTCTGATTAAAAAAGCACAGTGATACCATCTAGAATAACACACAAATGCCACAGATTTCAAGTTGGGCCTCAACGGGACGCTCCTCATTCGGTGGGGGAGAGGGGAAAATAATCCATAAATACACAAACAAATAGTAAGGATTTCCTAAGATTAGCTGATAACCTGGATCACTGTCATTTTCTCAAAGCTCATCAGTCACCCTTGAGGAAAAACAAGCAAGGCAGGCCAGTCTGTGCATCCAGAAACTGAGTTTGCAACAGCTGCCAGTTGTCAGAGAGACAGAGAGGAAAGAGAGGAGCTGAGCTCGTGTCCAACTCACCAGTGATCACTTGTGCAAATGCCACGTGCCTGGGCTTAAAACTGCAGCCCTGGTGGATGCTGTCCCTGCCACTGCTTAATTCAGCTGGCTGGCATCTCTCCAGAGGTGCTCAGAAGGCCCAACAGGACAAATCACTGAAAAGCAGAAAAGAAACAGGTTCAGCTTTGCAATTCCACTGCACGTTGGACAATGAGCTCGACTTGCTAATCCCTGACTTGTTAAAATGAGATTTCCCTCAGTGCCTGACAGGGAGAACACAGTTCTGGTTTGAGCTCATCCACTCCTGTCACAGTGAGTTCCCTAAATATCAGTGACAGCAAAATGAACTCCTGAGTGCAGCTAACAGGAGCCTCATGGTCAGGATAACTGGAGCCTCCACCCTAAAACCCTTCAAATCTTGTTACCCCTCAATTTTGAATCTGACATTCAAGAGTTGCTCCTTTTCTATTTCATATCTTTATTCATAGCCACACTTTATTCTGGCTTAGTTCTACTACAAGTCACTTCCAGCTCCACAGCTGCACAATTCCAGGCACTGACCAGTTCTTGAAATTTATAGCAAATCTGACCAATTTACAGTGGAATTTTCTTATGAATGACTCTCTTTAGGCCTTCATTTGGACATTATCCCAATTCTGTGACTCCAGTGAGACATCCCATTTCCTCCCCTTTACAGGACCAGCCCCACAGTGATGGTTTCCCATTTTACAATAAATCCAATTAAAAATAATTAAAACGTACAGATCAATTTGATATGGCAACAGAACTAGGGGGAAGCAGTACCCAGTCAACTCAGTGATAGGACAAGTGACAATAGGTCAAATTGAGTCAATCTGAATTGGCCCAGTAGTTGCACATTAATATAAATACTAAGTAGTATATTGAACTAGTTTTTGTACTAAACCCTATCAAGCTGCTTACTAAGATGACCAGATTCTAGTGATGGTTTGTCTGTTAATCACCTCTTTCTGTCACAAATGAAGGGGAGATAGATATTTAATGTCCCTTCAAACTCTAACTAATGATTAGGTGTGATTCTGTGAGAAAAAAAATAGGACAAACCACACCTCTTTTCTTTTCCAATAGTAACTTATGCTCTCAGGAGCTTCTCACACAGAAATTAATTTTTCTCAGTTGAATGGAAGACTAAAGAATTCTGCTAAGAAAAGAAAGTACTGAACAGTAGCACACTCATTGTTCCCAAGGTCCTTATCTCTGAAATTTGTCACAGGTTTTGGGATTCTCATCTGAAAGCCAATGTAAAACAGAAAAGGGAAAAAAAAACCAGATCTCACTGGTGAATTTCTGAGCTCCTCCTTGCTAATGTGACTCCTCTGCTTGCTGGACATGAAGACAGTTAATGAATAATGACTGTGCAAACAAAATATCAGACAATGATGGGAGGGGGAGGGAAGGGTGAGATGATTGTGTGGGAGGCTTGGATTGGATTTGGCAACAATTAGGAAAATTGATGCCCTTTTAATGATAGGAAAAGGCTTTGCTGGAGAGATAAGGTGGACATGACATTCAAATTACTTTAGTCTTTGGATTTGGATGTATGGAAATAGAAAGTTAAAAAGGTTAGGGTTCTTCATTGTGTTTCCCTTTTATGTTAAAAATGTAGCTCTCAAAATTACATCCGTGTGTGTGTGAACCTTCAGCTCCCCTCAAAGCTGCTACAGGACAGATTTATTTTGCTTTTCTCTCTCTGAAAATATTGCTTACCACATGTAGGACTGCCTCCTACAAGGTACAAGAGATCTTGGATTTCCCTTCCAGTAAGAGCCCCAAGCCAGCAGAAATTATAGACACTTGAAGAATCAGCCCAATAACCTGCTACCATCACTTAAGATCCTCCCCTAACTGGTTCCACTGAATATATTATCAAAAGAGGGCACCAGAGATTGCTCCCTGTCTGATGGAGGTTGCACAGAGCACATTTCCTTCCCTGCTGTTATTCCCAATTCCAGCAGCTCCTGCCAGACTCTCACAGGTGAGAAATGCCTGCTACAAGCACATGAAATGCATTATCCCAGTGCTCCTTTAGTAGCTTCATAATATCCATAAAGTTAAAAGGGAAAAGGACATTTCTCCACAAAACTCACTCACAATTCCTCAATCACAAAGTAAATAAAAACCTCTTGCAGTTTCACTCTTTGCCTCTACAGATCTTTTTGCTTGACATCATATTTGCACGATCATTTCTACAATGAGACACAACCACTTCTAAATAAGTGCTAGTTCATAAACCACATTTATACAACGTATAATCACCATTTCTATTATCCAGCATCTTTCATCAGCAGATCTCAAACAGTGTTTAGAAGATTTAAACTCCCAACCACCACTGCAGATGTGACTTGAAAAGTGAAAGCACAATCACACGAGGCAGGATTTATCCAGGAAATAAGGACTGTGATACTTAATCTTGGAAAATAGCAGAGAGATAATTTAAAGTAAGGTATCTACAAAGAAATGGTGCCTGTGCCAAGGGTCTGTTTGTATTGGTTGTGCAAAGAGAGGACAGAATGTTCTTTCCCAAAGAACCACAGAACAAACTTCCTGAACCAATGGGAGTTTTCTTTTTTTTGCTTGTATTGCATCCAAGTAAATGTGGCCCAGCCAAACTTATTTAATAAGAAAGGGGAAAAAAGAATCAATTAATTTGGCATGGCCTTGTCTTGAGAAAGGACAGTCACACACTTCAAAGGGAGTGGAAGTGCTCACCTGAACAGATCCAGAACCACTGCTACTCTGTGAAATTAGTCATATTAGCAGGGAAGGGGCTTTTTGGCTATTTTTAAAAATCATTTCTTCCACAGCATTCTAAGCAGCTGTAATGAACTCTCTTCCTTTTTGTTCTTTTCTGTTTTCAATGCCAGTCTCTTGCTGCACACCAGCAGGGTTTGAGGATGTGAAGAGAAGAGGGGCAGTGTGTTGGAAAAGAACTTGAAACCATCCCACACCAGTTCATTTAACACAATATTTTCTTCCTAAAGCAGTCATTTATGCCATCTTGAAGAAAAAAACCACACCTGAAGATATCCAAAATGCACAAAAAAAAACCCCTCCAAGTTCAGCTCAGCTTTTACCTCCTTTGGCCTTTCAGGAGTTGGGTAAATCCACAGGGAAAAGCCTCTTTGCAAGGCAGAGATAAAAGCATTACTGGTAAGGTCAAGAGAGACAACATATCCTTCAGTGGGATGCATTTGGAATCCCTGCTTTAGAAAGAGTGATGAATTTAAAATTAAAAGACATAAAACATTCCCTCTACCCTACAGGGAGATACTGAGACCCCCCCCAAAATCACATCCATGTCTAACTCTGCAGCAGGATTGTTTACATGGATATTTGTGAAAGTTTCTTGACTCAGAAATGCTCATTTCACACTTTCACAATGCAAGACTACTTCCAGCATCTCTGGAAGTGCAGTTTTTTCCCCAGTGTATCACAGATTTGTCACAACTGCCACACCAATGCCCACCTCTGCTCTCTGATGGGCCAAGATGCTGCATCTTTCCTTGTGTAAACTTATTATAGTTCATTTGTTGTGTGAGATTTCTCAAGATGTGGAAGAAGGAAGGCAGAAAGCAGGAATCCCTTTAAAAAGAAGGATGGGGAAGCAGCAGGAAGGAACAGTCAGAGCTCCATAGTTAAGAAAAATCAGGGCCAAAAGGTGAATTTGGTTCAGAACACTTGGTTCAGACTGGAATAAATTTAATACTTTGCACTTCTTAGTGCACAGATTAGGAACCTGGCCCTTCCTAGCACTGGAAAACTGTATCATCAGGATGATCTTGAATCTTTTCTGTTTATTAAGGAAAGCACAAATTCAGGCAAGCCCTTTAAAATCACTTCCTCAGAGGAAAGCAGGGGTTTTTTCACATCAATCCACCTACAGACTTCCACCACATTACGGCCACTGTGGCCATAAAAGTTATTTTAAGCATGGCCTGTAGTAATAAATTCGTTTTAGAGCCAATAATTTTCTCTTTGTGGCTGAGAAGCAGGGGGAGTTTCCCCATCATGATGTAATCAGAAGTTACTTTGAAGCTGCATCAAAACTTGGATTCATTAAATTTTAACCCCAAGAGAAGTCAGAGCACACCATAGACACGGCCCCCAAAGCACCTCAAACTTCTACCAACCCCTTGATTTTTTCCCCATTCTCAAATCCCACTGTTTATAGTGAATTATAAAACCAGATAGTCATTAGTAACACATGCTGTCCTTTCCCTGGGAATCACAAAAATCAGAGTACTGAGACATCTGGATGCCAGGATTTTCAGTTCATCTCTGCATTTTCTCCAGTATCATTTCTCACTGTTGCCTTTACCCTTATCCCCAGTTAGAATCACTGAGCAGTGTTTCTGTCAGGCCCCTGGATCAAAGCCCTGCACTGGTGGTGATGTTTTCCAGTCTCTTCCCACACTGTCCCCATCAAAGCCAGAAACCTGCTCTGAATCAAAGCAATCTCTCACACAACCCAGCAACTTGGACCTTTTATCCTCTGCTCCATCCTTGGTGCTGACCACTGAGCCCCTCGTTATTCACCTCCACTTCACAAATTAATGGTTTATTACAACACAATGAAATACATTAAATCACGTGCCAAGTTAAATCTACCTAAAAAAAAAAGAAAAAAAAATCAATGTAACTACAAAAAGCAAAGTTTGTAATAGCCTTTATTAGTCTAGTAATGTATGGATGGAAAAAAAAGTAAAAAAAAAAAGTAAACCTGTTTGCAGGCCAACTATCAGGTCTGACAAAAAGAGAGGCATGTTATTTTGGCAAGAAAAATCAAGAACCTAATAGTCCACAAAAGGACAATGTGACAGTTTTCTTAGAACTGCTCTGTTCCTTCCAAACAATCTGCAGTGCTCCCAATAGGACACAACTACTAATTCCTATTTAATAAACAACAAAACAGAACAAAAAGAAACCCCAAAAACCAAAAAACCCCAAACAAAAAAAAACCCAAAAAAAACGCCCCAAAAAAACAAAACAAAACAAAAAACAAACAAACAAAAAAACCACCAAAAAACAAACAAAAAAAAACCCACATCAACCAAAAACTCAATCCTCTCCAAAAAAAAAAACCCAAAACAGATTGAAATAATGAAGCACATTTTTATAGTAGTGGTCAGTGTCACTTTACTGCCACTTTTAATGTGATTTATTCCCATTGCACTCACACACATCACCATGTGCAATCCAGCCAGGGGCAGGACTCTGGCCAGGACAGAGCTCAGGACAGTCTGAGAGCATTTCTGGAGACCTTGGCTTGGTATTCTCAGACCCTACATGAGAGTAACAAACACAGCAGCTCCTGTGCTGTAGGACAAGGTCCCTCCTCAGCTCCCTGTAGGTGATGGAAGGCACCAGTGATGGCCAAGTGCTCATCAGGACCCTGCAAAGGTCAACCACAAAATGATATTCCTTTAATCAAGTCTGAGTTGGGAATGAGCTTTCTAAAAAGGTTCCACTTCTTAAGAAAAAAAAAAACCCAGAAGAAAACCAAAAACCACCACTTATCTCTATAAAGGTTTTCTTGCTAATGTTTCTTTTATTGAAGTCTATTAAAAAGTAATGCTTTCAATAATGTCTCATAGTAATGCCCTTCTAAAAGTGAAGGGTGTACAAAAGGAAATCCTCATGCTTAAATACCTTCCAACTTTTCTAATTAACTCCCTTCCTCTGTTTTATTATTTTGGAACAAGGGTGTTTGCCCTTGATCTGATCCCAGATTCTCTTTTTGACTTCCTTGTATCATCTCATCTGGGCTTTTATTTGACTTACTAATAAGGAGCTGATTCTGCAACAGTACAGAAGTTAATTAATATTTATTGTGGCCAAGAGCAGGATTTACACCACAAACAAAAGAGCTTAATCCTGGCCTAACAGATCATACAGAAAAACACACACAAAACGCCCAACCTCCCTGCCAACTGGGGGAAAAAAATACAAAAAACCCCCAAAAACAAACAAACAAACAAAAAAAACTCCACCATGGTGACATGGATACTTTTCTTTGGCTCTGTATTGACCATTCTGCAGATCTCTCATATTTCCACACTATTTTTGCCTGGCAATTATGATCAAAACAGAGTCACTCTAAATCAACATTGCCAGACAACAAAGTGAGGACAATAAAAACCCCGTGCCCAAAGGGGACTTTTGTGCATCCCATCCAGAAGGGAAAAGTAAAAGCCTTTAAATATCCCAAGAATGCCTAAAATTCTGCCTTGCTACTCTCAACAAGGTATTTCAACTGTGTTTGGTTTTGTTCACTTCATAGAGTCATTATCAATGCTGAGCACACTCAAACATAAAATCCCTCTGAACAAACAATTCCTGATCCAATGTTTCATCATTTCAATCACTCCACCAGAATTTTTCTGGGGAAGATAAATAAAATCAGAAATCTGCTTTAACCTTTTAAAACAACATTCATGACATTGTTATTTTAGGCCTTAGAAGCCGTTTTCAGACTTGCAATCGTGGCCATAAAATATCAATTCATGGTGATGAAAGAAAAGATAAAACCTCAAGTTGGTAGACAACGAAAAATGTGAACAAAACACTGTTCATTGTAGGCTGAAAGAGGCTATTCCACATCTTTGCATGGAGGAATAAACTCGGGGCCAAATCACCAAATTTAAGATTCGAGGCTCTAAAAGAAAAGCAAAATCTATCTTTACACACGTGTATGATGAGGCTTAAAAAAATGGAGAAAAAAGCATCACCAAATTTAAGGTTAGAGGCTATAATGGAAAAGCAAAATATCTCATTAAACACATGTATTATGAGGCTGAAGAAAATGGAGAAAAAAGCATAAAGAAACTGGGGCCAACCATTTTAAGCCTGATGAAGAAGGCAACAGCTCCCAGCCTAACTGGGAGCTGACCTTTCCCCATTGTGTGAGGGAGATGTGATGAGGTGAGAAACTCTAGAAGTGCCTCCAGCCTGTCAGGAAAGCCACTGCATTATTTACATTGCCCAAACAGTGTCATTTGTCCTGAACTTCAGAACAATTTGTGCACCCTCATTAGAGTTTAATAATAAATCCACAGTTTCCCCTCTGCTCGCTGGGGTGAAATGAAGAGTGCTAAAATAAAGGAAGGATGCACGTGGGAAAAAGGAGAGAGAGGAAATTTTTGATGTATTAAAATCACACTGCAGAGGAAATATTTTCACTTCCAGAAGGCTCAAACCACTCGAGTCAGTGTCTTGCCATGCCACAAACATCCCCAAATATAAACCAGATACTTCAGGTTGCCCACCTAGGACACAAACCTATAGAATATATCAATTATGCCAGTGGATTACACCAAGAACGTCCTGTGCTAAACTTCCGGCAAGCTTCTAGGAATTGCTTTAAAACAAAGTGGATGAAAAAACAGGCCAAAGGAAGAGGTAAGTGACAGCTCTTAACAAGAATATTTCTAGAAGAACAAAGCTAAGACTATCCTTCACAGCCCTAAGACACTGAAAAATAATGCAAAAAAATGAAAAATCTGGTGATGCCCATTTGTTCAAAAATTTTCATCTGAGACAAGAAGAGATAAAAAAGAGCACGAAATACACTCTTCAGATAAGAAATGGAGAGAGGTTTTGTTGTTCCACAAGTGGGTGATATTAGCCTGATGAAGACAAGAGTTTAAAAAAAAAAAAAAACCAAACCTTTCTGTTGGATTTAAATCAAAAGAAACATTTTCCTCAAAAACAAGAAATAGACCTCAAGATGCAAAACTGACATCTGTTTTATTAAAATACAGGAGATTAAGGAATTCTGCATGGTCTCACACATCCAAGGATTCCTAGAGCAGGATTTGAATGGAAGATTTAAATCAACTTAAGAACACAAATGTAAGTGGCTTCCATCTTCATCACTTTTAGCTTTTTCTCTTTTGAGTATATGGAAACTTCCACCATAGAAATTTTGTTTCTAGCATTAATATTACTGTTAGAGGTACAAATTTCATCAAAATAATTTACAGGCTTAGCATGACAAGGTGGGCTTTATCAAAAGAGCTTTCAGCCTATTGGTGTGAAAAACAATCTTGCCATGAAGACAAAAGCACAGCAGTCACCACATCCAAGGTCTAACTCCAGTCTAAAAAATGAGTAAGTTAAAATCTATTTACATTTTAACCAGAAAAAGTTAACAGTCTGCTGGTCTAATGACCCTTTCAAGCTTTAATTCTACAATATTATCATTTGCTTTTTCATTTTTTCTTCCCTCCTATCACAGGCTTAAATTTAATTAAGATTAATTTGATTTACTGGTCCTCTAGGAATTGGACAAACATAATTAATACGTTAGGCTGAAAATTCAAACTTTTATTAACGGGCTCAAGCAACTCCACAGGGACCCTCAAGTCTTTTAAAAAGTTAATCCTCGTGTAAGTGTTGTGGCTTCAAACACTGGGCTTTTCAGTGAGAACATGCAAAACTCTTTCCCCACCCAAAGGAAAACAAAGATGTGGTAATTCCCCACGAAGAATGGACAGAATAAAGGCTGGACATATAGTGAAAAGGTTCTTTGTCTTGAAAGGCATAAATGCATCTCCCTGCATAAGAGATGATTGTGTTAACTGGAGCACTGCTTATTCTGTTACACTAAATATTGCCTCAGGACCTCAGCGAGCCATGACATGGCAAGGCTCCGTGCCAACTGATGGAATTCTTCACAGCAATGACACTCAGGCCAGGATCTCCAAGTTCTAAATGTTTCCTTGTAGGAAATGAATGCAGGATGACTTCGAGTAGAGCAGCAGAACAAAGGTAAAGAGTTCAGTTTGTGCCTGTCACCTTCTGCTCAAGGCTGAGCCCTCCCCTGAGAGAGGAAAAACCCCTCTCCCAGTGCAAAAACTTGCCTGTAGCAGCTCTGAGTTTTATCATCTATAGCACCCATAAATTAACTCAGTAAATATTTGCTTAGTAGTGATTCTAGAGCAGGGACTTCATCAAATCCCCCTGATATTCCCCTGTGAAAGAAAGGAGGTGAACACACTCCCTTAAACTGTAAAACAAACAACATGGGGACAAATTCCCTCGGGAAAATTAGGCAGGAAGATGCTGTATTTATAGAAAAGGGAGTTAAAGTCACTTGGTTCCTTTTTTTTTTTTTCTTAGCCACTCATTATTTATACTGATACCAGCAATCATGGGATGGCTGCAGAAGGGACCAAGAAAGAAAGTTTTCACCACAATATGAAAGTGAGAATTTAAATAAACCCTCCTGCAGTGAGTTAGAATGCCATGGCAAAGCTTTGTCCCCAAAACGCTACAGATTTTCATGGAACTGCCACAAATGAAGCCTGCATGCAGTGGGCAAAGCCACACACAGTGGGCACAAGTGGATTAGAAAAAGAAATACCTATTATCAAACTGCAAAAACGCTGCAGTAACAGGAAAATGAGAATATTATGTCTAATGCTCCTGAGAGAAGTAAAAAATGTTTTGCATACAAGGCTTACTCGGAGACACAACAATTCACAGAATTAAAAATATGCCATGTTTTTCAGCCTAATTCTTTTCCAGCTACTTGAAGTGCATTTTTCTCTGCAATGCAACCACTCAGTGCTGATACAACAAAGAGCCTGTCAGTCCTGTAAATCATATCTTTAAGTTCCAGTGAGACATGATTATGTGTTATTCAGGTTACACGTGCATTCTCCTTGACAGTATGAAAGCTGGCAGTCCTCTAGCCAGGCAAGAAAACAATTATTTCCCCATATATCAATGCTTAAACAGTTCCTAAAACCCTAACTTCAGCTTGGCATATTGGCTTTTTCAGAAACCTGCAAATCCTTTGTGATTTGACAGCTTCCAGCGCTATTTTCACTGTGAATTTCCTTGCAAAACCAGTGCTGAAAATTCCATTCCTCTGTCACAACCTAAAGGAGAACTTTTTGTCCCAGCTGAGCGCTGGGAAACAGCAGCAGATGCAGGAGCTCTCTGTTTAGCTGGAGCCCCCCCAAAAAAGAAAATATTGATATTAAAGTGTCTGTACTTCTGATTTTTCCACGCATTTCACTGCATTATGTTCCAGCTTAAGCAGAACAGCAGGACAAGGAGGGAGTTTGGGCAAATGTTTCCCACTGAGTTTGGAGGAGGGAAGGCAAATTTCTGTGGTCTTGCACAGTTCTCCTCAGTCAGTGTCCCGGGGGGATTCACTATTCCTGTTCTACCAACCTGGTTATTTGCATTCCAGTCAGGACTGAGATGCAAAGCATCAACAACAGATTTCATAATTGTAACTCTGGAAAATATCACCCCACTCCCAGGTATCAAACACCACGAAGGAGAAGAAAAAAAGAACTTTAGTCAAGCACAATAGCTCTGTCTCCTCCACCTCCAGGAAAGGCACAAAGTTGACTACAAGCTTTGTTTTCTTAAATACTTTACACTTGCCTCCTCTTCAGGGAGATTTCCAGACGGAACAAATTACCTGTGGCTGGTAACAGAGCTGCTCTGCAAAAATGTCTCAGGATAAAGGCTCAGGTCACCACCTTAAATATCTTTGTATCTCTGGCCTTCAGCAAGTTCAGCTTGTTTACCCAAAGCAGCTCAAAAAACCCCCACCAAACCCACAACAAAACAAACCCAAAATAACCCCCAAAATCTACAGAGGAATATTCTCCAAGGGCAAAGAGGAATTGGCAGGATTTGTTGAGAATTGGATTCTCTCCTGTGCTTCTTGGGGAGGGAGGGTGTGGGATAAAGGACCTCACAATACCCCAGCAAATGGAAGATATGGAGTTTTCCTGGGTCAGGGAAATGGCCTTTTACTTATCAGAAAGTCAAGAAAACACCACCACGAGCAGGGCCCAAAGAAAGATCCATCTGGTCTTTATTTTTTAACCCCAAAGGCACCAGAACCATCACTCAGTGCCACAAACCAACTGATGGTGAGGAGGCAATAGAAGCAAACAGCAGGAACTGAATAAGTAGCAAAAAAAAAGTATCAAAATTCCCAAAAAGCCTAGACAAGCTGAATGCAGCAAGCTAGCAGGATTTAACCATGGTGAGAAAGAACCTTTGAAGATTTTTTTGGCAATCAGTCCAGGCACATCTCAAGCACACATGCACATGGAGCACACCCACAAGCAGCCCTCCCTGCCCCTCTCCTCTCCCACCCAAATGTGCTCCAGAACACGAGACCCACTGCTGGCTGCAGACAGCTCCCAGATGGTGCTGAACCCCTCAGCCACACTGAAAAGAAACCCAAACATAATTCAATCCAGCTGCAAGCTCAGGGAGGCACTCAGCCTGTGCTCGGGGGCACCAGCAGGGTTGGCTCACTGTCCTACCACAGAATGAGTGGTGAAACATCACCCAAAATAAGAGGGAATATCTTACACAGAAGGAGAAATGGAGGAGCCATCACATTCTTGCATGTGGGAGATGCTGGCTTCCTAAAAAATCTCTTTGGATTAGAGTTTGGCAAAAAAAAAAAAAGCATAAAAATCAAAGAGGAGGGTATTATTCTTACTTCTGTAATGCCAAAACGTTTACACAATGGTTCCTTACATTTCATCCCCATGATGATTTCCTTCTACTCCTGGTGTATTTTTAGGAAGGGGGTGATGAAAAAAGGAGATGTTTGAACTGCCCTAGGCAAGGTCCAGCCTCCAGAGCACCAGCTCTGAAGGTGAGCTCTTCCCTTTCCTTCAGAAGGAAACAAGGCCCAGGATGCCAGCTGATTTATGGGCAAAAAAAAGTGATTTCCAGGAGCCCAAACGCAGCAGTGAAGTTTGTCCAGCTGTCCTCATGTCATGCTCAGCTCCTCAAGTGTCCCCTTCCCCCAGTTAAAAGTGTCCCCTTCTCCCACTGCTGGAGACCAAGAGCTTGGGCAGAGCCTCCACCAGTGCCCATCAGCACGGGGGAAGCTCCAGGTGAGCATCTCCAGTTCCTCACTCAGCTCAGGAGGAAATCACAGAAGGAAATCAGCAGAGGGAAGCAGAGAGAGGAGGGATTCCTCTTCCTTAGTACCCCAGAGATGATGTTTGAATGGAGTTCCCAGACCTAGCACGTTTTAGGAAGTTAAATGAAGTGTGCACACCCAACTCAGGTCCCCAGTGGGATGTACCAGCTACCACAGCAACTGCCAAGGGCCAGGACAGAGCAGATTTCTGATGCTGCACACTACTGAAACTGTGGGAACAACATGGACAAAGACCACTATTGATACATTGTCCTTTTAAGTATTTAAAATACCCAAAAATTGTAAGTAAAAATATTTCACTTAGGATCATAAACCAATTTTTTTTCACCAGGAGGTGAAGAGAAAACCTTGAGCACAACAAAAGCAAGAACACAATGAGAGGTGAGGGGGGAAAAAAAAGTCATCAAGGAGAACAATGGGCTTCAAACTGGACATTGAGCTCAGCCCCACTATTTGAAAGCACATCCTTCTGAAATGTTGCTTAGCATGAGAGCTGTAAAACTGTAATGCCTGGTGCAATACCTCAAAGGCTGACTGGGTAAGAGCCCGCTTTAAAACTGGGTCATTAGTTCATAGAGCAAATGTGACTGCTTGGAAGAGACCTTTCATTCACTAATTAGTGTTAGCATGTTAGCAAGAGAATATTTCAGTTTTAGTCTGAGCCAGTCTCACCACTGTGCTACAGAAATCAGTTTTGTTAATTGAAGCAGCATTTCTTGCACAAACACTGAGCTGCAGACAATGGGAGTGGCTTTCCTTTGCAAGCATTTCTGCAAATGTCCAACTTCGTTATTTATGCCACGTCTTTGAGAAATTTCTCATACTTTTATTCAACTGATTCCTCATTTCCTTTTGTTCAAACCTGATGGGAAGAGTTTCTATTAATATTTCAGCAGCATCCTCGTTTTACTGATGGATGAAATTGGACACTACTCCTTTAAATATGATTGCAATACTGAAGTGTAACACCAGCAAAAGAAAAAAAAAAAAAAAAAGCTGTCTAAGTCTGCCTTCCTTTGGGATAAATGGAAAAAAATTATATCTTGTTATCATCACAGAGAGCTGATGTTCCTGTAAATTATGACTCATTGAATATTTTGTTATGTTTTCAATTTTTTTTTGTTTTCAAGGAATCTTAACAGCACTTTTTTCTTCAGGAAGTTAAAGAGTTGCAACACTTCCTTTTCCTCACAGTATTAATATCTGTCAAGGAAAAGCCTCCAAGCTGTTGCATGGGAGGCTGAGAGAACTGTAAGCTTGCTTTAAAAAGGCTGCTCTTTAGGCAGAGAGTAACAGCTCTTAGTTTGTTTCTGTGAGATAAATGGGTTATTCAGAGGCTGTGTGGAAGACACAAACCCTTCAGTGAAATCTGCCCTGTCCTGTCCATTCCCATCACCTTGAAAGTCACCTTTGCACTCTCTGTGAGCTTCAGACTCCTGAATTTCTGCTGCAAACTGAACTCTAGTTAAGAAAAATGAGAAAAGCTTCATCAAGATTAATTTATAACTATGCTATTTCAGTTCCATTTACTAATTTCAGTGTATCAATTTCAGTGTTTTGTAGTTCTCCACGGAGATATAACAACCATGCAGAAATAATAACCAGTGACATAACTATGTGACAGGTCAGAATCAAGACACCTCTGCAACTTGCTGAGAGAAGGGGAGAGTTAAAAACAAACAGAAAAGAAATGGAAAATCACACTTGTCAGGTCAGTTTTCCAGTTTCTGAAATGCCAGTTGTGGGTTTTAGCACAGCACCAGTCTCAAATGGTGAGGGCACTGTCAATCAAAGACTCCTACCACAGGCAAGCTCTGGGCTTGTGTTTAGGGAGAGGGAGAAGAGCTGGGGGAAATTCTCTCTGTACTGGAAATAGATATAATGAAGTGAAAAAACAAAAAATTAAATACACAGGATCACCCACTAGAGCCTTGTGAAACAAGCAGCATCAATGATGTGCTGAGGGCCAGCCACAGCTCCAGTCACCCAGGCACTCCTTTTGTCCTCCTGCTCTTTTGGCTCACATCTTTCAGATGAGAGAAGTGGCAATGTGTCACCAGAGTGCCCTGAAGGCTTCAGGTCCTTTAAAGATAGACAGATGGAGGGTCATGCCCTCACTCCCCAGGTCTGTATTTTTAGGAATCACTTTGCATGCCTTTGGTGTCCGTGTGGACTCCCAAGAGCTGGTCCAGAAGCTTGGCTTTGAGTCAAGCTTTGCACCTGCTCTCTTGAAAGTCTAATTTGTCTACAGCTCATTCCCCCTTCCCAAAAAGGAGCATTCCCAGCTTTCTCTTGAGAGAAAAATTTAGTGCTTTCTGCAGTGTAACCTTCAGCTAAAGCTCTGCATCCTCCCATTAAACTCTGACCTTAAAGCACAGCATTTTCCGGAATCACCAAAAAATGCCACAACCTGCTTTCATCAGCAACCTGCAGGCAAAGCTCCCAAAGCCTCTCTGAGCTCTCACCCCTCACTGTCCAAGCTCTCCTCACTGCAGTCACCTCCTCCTTTCCTCGTGGGAGCAACATTTAAATTCGAGTGCTGGTGCCTCGTGTTTCATCCCCTGCAGATGAAGCAGCATATCCATTTCCAGCACTAATAAGTCTCAATGAGTAGTGACAGCTTCCAGTCATGCAGAAACATAGGCAGACTCAGATGTCATTCCCAAAATGGGGACTGATTTGAGAGGGAGCAGCGCAGTCAAATTGCCAAAACAGATCTCTGCTTTTAAAGGACTCATTAAAATCCAGGGCAAACCAAAGGTCCTGATAGCACAAGGATTCTTAGAAATAAATCCCCACCGTATTTAATGTGTTAGCTGACGTGTTAGAGTCCTCAAGGAGATAAAGCAATTTTAGTTTCAAACAAAAGTACTTATCTTTGTGAGGAAAAGACAACTTATTATTAATTCCAGATAAAATCACAGTGCTGGAGGTGAGCCAGTTTATTGTTTTCACAAGACTTTAGCAGGCTGAACCAAGATGAAAGAAGAATCCCAGGGCTTTGCAAAAGAGGGATAAAAGCTCCAAGCTCTGATTTCCTGAGTGGCAGCACTGATATTCCCCACTCCAGAGCTCTGTTTGGTACCACTGTCAGACTCACCAGGAATCATCACTGGGGATTGAATTATCAGGGCTTCTTGGGGTAGTAGATTTGGATTTCACTGTCTGGTAGCTGGCAATGAGATCTACAGCCAGCACCAAAGATCTGGAGACTGCAAAAATATATGGAAACAAACCCTCCATCCATACAGAGAGTGCTGTGGAAAACACAGGGGTCATCAGGAAGAAAATTAGAGACGTCAATTTAATTTCTCATTTAGCTGGTGGCCTTTCCAGGGCTAAGTCTAGCTAAGAATCGAGTGAAAAACTGAAGAGCCTCGTGGCTGGGCACCCTGGAAGCTGTTCCAGCTTCTCAACAGGGAGATCCTGAAGTTTTTAGTGAAGATGAGCTCCCCACATCACCAATCCTGCTCATTTCCCAGCCAACAGCCCCCATTTCTCCACCTCCACCTCACTCAGCACTGATAACACACCCAGCACTCAATTGTGTGACAGCTCCTTCCACTGCCTTGCAAGGGACAGCAAACTGTGACAGACTGCAACAGAGAACAGCTCAGGCAAGTTTCGTTTGCTCAGCTTTGTCTGAGGCAATACCAAGTAGTAAAACTGAGGATTAATTCTAATTAATGAATTAGAAACCCCAAATGGCACGCAGGAGATCTCAGGTGTGTGTAAAATGAACAGCTCCAAAAGGAAGATGTAAGGCCTCAGGTTGATTTATTTATGATGTTATCCATCATTAAGCACTCACAGCAATCCTGAATCTCTCCCTCTCATCTGACGCCCAGGAACAGAGGAAAATCAGAATCAGCCTAGATCAAACAGCTCCTTCTGCCTCTCTTCACTGTACAGTCCAAAGACAGTAGCATTTTGAGATTTGTTTGTAGCACTTCCCCAGTGACATTCCAGTGAGATAATGGAATTCCTGAGGACTGCAGAAGAACATTAAGGAACATAAAGAGGCACAAAAGAGACCATTAAGTCGGTTTAGATCCTCTCCCTCTCTTTCCTTTTTTTTTTTAAAAAGTCCTCTCATCTCAGATAAACAGAGGATTTTTCTTAGTTTATTTGCTTTTATGTCTGGAGTTAGACATTGCCCAGCAGAGTTTTCATGAAAACATAATGCTTGTTTAAAATAGCACACACTTCAAATAAAAGATGTGTCTCACAGTAAGATGAGGACAGGAAAAAAAAAATAACAAGAATGGTGACAAATTCTTTCAAATTGTTTCCGAATGATCTGAGTTTCTTTTAACAAAACAAGCACACAAATTATTGTGGGGTTTGCTTTGGTTTTTTGTCGTGGGTTGTTGTTTTTTTTAATTTCAGATTTTTGAGCCTCAACCTCAAAATCATTAAATTTAAACAGGCAGACAGACAATTTGTTCTATTAATATCAGTGGAACAAACAAGGACTTAGAGGTCAAGGTTGTGATGCTGCAGAAACCCTCTCACCCACAGCTGAACAACTCAAGAGCATCACTACCAATCTTTACCCCTGGGCTGAAAAATGCCTTCAAACTCATAAAGGTGAGTTTTAGGCAATTTTTGGTTAATTTTCCTGCTTTTTTCCTTCTGTCAGAGCAACAACTGAGTGCAGTTCTAGGAGCTCTAGGGGAAATGTGTGCCCAGAGCAGAGAATGCACATTTGGATCAAGAATACTAATTACACATGGTTTCTAATCAGTGAGTGCAGTATCACCACCCCAATGCCTCTTAAAAAAAAAAGAGAAAAAAAAAAGAGAAAAAAAAATTCTGTACAACAAAAATGACCCCAAGCTCCAGATATGCATCATTTTTAAGGTCAGTTGGTCCCTGAAGGCACATGTCCATTACAGGGCAAGAACAGGGGAATAACTGGAAGTCTCTGTTGTTTTATGTCATCGTGGCAAGAACATTGCCTCAGAACATTTCCTCATTACTGGAAGCAAGAGTCCCACGCAGGGAGAGCAGAAAGAGCAAGGTCATCTGTAAAATCACCACGTATTCTTCTTTAAATCCCAAGGAAATCACTGCACTGGAGTTCTGTGAGGAAGGGTTTGAGACCAAGGAGGGCTTACACTGCCCACAGAAACCCAATTTTTGGGCTCAATTTACTAAATTGCCTGTAAATCTTGTTTGATAGAAGCCATGAGGAAGACGTGACAATACTGTAAAAAATGTTACAGCTGGAATTACTGGGAGTGCCAGCACAGCATGGACCTGGACATCCCAGGGTCTGCACCACACCAGTTCCACGCTCTAGGAGGCAGAAAGGCCACAAATCTCTCAAAAATCCAAGCCACCCTACACAAGAACCTCCCCAAGAGTCCCATGGATTCCCCACACAGGGAAGCACTGCCTTTAACTCTCAGAAACTGCTGTGCAAATACGTGCCTCAGTCTGCCACGGGAGCAAAAAGTGACTGCACAGACAAGGCACAGGGCTTCAGAAATTGTCTGTTTACACAATTTACTCAGTGAAGCTTGGAGGACAGAAGTAGAGACTCCAGGATCACCTGCTTGTAGCCTGTGAAGCTTTTGGGGAAAAGGTGTCTAGAGAAGGAAACCTGGATTGCATCTGCTGTGTGCCAAAATAAATAAATACATATATGTACACACCAAAAAAACCCCAGCATCTACGTTCTGGTATTCACATGATTCACACACAGAACCTCTAAAAATTCACTAATGTACTCAGTGAAAAATACCAGTGTTTGCCAGGGGCAGGTAGTTTAAATTATTCTGTCTATCTTCCTCTGAGAGGAAAGGCAAGGAAACTTGATTAATATTTCTCTACCAGAAAGAGGAGGGCAGGAACTCTCCTCCTTCATACACTCCAGAGGTCAAACTAGGTGATGTAATGATCCCTGGTGGCTTTAAACAGGTTTTATGGATTGTCTGACTTAAAAATAGACACAATGTTTAAATAATAACATTCTCCTGAAACTGAGTGCCTGGTACAAGGCTCCAGATCTGGCTCAGGTCTGGAGGGACCATCCAAAGATATGTAATAAACCAAAGGGAAAATCCCAGGCAGATATTCCAAAATGGAATAGTACTGACTCTCTCCACCTGAAAAGCAGATTATATATGCTATTTTCTGTACAGCCTGCTTTAGCCAGGTGCAGATTTCCATAAGAACATGCAGATGGAGGATGTGTCTGCAGTGCAGAACCACACCTGCCACAGCAGCAAGGATCTCCATCCTCAGCCAAGAGGCACAAAAACCACTGTGTCCCATGCAGCTGGAGCCTGCTTCTGGCTCAGTGGAATTGTTTCTTGCTGGAATTGCTCCTTGATTCTGGCTAAATGGAATTGTTCCTTGGTTCTGGCTAAATGGAATTGTTCCAAGGTTCTGGCCCAGTGGAATTGTTCTAAGATTCTGGCTCAGTGGAATTGTTCCCTGGTTCTGGCTAAATGGAATAGTTCCTTATTTCCTGCTCAATGGAATTTTTCCTTCTCAGCTCCACCCCTGTTTAACTTTTCCCAAGCAAACCTCACCAACCTGCATGAACTGCATGCCTGGCAGTCCACTGGGCATCACTTAATTCCACGAGCCACTGAGTGCATGAACAATGGGAGTCAGATTACTTTGCTCGCGTGTTTTGACAACAGCAATTTCATTTTATTTATTATGATAATTCATGAAGCACCCTCAAACGCAGGGCAGGATCTCTTATGAAGATAATTACAGTCTAGTAATGCAGGATCTTGTTGAAGCACACCATTAATTCCCTGACAGTCAGGGGACAAGGCAAAGACTCTGTGCAAATGAAGGATTAGCAAGGTCTCAACACACACATTTCCTTGCACTTAAAATGTGCAAGGAGAAGACCTTATTAAATCAGCATTTCAAAATGATAGCCCCCAAGGCAGATTTTTGTGATCTTCAGAAGATACTTATCATACTACTGTATGTTACAGTCTGGGATAACAGAAAAATAAATTCCTGTCTAATTGTTTTACCACTGTAGACAGGGAGCAGAAAATAGCTGCTCTTTCCCACAGCTGTCAAAATCCCCCAGACTTTTATTCACAATGAGGTGTCACCAGCCCCACACAACAAAGAGAGGACAGCTCTAATACAATGCCATGAATTGTCTTCCACTTGGCTACTGAAAATATTTGGAGCAGTAACCTTTCCTGAACCTACCATTCAGCATTTGGGTTGTCCCCATCTGTGCCTCAGGGTTATATTGCCTGCCTCTGTGTGTTTAAAGTGCTTCTATTTCTATGCAGAGCAACTTTGTGGTTGTACATTTTGTGGTTGTTTTTAAAGTATGATTTGCCTAAAGCTGGAAAAAAAAAAAAAGGCTGAGGACTTTTCTTCTTGATGTTTAATAATGTTCAAAGTTGTCTGAAAATTTGCCTACACATAATCATGAAGGACAGAATAAGTTCCCTGCTTTGCATCCTCTCTGTTTGCAAAGTCCCTGCAGTACAGCCACTATGAAATTGAAATCATGACACCCATGATCCAGATTTCTGTGATCCCTCTCATGCTTTAACCAACTCAGCTCTTCATAAGCAGAACTGATCCAGAAGCTGTTAGGAAACATCCCTTACAACTAAACCCAGCATTTTACTTTTAAATATTAAAGAATTATGAGTGACTGATTACTTGCTATAGGTAGTTTGACAGCCCAGCTTAATAAATTAGAACCCCTTAAAACCCCACCAGAAATATCTGCCAGTGTTCAAACCAAGATCTCATAGCAAACCATTAAGAATGCTGAAAGAGCTCACAGAAGATGCTGCATTCTTCCAAATTTTTCCATCTTATCTCAGATGTTTACAGTAAAAAGAACAGAGATGTTTTCTTCAAACCACAGTTCTTATCAATCCAACGTTCAAGCAGCACAATATTCCTCTTTTAATGCAACCGAGTAACCCTCTCTGAACCTCAGGAGATGTTTGCAAAATAATTGTTCCCCCTCACTGCTCCTTTGCTATTACTGTATTTTTTTCCACACTCCTGTTACTCCAGGCAGAAATAACTGAGAGATATTATCATCAATTTACCAAAAAAGAATTCCCCTGAATTTATTTTCCTTTAAGTTAGACTTTTACAATTAAATTGTACATTAGAGCTAAATCTAATGATTTTCAACCTGGCTGAAACTCATTGGCTCACTAAGCCTACAGTTTAATTCTTCCCCTTCTCTCATTTTGCTAACTAGAAGAGAAATGAATCTACCTTCCAGCCTGTTGGAATCAATCTTCTTTTCTCTTTCTCATAATTTATAAGCCAGAGGCTTAAAAAGTGTTCATATCCCACTTTTAACAAGCTGGTTATGTGAGATAAGCACCAGAACATTAATAAAAACAGCTCAGCTTTAAGTCATGAATGTTTTACAAAAGTAGACCTTAAAAAAAAATATATAAATTGTAAAGGCTGATTGTGATTTATACCATGTTACTTTTCCTATACTACCAATTATCAATCATCTCTGAAAGACCTCTTCTTTTATATGCCAGAGCCATAAATGCAAATGCTGCCAGCTCATTCCTGGTCGGGGAGACACTGCACAGCACAGACAGCCCCCAGTTAGTCCTGGCACCTCTAAATCTAAAGGATTTATGCTTTTCCACTTATGCACCTTTATTATTATTATTATTATTAATATTATTATTGTTGTTGTTGATGATGATGTTATTATTTTTTAATTTATTTTTATTATTATTTTTTAAAATTTTTTAATCCTTCACAAAGATTTCATAGCTGTCCCACACTCTGTATTTCAGTCTGGTCTACACCATCACTTTGCCACCACCCTCAATGTCTCCTGAGTTCACAAAAACTGTACTTAGGCAACGTCAACACAACCACTGGCACTGAGACTTTTATTACTTCCACTACAACAAAGCAGCTGGTGGTAATAATAGCACTGCTTAGCATTTATGTGCTGCTTTATATCTTCAAAAGCCTGTATAAATATTTGTTAATTAAGCCTCACAAAACTCCTGAGAGTCAGATACGGTTTTTTTTTTTTTTTTGTTTATGAATAGGAAAACTGAGCCAGAGACAAAACAGCTGTTTCCAAAAAAATCGAGATTTTTAGATTATTTTTTTTAAAAGGGAATGGAGATGTCTGGACAATGACTTTTGGAGTTATAAAAGGACAGCTTAAAATACTCAGAGAACCCAATGGGACATAAAGTCTCATGCTCTAAGCATCCACCTCCTCCAAAAAAAATAAAAATCAGTGCTGTCCCTGGGAAGACACAGCTCCCTGCTGCCCTAAGCCTCTTGCATGTCAACATTCAGCTTTCATATAAAAAGTGAGAAAACCTGTAAATTCCAAGTAGAAAATAACCAACTCCACCAAGGTATCAAAGGCACTTCTGAGAATATCTTACATTCATATTCAGTAGGACTATTTAGTGAACAGACTTTTAGGATGTGTGTTAGACATCCTCGCTCACACAGGGAAAACAAAAGCCTACACACACTCCAACACCTCCCAGGCAGGCCTTGAGCTCTAGAACTGCTTGATGAGAGCTTGAAATTATTGCCTTGGCAAAGTACACAGCATTACAGGGAAGGCATAGCCCACAAAGGCTTGACTACCCATATAATTTCCCATACAACATTTCCCACTGAGAGCAGCGGGTCTGAAATGGTTTAGAGAAGACACTGGAATGAAGAGTAATGACACAAGAGGAGAAAAATAGTTGGGTTTTATAGATGGGTTTTGAGTATGCAAAAGCTTTACTGCAAGGAGCTGAACACGGAGCACTGTGTGCAATTAAGAGTGATGTAAAAGAAAAAGGGTAGGGAAAACGTAGGGGTTGAATAAAGAAACAGAAGAAAAAAATAAGCAGGAGACTAAAGTTATATCAAGCCTCAAGAGTAGGATGGACCAGAATGTAGAAGATGATGGAGAAACGTGGCTGAGGCAAGGGGAGAAGGAAGGAAAACAAGAAGAGCTCTCCAGGAGGCAGGGTGGGCAGGGAGAGGTGAGAGCAAAGGCTCAAAGGCAGCAGCACAGGAGGCACCTGGAGAAGGGACACTGGGACTGCAGAGGAGCAGCTGTGCCTGGCCCTTGGCAGAGGCAGCACATTCGTCACCCAGGGGTGATTTACCTCAGAGCAAGAAGGTACAAAGTCCAGATTCCTTGTGCTGTCCTGCCCTCTCCGTGGGAGATAGCACCCATGACTAATTAGCAGTTAGCCCAGGTTCGTTAGCCTTAATGAAGTTTGCTGCTAAAACAGGAACAGACCCCATTCTCCACCCCTCTGCCCTGGACAAGACCTGATCCCTGAATACAGGAAGAGAAGGAAACAGAAAGATGAAACATTACACTGAGGGTTGCGAGAGCACAGGAAGAATTGCACAGCAATAAATAATGCTGGGAGTGGAGCAGAGAATAAATAATTCCACTTTGGGGAAAGCGAGTCTGAGATGACATTGAAGGCAAGGAAGAAAACACAAGTATTTAATACACAGCCTGCCACCCAATCCTGAATGTGAAACACAGATGTGTATTTTTATCTCCCAGATGAAGGCAGCACAATGCACTCACTGCCTTCTCAAGGCATGTTGTGCAAAGCTGAAAATTACTTTAGAGGCACAAGTATAAATGGGTGACTTTTCCATGCCATTTTTAAAATGGCACAGAAGATCATCAAGCTAAATTTTATTGCCACATGATATCACCAGCTCCTCATGAGGTAACTCAATTTCCTTACATTATCATTGCCAGATCATTGAGTTCTCCATGATTCTGAGTGCATAAGACAACGTGCAAGATGAATGTCTCACTCTTTGTACAAAGGTCTCACATTCACATGCTCTGAGTAAGAGAATTGCACATTCAAAAATATTTTTATGATGTGCACTGGGATTCTCACAGGCATTGAGCTCTCAGTGAATCCTTGCATTTACCAGGTGCCCAACACCCAGAAACACCAAGTGTCTTCCTAAACCCTTATGGAGTAGGGATAAAACAAAGCTTTCTCCAGGCTAATTACTTCAAATTCTATTTTACACTGGAAACAAAGAGATCTTTGTCTCAGGAAATAGAGAAGACTACACCTCAGACACACTGTGGAAACAAAAAAAGATCAGTGGCCTCGGAAGAAGGAAGAGCACAGTAGAAGGAAGAGCAAAGTCCTCAGTTTCCATGAAAGGAGCATTCAAGAGGGATGAATTAAGTCCTCTCAACCACCCCAGAATGAAAGAACGTGCTCATTAACCAAAGTTCACATTTCAGGTGAAAGACAATTCACTGGGACCTTTAATGGAACAAATCACAGCAACATCAAAGCCTGCCTGAAGTCAAAACATTGATAAAACTGGCACAATCTTGTATCTCACCAGGTGCCTGCAGGTATTGAGGAGCAAATGAACTTCTGTGGGCTCCTGTATTCCTCACGTGTTTTAGGACAAGTTGGATGCAGATGTTTTGGGGAGGGGGTGTTCACTACCTTTCCCTGATGGGTGTGGGCCCATCTAATGGACAACAAGCAGGCACTGCCAACTTCTCACCTTCAGCTCCTCTTTGCACTCCAGACAATTTCTGGAGGGAGAGGAGGAAGAGAAGGGAGTACAGATGGGAGAGGCAGCAATCCTAGCGCCTGATTTTCCACTTGGTCAAACCTTTAAAAACGCTTTTACATGCAGGAGCAGAAATGAAAGTAATAAATACAAATCCCCCAGGAGCCACGTCTTTATTTCCCAGTTTCAAACATTCCTGAGCTACAGACAATAGGAGAAACTCTTGTAGCACATTTAGTCTGAAGCATCCAGCAGCTACAGCAAATTCCAGCCCCAAGAACCAGCTCTGGCAGCTTCACAATGAAGACAGCTGAACACAGCCCCCTGCACTCAGGGAAAGCTTAAAAGAAATCAGGTGTTCCCTTACCTGCAGGGGTAATCTAGAAAACCCAGAAAATCCAGAAACTGTAACATTGTGGATTATTAAAAGACAAATCCTGTCTCTCATGTCAAACCAACGCATTCCCGAAAAGAAAAAGGAAACAAACAAAAAAACCAAACCAAAATAAAATCAATAACAAAACAAAACAACAAAAAACCCCAAACAACGAAGTTATCTGTGTGAAACCTTTTTTAAGATACTGGACATTCATGACACCTACCTTCACTCAACAGATACAATTCTTAAAATTCTTACTTTTTACTAAATATTCTGTTGAAATACTCAAAGTTTTCACAGTATTCCAGGAGAAAAGGCTCATCATTTTTGTGTTTATACTGGTTTTTTTTGCTATTCTTTTTTCCTCTGTAGCTCTATAGAGAACCTAGCAATTTCCATGGCTGGTCAAAGTGACAACATGAGTGAGGCTTCAAGAACAAAGGCGAGCAGAACTCCCTGTCACACCACCACAGTAATGAAGACGCCTGTCATGCATCAGAAAACTACACACCAGAAAATCCCCCAGAAATGGATAACTTCATAGAAAACACCAACTCTGCACCTCTGAGGCCACAGGCATCTGCTAGCTTCGTCTATTCAGGATGCACAAGGTTGCTGAAGTCTATTCAGAGAAAGACAAAGGTAATAAATGCAAGGAAAGTAATTTGTAATTTGCTATTTCCATGTCAGATCTTAACCCTGTGGAGATTCACAGCATGCCTAACTTTAATTACCGAGACAGTGGCACAGGGAGGGAAGGGAAGAAAGGACTGGAAGCGTTCAGCTAGTAGCAATTCAAGGCCCTGGGTTGGCTAATATTTAAAAATGTTACTAAAACTGACGTTACAATCAAAGGCATGCGTTAGGGATTGCAGGCTCAAAATGAAACAGATCTTAAAAAGCTCATGCTAACATTTCCATTTGTGATTCATTTCTTATCCCCCAGTGTCAATGACACAAAATTAGAAGGAAAAAAAAAGAAACAAGAAAAGAGTCCCTCCTCCCCAAACAGATGTGAAGGTTGCTCCTTCCCACATCATCATGGTCTTTGCAAGAAGGCTGTGACCAACCCTGCCAGGGAACAAAAGCAGAATTTCACAGGATCTTGGAGTATTAATAGGTGTAAACGACACCTTGTCTTGACATTCCGTTTCAGCGACTGCAGAGCATTGTTTTATAAACAGTTTTGCAAATGTTTTCACCCCACACCCAAAACAGTGCCACTGACTTGGGTGAAACTTTCAATGACTTTACACCGGCATTCCTCTGTGGGCTCTGTGGTCACTCAGGACTGCACCGACAGCTGAAGTCCATGGCAAAACAGAGTTCAGGTGACAGCCATCATCTAACCTGGAATTCAGGGCGGAAATCTGAAATTCCTAGCTATCAGAGTTAAACCAAAAGCTGTACGAAACAAAATGCCATTGGTTTGGTTGAATAAATTGGTGGATGAATCAGAGTCCAGCTCTGGAGTTAAAATAAAATGGCACCAGTTACAGCCCTTCCCAAAAGCAGGAATTCCAGTTTCTTCTACTTTGAAGCATTTAATAGTGGAAAAACTAGAGAACTAGCACTGCAAACAAGGAATCAGCCTCTTATATATTGAATTTTCACACTGAAAAATATGATTTGAATGGAGATACAAGGATCAGACCACACAGGCTGCACCATAAGGAACACAGCTCCAAGGTGTTAAATATCTTTTCTTTCTGGCCATCAGCCCCAGAGCAGAGAGAGGAGCCTGGATGGGTCACAGACCAAAGGGCTTTCTTTTTCTGGATGGCATAGCCAAAAGCTGTGTCTTTGAAAAAAAATCTTGTGCCATTGAGCAGTCTGTACGAGAAGAGATGCAGGAATTGTGACCAGAATTTAAGAGCAACAAGTGGTAGACACTGAAATCAAAGCTAGCAGGTGCTTTATTAGCACAATCTTTGTCATGTGGACTTCAAGTCCTCTCTTATCTCCCCACAGTCACTGAAGAGTTCTTATATATTTAATCTGTTTTGACCCTTGGGGCTTCAATTATTTGACTTCAGATATTAGATTTTAATAAGCTGTCACCCACAGGGGAAAAAATTGAGTAGTTAATGTGACTGATTTGCCATTTACAGCTGGACTATGGACAGAAAAAAAGAAATCAACCATATTTCAAGAATTTAGTTGTCACCAAGTGGAAAAACTTCAGTGTATTTTTCCATCTTGCAGAAGTAAGTAACTTTAGATTAATCTTGCCCTGTCTATTACTGCTGTATGTAACTAGCACCTAATCATTGCTGGGTGTTGCTGCTCGTGGGGTGTTACCTCCCTCCAAATAAATCTAATGGGAAGCTTTGTCTGCTCTCAAAATTCCAGAATCACTCAGAAACGTTGCATTCTGAGCTCTGAGAAGGCGTAACTCAACGCTGCAGCCTCCACGAGTGTGGGACAGCACAAAGCCAGCTGGACAACAAGTCCAAAGCCACTTCCATTTGCCCAGTAAAAGCAAGCAGAAGCCGCCAGGTGCTCTCCTGGAGCCTTGAGCACAGTATCTCGTTACCTGGATGCTAATAATGCCACACTCCCTGTGAACTGTGAATCAGGAGCAGATCTGGGGCGTCCTCCTTACTCCCTGGAAACTCTGTAAGCTCTTTGCAGTCCCCACTGCAAGCCTGGCCTAGGAGAGGTTTCTTCCCCCCAGAGGGCAGGGGTTGCAGCGTTTCCATGGGTATTCCAGGGAAAGGAGGCCGGCCACACAATGCTGATTAAGTACTTACAGTTGCTAACAACAAAAATGGTCATTTTTTGCGCTCTCCCACGTAAGCAACTTTTGTAGCTGACATGTAGACATTGCACAATCACAAACGAGAAGGAGGACGGTCAATAGGAAGGGAGGAGGACCCCGTTTTTGATGATGAAGGAGAGGCGTAATTAAAATATGATCTGTGCCGCAAAGGCACGCGAGATCCATCCTTTGGTTAATATTTCAGCAGCCACAATGCAGAGGAGCAATACTTTTACCTTCAGTGCTTCACCTCGAGTAAACAAAGCAGACTCCACCAAAGGTCACACCACTCTGGAGGGTCCAAGATTCACGAGCCGAGGCAAAGCACAATTTCTGAGTGGGAGGATCGGTTCTCAAACAACATCCTTCAGAAAAACCTGTTCCACCTTTTCTTCTATTGCCTGCTACTCGCTGGCTTGAAACTACAGTCTAGTGGGAGCTGCAGCATCTCCCTTTCCATGGATACAATGCAGCCCTACTGAGGTTACAGGGGGGCAGGAGCAGCTCAGACTGTTCCTCAAAATGGCACGAACCCGTTTTCCAAGGTGTGCCCAGGTCACTCGCACACCGGCAGTGTGCAAGGGAGTGCGTGTCATGGCGATGAGAGCGGCAGAAGGAGCAGGGAAAGTTCCCGGAGAGGATGAAAGGGCTGAGCAGCGGGGGAGATGACCGAGAGCAGGGGAGAGCACCGAGCCAAGGCGGGCATGCAACAGGATTATCGCACCCCAGAGCTGCCCTTTGCCCGCTACCAGCGACACAGGTGGAAAAGCCAGGGAAAAAATACCCGAGTAGGGACTGAAAGACGAGTCACCTGGCGGAAGGTGAGGCAGGAGGAGGAGGGCAGCGCCGGGGATGCCCAGCCCGCCGCCCCCGCTGCGAGCCCGGCGGGCAAGGTGCGAGCAGGTGTGGCGGCACCGCAGCGAGAGGAGGAGGAGGAGGAGAACACACGCACACCTACAACACACGTACACACACCGAGAGCTCCGTGCCTCTACAGCCGGGCGGGGGAACGCTGCAGCAGCGAGCGCCGAGCCGCGCTCAGCCCGGGGGCCCGGGAGGGAATTCTCAGCCCCCTGTCCGAGCGCAGGGCGGCGGCGGCAGCGCCCGGGGGACCGGGGACGGGCCGGGGCAGCGCCCCGCAATCCGCCCTGTGGTGGGTTTGTGGGGTGGCGGAACGAGCCAGAGGAAAGAAACCCCATATCCCGCCCCGCCATCCCCTTACCTTGGCCCGAGTCCTCCCCTCGTCCCGGCCCGGGGGCGGTGGTGCCCGCGGGGCTCCGTGCGGGGCAGGGGCTCCGCTCCGCGCCGCCAACAAAGTGCGGGAGCGGGGCGGGCAGCGCAGCAGCCGCGCAGAGCGGAGCGGAGCCGAGCTCCCTCTGCCGGGCACCCGCCCCGCCCCGGCCCCGGCCCCAGCCCCAGCCCGCGGCCGGGGCGGGCCCGCGGAGCGCAGCGCGGAGCTCCCGCAGCGGCGGAGCTGCCTCCCTCCTGCCGCTCCCCGCACGCCTCACGCCATGCGAAGGTGATGAGAGCAGCGCCCCGCAGCTCGGCTGGAACGTGGGAGTTTAAAATCATCACAACCGTTCACAAAAAAAAAAATAAATAAATAAATACGAGGCCACACTCAAAACCTACCACGACTCCAAAGCAACATCCTCCCCCGAGGAAATAAGGTGTACTAAAGCACCTTTGGAACGACTGCTCTACGAGAACAAAAGTCTCCCGTCTCCGCTTGAAATCCCGGATGAAATCTGCCAGCTGTTTATGTTGTTTCCATCTGGCACCACATTCCTCCCCACTCTGACAACTTACACGTGGCTTTCGCTCAGCTCAGGGGGAATGGTCCCTATCGGCATCTGCAGGTAGCCCGCGTCCTCACGCTGCACTGCTAGCACAGATTGCTGTAATGAGCCACTTCCCCTCCTAAAACCCGGCTCTTCCGCGAGAATCTGTTCTCGCTGATTTCTCTTTCAAATAGGTTTTTGCCTTATGCGACTCCAGAGAAAAACCAGAAAGCATAAATCTTTTGACAGCATCAGGCATATGGAAAGCACCTCTATTCAGGTGGTGCAGAGAAGAGCTAATCTGATTTTTGAGGGTCTCTTCCTGGTTTTTGATAGGATTCAATTGCCAATCCAGAAAGATTTACGCACCTGGTTAATTACGCTCCCGAGGCTCCTTCCAGGCTTCACCGAGATCCCTTAGGAAGATCAGAATCATATCTGGACCAAACAGCTCTTTCCACTGAGCCACGGTTATCCAAGCGGAGCAACAGGTCCTTTAAGCTACAAAGTTTCTGCGATTCCAGGCCCTCCCCAAGAAACCTGCAGAGGAAAAGTACAAACTAAAGAAAGAGCAGCTGTTTGCTGAAATTTCCACTCAGTTCCAAGAAAGGAGACTTGGCAGGTCCTTGCTTTTTATAACACTCCGTGACTCATTTGCAGGAGCAGGTGAAGTCAGAGCCATCCCTGCCAGAGTCCTGCCCCTGACGGCTTCTCCAGGGAGGACACGGATTTTCCCGATTTTGAAAAAAAAAAAGAAAAATGAGGACAGGACGATATTGCTCAGCTCCTGTTTGCAGCAGTTTGCTTGCTGAATCTCAAGTGGTACTATTCCATCCTTGACCTGGTGTTCGCCAGCAGATCTTGCTGAAATAAAGTCTGAACTCTACGAATGGTGTTATTTTGCCAGGATCTGGCTGGAGACAGGGGCAGCAGGCAGGCGTGGAGCTCACTGTGGGATCCTGTGAACCAGACAGGAGAGAGTAACCCGAGCCCGCAGATCAGGCTGGGAGAGGTGGGGCCTCACTCCACAATTGCTGAGGAGTTCACCTTAACCCTGCTTAAGAGAAAAAGAGAGAGAGGGAGAAAGAAAAGCAGTTCAGCCAACCTCCCCTTCCTGGCTCGGAGCTGGTAGAGCCCTTTGTGCTGCATCTTCTACCCGTTCTGTCTTTGCTATTTTCCTGGTTCAGAAAGTCCTCCACAAAACGGGAAAGCACAAAAAAGAAAAAAAAAAAAAAAAAATAAATCTACTTCCATGAACCCAAACAAGCGCTGAAATATGCAGATACCACACACCTCCCTAGTTTGTTTCCAACAAACCTTCAAATCTTAAAGAATCAGGTTATGGAGAGGCTGTGTAGGTAATTCCTGCGAATGAAACTCACAGGAACACTGACATTTCCAAACTATCCATGCCAGATGCCATACACACAACTCCCTCGGTACATAATAACAGTAATTGATGTTTAAAAGTGCTTACCCCATGAGAGGTACAATGAAATACGAGAGATTCTCTTAAAGAAAAGGTCGGGGACTGCTTCAGTCCTTGGCAGTGATAAACAGTGCCTCTCTTCCCCCTTTTTTCCTGGATAGCAGCCCAAGCCCACCCCCTGCTCCAGTTCCCCTTAACAAAGGACACAACACAAATGCAGGAGACCACTGTGGGCTGATCGTTTTGTTTGGTTGCACTCGGAAAGGAAACATTTTAAAGGAACAGAGACAATAAAGAGGAAAGAAAGTGGGATGTGAGAATGAGAGAAGGGAAACCAGAGGGATAAATGGGAGGGAGGAAGATTCGGGGAAGGATAAATTCTATTTCTGTTCTCTGCGAGTTTTCTTTGAGATGTGTACAGTGGGTATGGACATTTATAAATTATTTTATGTGAGCACGACGTTAATATTGCATTAACATTCAGCAATGTTTGCCTGTTTGGGGAAAAGACAAAACACACCAAAGGATTTCCTTCTGTTGGACATCAGCCTGAAGAGACTTTCTGGGCTGGGAATCTGCAGGATGGTTTAGACTCCACAACGGTCTGGCAGGTCCATCAGAGCCTGTTTGCCAACAACCCCCTGGAATTCCTGCCTGGAATTCCTGCCTGGAATGGGGCCAGGCTCTGCTCCGAGGCCCCAGCCAGCTGCAACCTCCTCTGCAGGTGGAACAAACGTGGGGAACAAACCTGCAGCTTCCTGGGGAGCACCTTTGTTCAGCCTCTGTTGAAAACACGCGTGCGAGGGTTCAGTTTGTGCAGTATGAACTGCAGCCAGCCCAGGGGTTTGAGATCAGCTGCTGATACTGGAATTTCCACTCTCATTGAAAACAGACACCGCTGTATCCATAGAGTTTTCAGAAGAAAAAAATATACAAAGCGAGCCTGAGTCTTCTATAGATTTTAAGGCACGTGCAGCTCGGTGAGAAAGAGCAGAATTGTTCCTGATTTAGGTCATAAAATGCAAGATAAACCCAGAGGAATCCACAGCAAATGAGAAAAACAAAAGAGGCTGGCTTTTTGTCCATGCTATTCCATTCTTTATGCTACAAAAAACAAACAAAAAAAAATTGCAAATACAGAAAATATTCATTTGCTCCTTAAGTAAAATTATAGAATACATTTTGCATCATGGCTAAACATGGTACTACCTATAAAACTATGCAGGTGAGAGGATTTGAAGAATAACCATAGAGATTCTTCTAGCCCCAAGTAATTTGTAGTTTGATTGGGAGTTTCTTTTGAGTGGGTCTGGTTTTAACATATTCTGCTCAAATATGTCATCCTTTGTGTCATAAATATATGTGTACATACATTTAGACCATTTTTGGAAGGCACTAAGTGAATGTGATTAATTGTTCTAAATTCAGATTTACTATTTGAGTAGCAAATCTGTAAATAGCATAATGACCTCAAAATTTGTGAGGTCTAAACACGTTCAGGACATTCCATAAACGTCTACATTAATTAAGAAGCTGCCCAAAAATTATCTTTGGGCAAACCTTCTAGTGTTTGGGTTTGATTTAAAAAAAGGAATATAAAAAGATTATTAGAAGACCTCTCCTCATTAGTTGATTCCTTTATTGAAAAGCTTGTGCTTTGTTGATTAATGTGATATTACAGACACTACTTGCAGTTCCTTGAATCACCTTTCTAAGGAAGAAAGAAAGCAAAGCAGACCAGAGAGCTAGCCACAATCTAAATGTGAAAAAGAAGGAGGAACTCAGTGTGTCTGCAATCCAGACTGAGCTCTGAAGCAGAGGGAAAGTGTCTGGCCTGCTCCTGGCTGACTCATCCACTCTGTCCCAGGTACGGAGCCAAAGCAGCACGAAGAATTCCCACAAGGCTCATTCCCACACAAGAAATGACTGCGCAGAGGAGCTCTGGGATATGGCAGAGGATCTGTCAGGTGAGAGTGGGTGCCTGTCAGACACGGGCATGGAGCTCCATGGAGGCTCCCGGTGGCTGTGACACATAAAACAGCCCCAAAGAGCTGTCGTGAGTCACTCTGCCCGAGTTATAATGAGGGACCAGTGAGTACTGCAGAAAAGTTTGGTGTTGTTAAAGAAAACACTCAGCTGTTTGCTCATGGTCCTTACGGTGCCTGCATTCCCAAGTCAGAGAACACGGAGTGACATCTCCTGGGTGTTCTGGTCTCTGTTTCACATTATTTGGAGTTTGCATCAGTACATGTACATCTTCCATCTGTGTCCTTCTGGCTGCTGGGCCTTTACAGATTTTTATACCTTGTTCCTAATTGTTGTTACAGCCGTCAGGGAGATTATTTGACTGGGCTGACTGAGATAAATGAACCAGCTCTTCATCCTGAGCACAAAACTCTTCAGCCTGAAGCTGCCTCAACTGATGAGCTAAAAACTTGCCATCCAGCTGCTCCAGCTACTAATGCATCAATTACAAACCATGTAATTTATGACTGGGGCTGAAGCTGAATGTGTGATGATAAAAAGCCTTGCAGTGAGACGAGGACTCCGTGACGTTGTGGATCCTCTGGCAGCTCTTTCTGCATGATCCTGTGTGGATTGCAATCAGCCAGTGAAGTAATGCAGGGAATCTTTCTCCCTCTGGAGCCATGGGGAGTGTTGCCGTTTATTTGAGAAGGAATAGAATCGGACCCAAACTCTTAATTTGCACATTATTTAATCTCTGACTGAGAGCTGCTTGGCTGACACTTGGATTTGGAAGTCAAAGACTCTCGCCTGAAAGGAACCTGAGGCACAAGAAACCTTTGCAGTAATTTGGGCAAAGCTCAGCACATTTGTGATGGCTGGAGTTTGATCTGTCACCTCTCAAGAGCTGCACTGTGTTTGATGGATGAGACTCTAATTGAATTCAGGCAAATTAATTGCAGGTTACAAAGCAAACTGAAATGTTCTTGTGCATTTTGATGCTTCCATTTTCCTATTTTACAGAGACAGAGAAGAAACAAGACACAGACAATCAGTCATTTTATATCCATGCTCTGCTTTTTATAGGGAAGCATGACAGGTGTGTTTTATTACAATTGGATGTTTATTGATAGAGAGATAGAGGGTTAAACCTCTGATACTTCTTTTTCCTTATATCTCGTATTCATAAGAAAAGAAAGAGGTCAGACACAAAAAATACATATGTAACTACTAGAAAAAAAATTTGTTTTGTCAGAATTTATAGAAGTTTCTGGTTTTTTGTTTCTCTTCTAGAGTTTTGAATTTTACTTCTGTGTTGGAGGGGGAACAGTCTTAACCATGTGGCTCATCCCAAAGCCTTCAGGGCTCTTGAGTCAAGCACCTAAGATCAATGCATTTCTTTAATAATCACGAGGTGTTGATAAAAAAAGATGCTGACATTTTTATTTGCATTTGGGGTTCATAGATTCCGTGTTTCCCAGCAGAAATGTCAGAGGGAGAGGCTTTCTTCCTGTAACAAATCACCAGGATTTGAGGTATTCACAAGATGAAGTTAAGCTTCTGGGAAACATATAAAATATCATTACCACAATAATAAAATCATTAGATTGAACAGAATTACTTTGTAAACTGTTTTTTTTTTTCTTGTTAATTGTGCTGAACTTTAATTTTGAAAATAGTTGTCCTGGTTCCTGATTTTAAAGACTGAAGGGCCTTGTTCAAATGTCCAAGCTGATTAGGAAACATGTTGGTCACCTGAAATTCTGCATTTGCATATGCTGGCTTAGTTCTGATTGAATAATTATTTCATTAGCTGAAGGAACCAATTAATATCAATTTTTTTGTTACATAGTTCTTGCCACAGACCTCAGAGCTGCCCCACAAACTCAATCAGCCTCAACAAGCTTTTCTTTCCTACAGAAGGTGCCCATGAGATGGATTAATTTAATATACATAAACATATGTAAGGTCCAAGCTGATAATTGCTTCAGTCTCTAGCACAATGATAGCCACCCTGTTTGTTCACAGAAACATTTTCCCACATCTTCTGTGGCTTCACTTTTAAAAAGGATGAGATTCTCAAGGCTGGGACTTGTCCTCAGACACACACAGGTATCCAGTGCCCAGCACAGCCAGGGCTCTGTGCTGAGAAAATTCTCCGTGTCCTACCAAATCAGGCAGAACTGTGACAGAAATAATGTCAGCCCTTCCTCTTCACATGCGCCTGTGTTCAAAGAATAAGCAAGTACTTGGCCAAGAGAAGAATTTCTTCTTCCTCTGGAGTGGTGTCAGCCAGCAGAATTCACCACTCCAAAGAGCACCCGGACTGCTGTTGAATTTCAAAAAGGGGGGTTGAATGGCGGTGATCAGGCGATGCTTGTGGCTGGTGCAGCTGTATGGAGACAAAAGGAAAAACTGAGGAGGACTGAAACTCTTATAGAATGACACGGATGATTTAACCCCCAGAATGAACGAGCTGAGCACTGGGAACGCGCTCGTGACGCAGATATTTCTGGGCTGTAAGGAAAGTAGGAAGGGAAGGAATTGAGTTGATCCCCAAGTAGAATAAACAAATTAACAGTTACTGGAAATAACAAAATAGATAATCTGGAAAATTCCCTGGGAGGACTGATGAGCTTTCAGATTCCCAACTGTAAGGCAGGGATACATGCCAGGAATGTACACAGCAGGCATGGACAGCCTACCTGATCCAACAGGAGCATATTTCAAGGATTTGTAAATCCACAGTGTTCGGAGATTTCTGGGAGCTGAAGAGAATGTTGCAGGTTTGAGACTGTTTTTTCCTTGCACTGAAAACTTGGAGAGGGGTGCATTTATTTTGTTTTGATGGAGGTGAGAAAAGGGAACCTCAGATGTCTGGAACATCCCTCCTCCTCAGTCTGAGAACAAAAGCAAAGCAAACACAAATGAGATTTAGCACATGCACCCACTAGAGAGGACTGCAGCCAGCTTTGCACTCCTCTCTTATTCTCTGCCTCCAAATTCCACCTTCCCCTCTGGAGGAGTGAATTGTAACTTACAGGAGAGTGAGACACAGTGAAGATTTATTTAGGTATAATTACAAAACACTCTGAGATCCCGAGATGAGAAGTGTGTTAAAACTAAATCCAAAGTCCTCTGAAGCCAAAAAGGATATCTTTAATTAATGGGACAATGGAGCAGGCCCATATAAACTGCAAAATTACTACTGAACTTTACAGAGTAAATGGCTGTGGCAAAGGATAAGTCACAGTGTGCACAGTACTATGAAACCAGAATTAATTATCCTTTCATGTGCCTTTGCATTGTATTATTTCAAAGATACATTCTCATTATCCTTGTCTAAGTTATAGGCTGTTAAATTATCAGCACGGAGAGTGCAACAACTGAAAACAAACCAGGAACAATGGTCTGAGCTTCCCTGTCTGTGAGAACAGGGCAAATGGCAAAGGCTGTTTTTCAGAGCTGGGTTGAACATAACATATATAACATGTGACAGCAGCCCCAATCAAACCAGTGCAGCACACTCACAATGCTCCCCCAGTGTCGGGCTCTCCGTGCTGAGAGCAATTTTCAATTAATTTTCCTCATTTACGAGGCGGATGCTGGAGCAGTTGTGAAGGAGTCCAAAGGCTCCGTGAAAAATGAAAAATTCTCTGGTGTGCTTCATTCAACGTGCTTCTCCCAGGAAGCACAGGCAGACAGTTTGAGAGCTCATTTCTTTAGGGGACAGACACACAGACACACAGACAGACACACAGACACACAGACACTGTTCTGTTGCTCAGTGTTGTCAGCACTCTCCATTTACTCACAACTGAACACACACAACAGATCAGGCTGTCCTAACAGGGACACCAGAATTTTCATGCAACTCCGTGTGCAGCTCCCCTGAGGAGGTGCTGACCAAGAAAGTGGGAAGTTTTAAAGCAAATGTTGTGGTTATGGGTGAACTTTCTCTTTAGTAGGGTTAACCCCTATTGGCCACTGATGTGGCAAGCACTGGCACATCCTCCTGTACATGAGCTGAGTGAGCTTTCCCGTTTCAGATATGAATTCCTGCAGCTCAGACTGAGGGCTCTTCCCTCCAGACAGCAGCTTGCCCAGGGCACTGACTCTGGCTGATGGCCACTCATGGCCAAAGCTGAGATTTGATGGACCTGATTCTTGTTCACTCTGCATTTACTTGTGTGGGTATTTTGTTTATTTGTTTACACTTACTTGAAAGCCCTGAAAACCTGATAGACTTGGGGTAAAAGAGGTTGTACTATCAATGAGAACCAGCTAAATAAAGTTAGCTCAGGCTGGTAAATGACTCATACAGCTGAGTTTTGAGCACCTCCAAGAAATGAAAATTCCACAACCTGTCTGTGTCTGTGTCCCTGTGATGACTAACTTCATGGTAATTTTATTTTTCCTTTTATTCACTTGGGATTTCCCAAGTTCCAAGCCAGGTGCCAGCACTTCCCATCCTTTCCTTGTGCCCCTCTGAGCTCTGCTTGACTCTGCCTCCTGCACACACTTTTGTTGGGTGGCAATAAAGTCTCCCCCAGACTTTCTCTTTTAAGGCTGAAGGTACCCAGCTTTGTCAGACTCTCTGTTCATCGTAGCACCCAAACAAATCATCTTAATGACCTTTCACTAGACGAATTTCAGTTTGGCCATACTGCTGTTGTATTCAGGGGCCCAAAAGCAGACACCCTGCTCCAGGCACAGCTTCACAAGCACTGCTGCAGAAAAGGAATCACTCCTAGTGATCAGCAGGTACCTCCTCCCAGTCCAGCTTTGTCTCCTGCAGCTGTTTCATGTTGAGTTGTACTTTTCAAACATTTGTACCTTCAATTCAGCTGCTGCTTTGCATTTTGCATTTGATTTTCAGGAAGCTGGAGTGTGGTCAATGGGTGTCCACTGCCACAGTCTGGCTGCTGCATAACCTTGGTTTGAGTGCTTTCAAGCATTTCTGTTCCACAAAACAAGAATTTGGTCATGTCTACAAAACCTGAGAGTGAGTAAAAGAAAAATAATGAGAAAAAGACCATACATGACATATTCTTGTTAAGCACATGTTATAATAATACATCTTAATAATACAATCTTAATCTTAATAATACAATTATTGATTACACGGTGCATTATTATTCTAGTAGCCCTATAATCCTAATAAAAAGCCCAGAAATCAGGTCACAGAAATCAAAGGATTCATATCAATGTAAACTGTTCTGGACTTGGATTTCACTGACTGTTGCATCCATTTAACTGCAGCCATTCCAGCTCTTCTATCTGTGGGAGTGTCACTGTCTTCTTAGGGCACAGAAATTATTAAATGCATAGTTATGATTTTCTGGGCATTAATAAAATTATTATGTTGCCCAGCACAGAAATATTGTTCAAAGTCTGTTTATTCTAGTGAAAAGAATTCCCATATTTCTGAATAACAGCCATAATAGAATGACAGTCTCCTTTAGCAGGAGTCCTGTTCTTCAGTGGGAAGGCTTTCCTCTTATCAACATCTTTCATAAAGTTTTATTTTCATATTAGGAACATTTCATTGCTGCTATTAAACACGACTTTATGGGCTAAGGGTTGGAATAAAGTAAGACAGAACTTGATTAACTGATGGCAAGATTGAAGTTTTTGATGCGGATTTCACAATACATTGGGAATGAATGGTTCACAGTCCCCTATCATCATTTGTCAGCAAGTGATTTCTTATATTTTTCATCCTTATTGATGTATTTCATCGAGTTTACAATGTTATATTGACCTTATTCTGGTTCTAGCCATCAATTTCTATCTTTAGGATATTTAAGGATAGTAAATTTTAAAGTTATTGCAGCAGACCTTTCTTTTCGGAGGATTTATTATTTTCTACTAGAGGAATGAGATTTTTAATGACCTACATTTTAAATTATTTCTCACTTATAGACAGTTTTGACCATACAGGAATAAAAATGAAGTAGAGATCTCCTCCTGGGTCCCACGAGGAGAGCAAAAACACCTGACTGCTTCTAGCATTACTGCTTGCATTAACTTAAACTGTGGGAATATGCCAAAGAAATTGCATTTGATTCCTCATTAAGTTCCCTAAATTTCAGTATGCTTTATTTCACTTTATCAGGACTCACTCTCAGGTTTGGCTTTGGTTTATTTGCAGCTCTGTATTGATATCTGGGAATAGAAAAAGTTGGCTGTCAGGTATGTTTTTTAGGTCAGTTTAGAATTACTTTTTTTACCAATGAGACAACTTTTGGGCTAATATGAAGAGCTAGAGATATCTTCTGTTTTTTTTTGCCAGCAGCCAACATTTATTAGTCCAAGGGTGGCTCTTGCATTCTGTGGATTCTAGGCCTGTGTTGTCACAGCTGCAATCACTACAAAAGGAAGTTTGTGCTTAAGTGAGAGGTAGAAGACAGAAAAGGATTTATTTAACTTGCAGAGTTATAAAGGCAGAAAGTATCAGGCTCCTAAACTATTATCTGTGCTTTTAGGGGCACTATAAGCACAGAGCAGTGAAGTGTTGAGGATTTTGGACACTGAACAGTCCAGAGGATGCTCTCACAGGAGCTCAGCTGCTCTGTATTTTTCAAAGCTACCCCTTTCACTTCCAATACCATACAGATAATGTATAGTGCTTTTATGGCCACTAGAGTGGGGCTTCTGAGGCTGCCTGTCACATCCATCTACATCAGCATCACAGCTCCTGGACAGGGGATTTCTCTTCCAACCTCTTTAAGTGCTTTTTGGGCACCTTTCAACAAGGAGTTTAGAAGGAGAGCAGCACCTCTGCAGCAGAGTCCTGTCAGTGTCAGAAAGTTTTCCTGACTGCTCACACACTTCCCTGTGCAGCAGGGAGTCCTGAAAATACAGCACAGAAGCAAGAAACACAGGCACTCACAAGTCAAGATTTATTTTTTCATTTTCATTTTTACTCACAGTGCTTTTTCCAGTTGGTTCTTTATGGAACTTTCTAAGCATAAGAGGGACATGTGTGTTAGCTATCAGTAAGCATATAGATATTTCTCACTAGATCAGTTTTGCAAAGCTGTGAACACTTAAACCCAAGCTCAGTTGAGACTGAAACCCAGACTTTAACTCCCACAGCACTCAGGGTGCAGTAGCCAAAACATGAAAGCTTGACTGGTGAGTTTAGAGCATTTGTGCTTTGCAGTTGAATGGTACAATTCAATTTCCAGTTAATACTGAACACCCACTAACACATATTTAATATTTGGATCCTGCACCTGAGACAGGGGAAAAAACAAACTACTGTAGCTTCAAAAGGACAGAAAAGCCACTCAAAATCCTCCAACTGTTACCACCATCCTCTGTGCAACTCTGGAACCCCAGCTGTTCAGAGGAACAAATCCTTATGCATCCCTGACCTTCCTCATGGCCACTTTGGGATCTGTAGGATTCCATCATCTTCCTACAGCCTAATGCCTGTGTCCCAGGCAGATTTTCATTCTCATCAACTTCCTACAGCCTAATCTTTGTGTCCAAGGCAGATTTTGAGCTCCTGCTGAGGGCAGCAGCCGGGCAGGTGGAGAATGAGCAGTTGAGGATGGGGTAAGAGGGTGGGAGCACCTACCTATGGCTTAACCAGATGTGAGGGTTAAAAAGGAGACGAATAAACCAAAGACACGAACATCTGATGTTGGAGAGGAGCCTATTTGTTTTTAATACACCAGAGGAATAGCTGAACAGCCATGTGTTAAATACGAAGCTGCTGGCAGAGCTGACCTTGGCAGATGCCTGAGAGAGGATCCCAGCTCTGCATCCAACTGCTGTGAGACTGAAAACAAAAGCACAACGATGTTACAAGGAAGCTGTCCTCTTGCTCTTCATTAGCAAGGATTTGGAACAGCCCCCTTTAGAAGTCAATCTGCAAACACAGATTCTTATAGCACACATTTTTGCAGCAGGATTTATCATCCTGAACCACGTTGAGTGTGAACCAGAACGGTCTCCAAAATAAAATTACAAATTTGATCTAGAGATGCTTTAGACCATATTATTTAAATCCTTCAGACTAAAAATTTCCTGGAAAAATAAGGATCCCATCAAGAATATTAAACTTCATTTAGCCACATATTGAAACAATAAAAAATGTTTCTAAACAAGCAGAATAACATAGATAGATAAGGTATGGCTCTGTTCTGTTAGAGAAAACTCAAATGCATTTGCAACAAATGTAGATTAAAAAAATAAAACAATCCTATGCTGTTCTCATCCAATATACCTTGCAGTATCTTACAAATATAATTTAATTATATTCAAAACGATATTCATTGTAGGAAATAGAGAGATAACACACTTCCCTAAGATGCTTCTTCCTGCTATAAAAAGAAATGAAAAAAAAGCATATGCAAAATTCCTGTCTGGTCTGGTGCCTGTATTTCAGGTGCTTGCTATGACAAACTTTGGGGTTAAATTCCTCTATTAATTTTACAACCTCCTTTGCCAAAACACAGCATGAATATCAATACATTTTGCCACATTTTCCTCATTAATCTTCCAGCACAAGCAAGCCATTGATGAGACGTGGTGAGAACCTAACCCGACGCAGCACAAGCCGGTAGCTCCCAAGCACAGTGTGTGACCCATCTGGAACAGGCAGGGCCATTTGATACCAAATTCCAGGGAGATAACACTGACCCAGAAGCCTGAACACAAGAATGGCATTTTTAGTTGCAGAGCAAGAAGCTGGAGGTTCAGAGTGACCTCCTTGCAGCAGCTGGACCAAGCACGACCAGTCCAGGGAGAGAAAATACAGGAGAGCAGACAATTGTCCAGTGTTCAGGCACGCTGGTGCTGCCTCTGCTGTTCTTCTGAAATGTTATTTCTTTTTCTGTATCACTTTAGTATGAGACGTTCTAAGAAGTTGATGACCTTAATTTAACCACGAAACAGAAACAGACTGGCCACAGAGGCTGCCTGAAGTGAGGAAAATGTGCTGGAGGGATTTGGGGTTTCTCTTTCTGTATGCATTGAGAAGCCACCAGCTAGGGTGGCAATCAAACTGTCCTGCAGCATCTAGAATTTGCACACTGGATAAACTTCCACATCGTTTGAAAATTGTATCACCTTATTAATAACTTTATTCATTATATGCAGATAAATGAATACATCTACAGGCTTCAAAATCAGGCTCCCCCTGTGATAAACACTCAATATTCATTCCCACTCCTATTATTTCCCTTTGTGAAGTGCTCTGCTGCAAGGGCAGAGATGACAGAATCTGTCCCTCTGTAACAACCTGCTTATAGCCAAATGAAATCTAAAGGATCCCATTTTACAGATAGCATATGGAGCAGAGGGAGTTTGTCATTTGACAAATTACACAGAAAGCACAAGAAAAAAGTGAAAATAAATGGCAGTTCTGCTGACATCTGGTTGAGTCTGTGCAGCCTTCCCCAACTGATAACAGCCGGGTTTGTGTTGGTAGCTGGAAACAAAACCTCCTGCCCACTAAGAAATTATCAGGAGTCATGAGTTGATTTCTTATCATCAATTCAGAATGGATAAACCATTTTGTTATTGTTAATGTTATTTGTGTCATCATGGCTCCCAGAGAACAAAAATCCCATGACACTGAGATCATGGGAAAGATTGAAAATAACTCCCTTCACAAGTGAATCACAAAACTGGAATCTGCAAAACGTCTTTGAGGGGAGACCATTTCATGTTTAAATTATGAAAAGTTCTCTCAGAAAAATTTGATGCCTAGAACAAATCTTCAGCAAAATTGTTAGTTGTAAATATCACAAATTCTGCAATCTAGCTGGGAAATAATAAATGGAGATATTTTTAGCTTCTCTATAATTTTGAGCCCTTAAGGTGCACTTGGGTTCATCTTTTTTTTTTTTTCCTCAGTGAGACCTAATAACTTTGTGAAGACTGAGATTCTTCAGGTCTGAAGTATCAGATAAAACCATGAAATCCTGAAGGTTAGAAAATGAAGCTGCAGCAATCATTAGTGCTGATTCCATTATCTCAATGTTTCTGGCCAAGTAGGAGGGTGGCTATGAAAGCACCACTGGCATAAAGAGTCCTTGCTTTCTCTCCTAAACAATCACAGAAATATCAACAGGCAAAGCTCTCCAGTTGGGCTACTCCAAGGCAGAAAAATAACTGCAAAATAAATGCAACAATAGTTGTGGGGTCAGCATTTGGCTGGTTTTGCTTAACATTTCCCCTTTATTTCCTCCTCCTCATTAAAAATGGAGCAAATTGTAGGCTGCTGGATGGATCAGGTGATCTTCAAGCTGGTACCTGAGTGCCAGCATTGCCTCACCACTTGGAACACTGCTGATTGCTCAGAAAGGAAAAATAAATCTATTTTTCTGCAAGAGTCCCTCCACACAATGTAGGCACTCTACTGCAAATGTAAATCTTGCATCAAACCCTTGCTTGAGCAATCTCAGCATGAATCACCAGCTGCAGGGGATTATCTCCATCAGAATATGTGGAAAGGAAGAAGAGGCCATTTCTTAAGGGAGCTGAATATGTAACATAAATCTTTGTCTGTAATGAAAGATTTACTTTATAATTCAAATCAACTCAGTTCTTCTGGAAAAGAAGCTTTTCACAAGAAAGGTCTGCAGGTGTATCAAAAATCACTTGAATCTGGGAACTTTTAACAACAGCATTTATTTCCATCATGTCCGTTAAAAGTATTTCAAAATAAGCAACATAATTTCTTTTAATTATTGTGCAAGTACTTTTCAGTGACAGCAGGTTTGCTCACTCTAGATTGCAAATAAATCTGAGTAATCTCAGCTCACAGTTGTAAGTTTCTGATATAAAAAAAAATAAATTTGTAGCAGAAAGATGGGGGGAACATTCCACAGGGAAAACAGGTAACTTTGGAAAGGATACAAGGTTTTATGGCTCAGCAGGGCTGAGTGTGTGACCTCTGTGAGGAGATTACCCAGCAGTGAAGCCCCTCTGCCAAAACCATCTGTCTTCAGCCTTAGTGTACTTTGTCCTGGACACTCTGAGCTGCTTTTCTGAGAGGATGCAGCTCTTTAGCTACAGTGCAGATAGCGATGCTCTGCCAACATGAAGAGATTAAAACTTGCTGATGGCTTTGAAGATTAGGATCTGACCCTCAAACTGGCAGACAGAGGAGACCTGAAGCTAAAAAGATCAGACACAAAATATCTGCAGCTCTTAATCCCCCTGAAAATAAGACATTGCATTCTTCAGCAGTGAGCCCTGGTGTTGTCTTTACCTTTGGACAACCTCGATGGGCTGCTGTGGTCAGGATCTCTCCTGGCAGGACACTGGGAAATGGGATCGAGATTAAGGATGAGCTTCTGCCACGCTGCTTCTGAACTTAATAAATTGGCTGATATTTCTGATCACATCAACATCTGGATGGAAGGAAGAAAATGTATTCTAACTGCACAGATAGCTCTGGGAGGCAGCTACTGCTGCTTTGGCACAGCACACCATTAATCTGAGTAACTGGTTCTTCACTCAAGCATTAAATGCTGTGGAATTTTTGATGCCGAATCCTTCTGTGGAAAATTACATATCCAAACAACTACACTTGATGTATAGCTGGTATCACTCCACTTTCCCCAAGTGGTACCACGTAACCACTGAAGCAGGATTTCTGTCCAGGGCAGCCTGGCAGAAAAGGAATTCTTGCTCCTCACTGATCTCACAAAATTTCAGATAGGGCGTGCTAGTTTTGGCTGTGGTAGAGTTAATTTTCTTCCCAGTAGCTGGTGTGGGGCTGTGTTTTGGATTTGTGCTGGAAGCAGTGTCGATAATGCAGAGATGTTTTTGTTATTGCTGAGCAGGGCTAGCACAGAGCCAAGGACAAGCGTGGTGCTTGGTGCCTGCCTGAGTTTAAACCACGACAGAGGGAATGACTGACTCCCATGACTCCCAAATTGTTCATTAGCCTGTTCCACAGGCTTTCTGTATCGATGGTGAGAAATTCCATCAAAATGCCATCAAAATTTTGAATATTCACACACAGTTTCTATCCTGTGCCACAGCAAAGTCTTGCCCTTTCTTTGCATTGCTGCTCTCTGTATCTTACCAATACCCAGTTAATCCAGCAGCAGAAATATCTGCAAGCCTTACTGTTTCCTGAGAATGATTTTTCTCTAAAAACAGGAGGATGAAATCGTGTGATAAAAGGGGAGGCTTCCAGTATAGATTCTTATCTTTAAGTTCCTATTGCTTCCATGAAATTCATGGTGGCCTCGTTTCTCTGAAGGAAGTTTGTAATTTCCATTAATAAATACAGGCTTCTTTGGCAGTCAGAAGCCACGCCAGGCTGGTTTTGCAGATTGTCACGTTCTGGAGCCCAAATGTGACAGGTTTGTTGTAGGTGTAAATGTAATTCAGAGAGGTGGGAATCCCCTGTCCCTGGGAGTGGCATTCCTGCTTGGGGGATATTGTCTGTAAAACAGGATACACCGTCAACACAGATATCACTGCTGGCCTTGGATTGCAGCAGGTTTGGTTTCTGCTTTTATTGCACCATCTTTCCTTCAATTAACTAAGTTTTATGTAGTGTTTAAATCTACCTAATAAAGATTGTGGAAATAGAAGTGCCCAATCTACTTTCACTGAAATACGACTTTACAAATGCCCAGTGGATCAGTGGAAACACATGGGGACACATTTCAGTCGCCACTAGAAATGGACTTGATTTTTTAGTCTCCACTCAATAATCATACCCAAGCTTATTGGAAAATACTCATATTTCTTTTACAAGTTGTTTAAAAATCTGGAATACCATACATTTTCCAAATTAATTGGAATTATTTTAATTCAAGGGCTAGAAATCACTTAACTGCCAGGACCAACTACATGTCATTTGAGAAGCAGCTAATGCACATAGAAGGGATAACAGTACAGAAACTTTCCTCAGTCCTGGATGGAGAATAACAGAATAAAATCTTTTGGTAGAGTAATGCATTTATGATGAGATTACAAACATTACTGTCAAACCTCCACTCCGAGGAGGTACGAGAGCAGCAAGAGCAGGACTGCAAGAGCCCACGTTCCCCGCAGTGCCCCAGGAATGACTTTGGTCCCGTTCCTTTGCCTTTCTGTCTCAACCCTCAGCTGAGATCACCCACTAAACACCCAGATAGAATTACTTTTCTTCATCAGCAGACACTTTAGGGAGGTGAACACAAAAGGCTCGCTGACTCATTGAATAAATGCCACCAAAGTGGTCACGTTGTGACATCACTGCTAACAGCCCGTTCTTCTCAGTCCATTTGTTTCCCACTTGATTGAGGGAAGATGCTCCTGGCAGGTTTCTGGAGGGTGCTTCAGAACCCTGACCTTACAGATGCCTTTGGTCATTTCCAACAGTCTAATGCAAGATAACGTGGCATAATCCAGTGAAATGCAAAACCAACAGAAAGGAAAGGACCTGAAAATGAAATTTGCATCCTGACTTTTCCTGGTCTCTTGCTCTTTGGGAGTGTGTCTGTGTGGGTGGTTCAGGTAAAGCTGTTTAATAAGTGTGAGAGTGAGCAGCTCACAAGCACAGTGCTGGGAAAGCCACTCAATGACCAAACAGAGATTTTTTTGTATGATAATGCAGAAATGATGAAGAAAAGTAGGCAAATGATATTTGAGGTGACCCTGTATATGAAAATATCAAAGGAACATCAGAAATGCCCTCGAAGACACACCATTATATTGCATCATTTGTGACACAGAAGCTGACCTCACCTTTAAAGAAAGTGACTTTTCTTTTCTTGAATTCTCTCCTTCTTCTGGCTACACTAACACCTGGATACCTGGTGGTGGTACAAATCAGTCCAAATCTGACCTTGGTCAGGGGGTATGGCAAAAACCAGGAAAAAGTAGCATTCACATCTCGTCTAAACTCCACAGTTGTTCTTCTTGCAGAGTACTAAAAAAGGGATCTGCAAACTGTACTTCATCAGTCCTAACAGTGGCTGCTGCCAATGGCAGTGCCACATCTCATTTCATTTTGCATTTCTGTGCCACAAATCTATGCCCTACACTTCGGGAACTCTCACATTACACTTGCAAAACATGGGCTGAAAAATCCCTTTCCCCATCCTGCCCCATAATAGTTAGAAAAATCTGCTATTTAACCAGAGAAAAATTTCCACTGCTGATTGATTCCTAGGTCTGTTTGGCTGATTATAATTCCCCAACCTACCCTTATGTGATTCACACCCATACATCTGCTCTAGCTTCAGCATGTAATTGTTATTCCATACAGACAGCCCAGTATTTATTCAAACAAGGGTGCTCTTGTGCATTTCTCCTTCTTTAGCTCCTCTAAAAAAGAGTAAATCGGTCATGATACATTACATTGTATGTGGGAATAAAAACTAATTTTATCATCCTCTCAAAGGCAGCAGTTGATTACCAAGGCAGAATAAATAAAAGAAGTATGTTAAATGGAGTACTGTACATTTTAGAGACAGGGCATTCCAGCCTTCTCTAAAATACTGTGGCGAGTTAAAAAAAAAGATGATGGTTTCTGTTATTTTCCAACATTGTTTTCTATATTATAAAACAAGTATCTGCTCTCTTGCAGATCTGTTGCTACAGTACAAAAAAATCGAGGCCGTGACTCCGTGACACTGCAAGTCTTTGACTCCAATGTTATCATTTTGTCCTGGGAGAAGCAAAGAAGATGCTTGTGGAAAAAGCAAGTTGGTACTGCTTGGATTAGCTTCATGAAAGAAGCTGAGATGAGTTTAAAAACATTTGTGCTCTGCCAGAGTCAGCTGATTTGGCTCTCAGGGGTTTGTATGAACTGTTGGTTCATGGGTTTTTTGGCTTGTGCCTGTGTTAGGACTTGGGAGAGTTCAATGAACCCAGATCTCAAAGCAAAAATATTTAACCTTCGTTTTCTAGTGGAAATGGAGTTTAAAAGCTAACTTTAGTTTTCTGGAAAATATTTGAGAAGTAATCTTAGACTCATTTAACTTGTTTTGTGAAAACAATCCAAATATAGACTTGAAGAGCTGGAAGTTTGGCTTTTGGTTTAAAGCATTACACAAGTAGGGATGGACTTGTAAAACATTTTAACATTTTGTAACTACAAGCTTAATGCCAATCATGTGGTATCTGGATGTGGGATCTGAGCTACTTTCAGTAACATCCATTGAGATAAAAGCACAGCACGGTTTTATTTTTTTTTTTGTAGAAATGTGAAGATTCTCAGCAAAGGAATTAATAGAGGTTTCATCTTGAAACCTTTGTGCTTCCTGTCACTGCTTTCCACGGTGCTTGCAGTCAGATCAAGAGCCCATGAAAGCATTATGCTTGTTTTCATCTACTCAATCTCATTACAGCTCTGAACAAACATCCAGTAACTGCATTTCACCTCAAACTCGCTTCCCTTTGAGTACTCCGAGTTCCACAAATGGAATCAAACCAGCAGCTGGCACTCCTGAGACCAAGAGACTCGCAGGCAGTGAACTGAAAGCTTGCACAGAAAGCCAAAATACAGCTTTCATCTGGGTCTTGTGCACTGTCATCATCTGCGAAGGGAACACGTGAATTTAGTTAGCAAAGCATCTGCAAAGCAACAACGATAACGTCCAGCAAACCAGCTGTGGCTTCCATGGGGAGCTGATAAGAGGCAGGAAAGACAGGTAACAAAAAAAGCTGAGAGAGGTATCAAAACCTGGTTAGGAGCCGCAGGGCAAAAGCCCAAAGTCCTTCTGGAAGGCAAAATAATTCACTTCAGCAAACCCTTCGCACTCAGCTGCAGACGGCAGTGCCTGCAAGGGCCGGTGATCCGACAGATAACACGGTGATCCGACAGCTGTTTAATGGAACATGTAGGATAAATCCATTTTTTCACTCGAATGAATGTACGAAGACGTAAGTTCGAAACTTTTTACCGAAGTATTTTAAGAAGGAAGGTTGTTCACGGGATGGGATTCAGCCGCGTTTGGCCACTCCTGTGATGCTGTCAATAGGAGGGCTTTGAAAAAATAACTGATAGCAGGTTTTGGTCTTTCAAGTTGGCACATATTTGACTGATGATTTACAGATGGAAATCTCTGTAGCTCTTGCCAGATGTAGCAATAGCCCATTCTCAGGTGCTGGGCAGATTTTTAATGGGTATTTTCTTATTTGACTGTTACACTACAATTTAACCTGCAGTTAAATTGCTCACAACGTTTCGGTGCTACCAGCCATTACCTTCCAAACTCTGCTCCCATTTCCCACTTCTCAAATTGTTTGTTCAGTGCCTCGAATAAGCGAGATACTAGAAACACATTCTTGATTACAGTACTATATTCACATTAATTATTTTTAGGGATATTATTAATATGGAAACACCAGCTGAAAATCCCAGATGTGTTCTGTGATACAGAGCTTTGCCTGCAACCTGTTTGCAGCTGTCAGCTCTTAGGTGGTCACAAAGTTCGAGGGATTTGCAGGAGCTGGAGAGTGTTACCGCCTCTGTAAAATGACTTTTTTTCTTTGCCAGAAAAATTCCTTCCAAAATCCTGCGCTTGGTAAAATTCCCACATAGGTCCTCTGTACTTTAGGAAATCAAGAGTGCCCCAGCTATCTCAGGGAATGGCTCTGAGATGCGTGAACACACCGCTTCCTTTGGATTTACTGTCCCATAAAGATGCAAATCACGAGGACAAAAATCGAGGTAAAGGATTAGTTATAAAACCGGGGAAGGGGAGATGGGCGGGGAGAGATGACAAGATGAGAAGCAGAACTAGAGAATGTTATTCCACCTGACACAGAATGGATATCTCTGCTCCAATACTCTCCCAATGAATTCCTAAGATATGCTCCGGTGTTCAGAGCCAAGTACTCAGCTCTCATAGAAATGGAGCACTTTGAGATAAGGCCTAAGATTAACTGCTTAATGACTTTTCCTTACGTGGCTCAATACTTATGCCCTTAGAGCCAGGCTTTGTTCAAAGGCTCTTGATGGGTGTGAAGCTGTCTGGGGAACTTGTTGCTTTCTCCCTGCTTCATGCTCAGCCGGCTGATGAACCTCTAACTATAAGCAAAGATGGTATTTTCACCTGGAATCAAGCAGTAGGGCTGACCACAGATGATTTCTTCTTCTATTTTTACCCACTCTGAGAGCCAGCCACTCTAGCCTAAACCTAAACTGCTCTGTCATATGAAGCTATTTATGTAACTGTATTAAATGCTATATAAAACCTGGGTCACACCGACATTCACATGCAAATAAGATCCTTGTTTTTAGCATCCTAAATAGAAGGTGACCCATTACTAGGACAGACTGGCTTGGACATGGCTGTGAGATGAACTAAAGCCTCTCTCCACTTTGCCAAACTGTTCCTGTGTGACCATCAAGAAACAAAAAGAAAGGAACATGAAATACACTTTGGGGAATCCTAGTCTGTATTTTACGTGTCATAATGACATGGATGTACAGCATCAACTGTGCAAGTCTCACAGAAACCCAACTGGTAAATAACTTCATTGCACTAATGAATTTCCAAATATTTGTATAAACCTCGTGAGCAAAGTTCTACTCTAGAGTCATGAGGGTACTTTCTATCTTTTTGACTCAGTCCACCATTAAATATTTTCAGTTTCTTGGGTTTATATAATGGTTATGCATTTGGAATAATAATCTTTGTTCCCCAAAACCTCAGGAATAATTAAAAAAACCCCATTGCAAGTCTGTGTGTAAAAGCATGGCCATCATCTTCCACCATCAGTGATATTAATTTCTTTCAAACTTTGATCATGGCAAAAGACTAAAACCCCACAACTGTAGTTACTCCAAGCATAATACCACGAGCCAAATTAATCCATGATCTAACAGTGATGACATTGGTGGATTCAGTCCAGAGACAAATGCAGCTTAAAGCTGTTTTGAAATGGAACATATTCTCAAATCTCAGAAGAGCAACAGTATTTCTTCAAAAGTTGAGATTTTTATGGCCAGAGGACAGAGAGAATACTATGAATTGCTGTCTGTGCAAAGGAATTTTATAGAATCTAGTATTTTTTCTAAATAACACAAATATATGGCACATACGAGTAGTCTTTCTTATCTTTTTCTTGCTACCCTCTATTTTCAAACTCCCCTATGTTTCTGGTGTGTCCTAAATAGGACAGACAATGCAGTACATAGGGAAAAAAAATGTTTCAACTATTTCAAAACTAAGTTATTGTGCAAGTAACAAAACTACATTGCTGTGCTCCTGTTCTCTGCAGCGCACAATTTGCTCTCATGAACCAGCAAATATCACGGAGCCTGGTGAAGAGAGGCTCACAGCCAAGTTACAAACCAAGTCTTATTTATCAGAAATTAGAGTATTTTACACCACCACTATTAATGGTACTAAAACTGCACTTGCAAGTGACTGTTAAAATACAGAATCTGAAGAAAATCTGCGGGACTGTTCAAAAAGTGATTAGAAAAGGCTTATCAAAAAGCCTGACTGATGTTACCTGGATTAGCTTCTGCCTTTTCAACAAAGCTTTTACCCCTAGAAACAAGGAAAAAATCCCAATGTCCTTTCTGTGTCAGATCAGTTCAAGTGTTCCTGGGATAGCAGACTAAGACTGTCTGCTGTGGCTGATTTTCAGAGGCTGATGTTTGAATTAATCTTTTAGAACAGGGAGTATAAACATCTCGCACTTTGAAAAACACCTTCCCAGAGAAAACATCAAAGCAGCCTACGATTATGAACCAGCTCAGCTAAAGCTCGTTCCTGAAATTTGTCTTGCTGTTTCTTACAGTACAGTAAGCTCACAGAGAGGTATTACAGTTGTGATGATCCTCAGAGAATAAGAATTTTGCTAAGCTGTTTCCTGGAAAGCAAGTAAACTGACAGGCAATTTTAATTCTCCTTTAGCAGAGCTTTACAATTGGATTTGGTTTTATTATGAATTGACATTCTTTTTGTAGAGGTAAATATTTATTTAGCTAGCCTGAGATAACAAGTGGGTCCAATACGAGGCTTGAAAAGAAGCAGGAAAATAATATTATGTGTATTTTTACTTTACATTCCTTTATTTCCTGAGGGTTAGCTTTAGCACCACTATGTTCTGAAGACATTTGGACAGAAACTGGGGAATCATTTCCTTTTCATATCACTCTCTATCCTGCCAAAATGACCAAATTTAACAAAAAGACAGAAACAGACCTGAAGACTGAGGAACAGGGAAGATAAAACAATTTTAAATATTCCTTACTGGTTTTATCGTTCTGTGTTTGGTGTTTGCTCTGAATGTGCTGGATTCCTGCCCTCCAAGCAGATGGAAAAGCTTCTGACAATGTTAGGAACCATGTTCTTCTCAGAAGAGCAAATCCTTTTGAGATCCCAGCACTAACACAGTGCTTAAAGAAGTGATCTTTTATGTGACCTCACCAATGAGACAGGAGAAAAGGTGGAAATGCAACTATGAGGTACACACTTGATAACTCTCCCATTTCCTCTCCTATCCAGCCTCCATTTCTCCTGCTAAACCACTTCTCCTCCCTGCTGCTGCCTCAAACTCCTCCTCACACTCTTCCCTATTCCTCTACATCCCATTTCCCTGTCTATTCACACACATAAACTGGACCACCAAACTCACACTATCCAAGAAAAGGAAATGGATCCTCAAATCCTACCCAAATGTCCTCAGATTCACTGCAGCAGACTGTCCTACCATGGACACCCACCCAGAGCAGTGTCTGTGGTCCTGCACTCACATTCCCCAGATGAACGTTAAAAGAAGCTGCAGGAAACCAGAAAAAATATGGTCACAGAAAGCACGCCTTGACTAGAGGCACACTGATGTATTATTTGTGAAATATGATTTCATCTGCCTTTTATCTTTCATCTTGTTACTCAGTGATAATTGACTGCTCAAGGCTGGCACTCATTTTTAATTATCCCCCCGGTGGAAACCCAGCAACACGCTCTGCAATTGCTCACACATAGCTGCATGCAGCATCTGTAACACATCATCCTTCAGCAAACAGCAAATCCTTTTCTTTTTCTTTCTTTTCTTCCCTCCCTAAATTAGCTGTACAAATTAGTGCAGGGCACTTCTCAGAAAAAAAAATGAACAGAGGTAGAGAACATCAATGTGCCCACAGACTGAACTGAATGTTTCACCACTCATTAAAATAACTCATATTTGAGGTCTACGAACAAAGGGTCTTCCCTGCTGCTGTGTCTTGGATATTTCCATTTACCTGCTTAGCCAATTAATTTTAGATAATTAAGCATTTAGGAACTTCCTGAGTGCTGTGTACACACAGCTGCCAGGCACAAGCTGAAATAACCATCACTAGGTCACCTCACAGTAGCAACTGTTACATCTTTAGTGTACTAATAAATATGTAAGGAGCTCCACTCAGTGGCGAGAAAATGTATTTCCAACTGTGGTATCTAAAGGAGAAGAAAGGCGCCTTTGGAAATGTAAATATGAATAATGAACACCTCCACTTAATTGACTCTCTGCATTATTCATTGTAATCATAGCACCAGATTCATAACGTTTCACTAGGATAGCTTTATTTATTGTCAGCAACACTTCTGAGAGAATTCAATCACTGCAACGTGATACACAATCACCCTGTTTAAAACAATAAAACTCAGTATTACCTCCTTTTTTTTAAGCTTGCGAAACTTTCATTTGTAATAACTTTTTTTTTTTATCTCTCCTTCTTTTTCTTGTACCATGTCTAGACTTCAAAAACTGAAGCCTATGTCACAGTTCCTATCTTCTCTAAAAAATTCTGTATTAGGTAAAGCAGCTACAGAGGGTTGTTCCCTCTGAGGGCACAGAATTAGTGTATTTTTATAGCAAACATAGGGGAATAAACAATTTCAATGGAGGTGCTACCAGGGAGAAAGTCTGGGACCACTGCTAAAGAAACTGAATGCTGAGTTAAGCCTAGCACCGACTTTGGGGACTTTAGGGAAAAATGTAGATAGGTTTATTTTCAGTATTAATTCCAAATATCCTTAGTCACATTTTTCAATATCCTGTAGTTCTGCTTGGCCCAGTGGGATATCTAGATTTTATAGGTTTCATATCTCAAACATTTTTCTCCTTTTCTGATTTTCAGCCACTTACTGGCAAATTTGAAATATTTCTGTCTTTCTCTGCCCGTTATGGATTTTGTGTCTTCCTAAGTGGATGCCACAATCTTTGTGCAGGTGGAAAATCATGCTCCATTTAATAGACAACAAAATCAATCAAAGCTATGAAATCATTACAAATAAACTTCCCCAAACACAATCTTCCCATTATTTCTGTTTCTCAGCACTGAATTCTAAGTAGGTCATTTAAACTTGATACTAAGCTTTTCTTGGTACTGACCCTTAGGATCCTTTTTTTTCCACTGAAAAAGTTGACAACATCAGTTACCAGAAGAGTTTTTAAAACTGCAAACCCAATCAGCATTTCTAGCAAGGAGACATAGCCCTATGCTTAGATAAGATTTTCAAAATCGTAAATGTAGAAGTAATACATTTTTGTTTGGAAAAAATCCAGAAAATCTTAAAGACGCTGGAAAGGTCTACGTGTCAGCTTGTGGCTCTGAATGGAAAAAAACCTGTTGATCTAAGATACAGTGTTCATATGCCTGAAAATGAGTCACGAAGTTACAAAATCTTCAGGAGTTACTTCTGAGAACTCTGGGGTGAGAAATGAAATACCAGAAGAACGTGAAACGTGGTGCCTGTCTTTTAAATAGAAAAGTTGTGGAAGTCAGCAGTTAGCTTCACCTTCAATTATGTGCTAATGATTTAAATACTTTTCCTAGTTGTAAGGCTTAAGAGAAAAAAAGAGACGATTAACTGCCAATCCTTCTGATGCTCAGTTAAGAGAAACACCACTCCCCTCATCCTTGAGCTAGGGTGGTGACACATTTTCAAGTGCCGTCCTTAGAGCTTCTGAGGGCAAATCCAGACAGCACCATCAGCTTGTCTTTGGCATAAAGATACCCGAACAGGATGGTGCTGCTGTGCATCCCTGAAATCCCCACATCCTTCGGGGTTTTCCCATCGCCTTCCCGGCTGGGAAAGCTGATCAGTCTCCACAGCGAAAAGGGAGGCTCCTTTTGGCAGGAGTCACTGCTGGCTTAGGAGCGAGCAGGCACTGAGGGACCTTGGCCACAGCACCGGGCTCAAATGTGGAGGGATGGGAATGGGATGCATGGGATGGGATCCGTGGGATGGGATCCATGGGATGGGATGGGATCCATGGGATGGGATTCATGGGATGGGATGCATGGGATGGGATCCGTGGGATGGGATCCATGGGATGCGATGGGATGGGATCCATGGGATGGGAAGGGATCCATGGGATGGGATCCATGGGATGCGATGGGATGGGATCCATGGGATCCATGGGATGGGATCCATGGGATTCATGGGATGGGATGGGATCCATGGGATGGGATGCATGGGATGGGATGGGATGGGATCCATGGGATGCGATGGGATGGGATCCATGGGATGGGATCCATAGGATGGGATCCATGGGATGCGATGGGATGGGATCCATGGGATGCGATGGGATGGGATCCATGGGATTCATGGGATGGGATGGGATCCATGGGATGGGATTCATGGGATGGGATCTGTGGGATGGGATCTGTGGGATGCGATGGGATGGGATCTATGGGATGTGATGGAATAGGATGCGATGGGATGGGAATGGGATGGGATGGAAGTCACTATTTCTTCAGGGCGCGGGATGAGGGGATTGAAAGGAATACGAAGGAGATGTCTTTACAAACCAGCTGTGGGCCTGATGGTAGATAAGGCCAGATCATGAGAAGTGAAAGAAGCAATGGGAGGAACCATAAATTCCACTCATTGGCACAGACTATTGTTACTCACTCTGGACTGTGCTAAATCACTAGATTTAGAGAAAAAGAACAGAGACATAAGGAAAAAGAAAAGGGGGGAAGGGGTACACATTAGAAAGGGGTCAATATTAAGCGATTCGGGAAGTCTGTACCTCTGAAGAGGGAAATGCGGCCAGGAAATCAGGATAAAAAGGAGGCTGAGTCCTCTAACAATCTGAGACACTTCATGGGCAATGCCCATGACCTCTCTCTTTATTCGAATAAAGTTCCAGGACTCCTCTGTCTCCTCTTTGGACACAACCCTCCGGTGTTCGTGGATTAATTTTCCTGACAGGATGAAGGGGACGGCGACGAGGCCGCTATTCCCCCGGGAAGCGGGATGGTGGCTGAAGGGGACGGCAATGAACGGGACGGGGATGTCATTGCTGTTCCCCTCGGGAAGCGGGATGGTGGCAGAAGGGGACGGCAATGAACGGGACGGGGATGTCATTGCTGTTCCCCCCGGGAGAGGGATGGTGGCTGAAGGGGACGGGGATGTCATTGCTGTTCCCCCCGGGAGCGGGATGGTGGCAGAAGGGGACGGGGATGTGGCCGCTGCTCTCTCAGGGAGCGCGATGAAGGGATGAATGGGACGGCAATGAGGTCTCTGCTCCCTCGGGAAGCGGGAAAGAATGGGACGGCGAGGAGCTCGGTATTCCCTCAGGGATCGGAGTGGTGGATGAATGGGGCGGCGGAGAGCTCCCTGTTCCCTGGGGGAGCGGGATGAGGGGATGAACAGGATGGTGGAGAGTTCCCTGTTCCCTCAGGGAGCGGGACGAAAGGATGAAGAGGATGGTGGGGAGTTCCCTGTTCCCTCAGGGAGCGCGATGAGGGGATGAACGAGAAGGCGGAGAGTTCCCTGTTCCCTCATGGAGCGGGACGAGCGGCTGAACGGGGCGGCAAGGCCCCCCTCTCTCCCTGAGGGGGCGGCTGAGGGTGGGCAGTGCCCGCCCGTCCCCCTGGCGGGGCGGCGCCGCTGCGGCCGCGCCCCCGCTCCTGACGCGCGTCCGCCGGGAAGCGCTTCCTGCCCGTCACTTCCCCCGCCGCCGCCGCCGCCGCCGCTCCCGCCGGGCCGCCGGACTCGTGCCCTGCCCAGGCCCTGCTGCCGCCGCCGCCATGGCCATGAGGCAGACCCCGCTCACCTGCTCCGGCCACACGCGGCCCGTGGTGGACCTGGCCTTCAGCGGCGTCACCCCTTACGGATATTTCCTCATCAGCGCCTGCAAGGGTGAGCGGGACGGGCCGCTTTGTTCGGGATCCCCCGCCCCGGGGGTGGGCGTGCGGCCGCTCGTAGGCCGCGCATCGCCGGCCCGAGGGGTGTCGCTGGGGCTGTGCTGGCCACACGGAGCGGTGACAGAGGCTCGGTGTGCTCTGCAGTGACGAAGGGAGCGGACAGCCGGTTTTCTTTCTGGTGCTTCATTGCCGGGTTTTAGCCGGGGGGTGTCGGGGCCCGCATGCGCCCGCTCGGGATCCAGGCTGGTGAGGGGGTGGGAGGCCTCCAGGATGGTTTGTTTGTAAAACTTCCCTCTCCCACCGCCTGTGCACAGGGGCTGTAGGGTTAAAGCGAACTCCGATGTGACCAGGGCCGAGCACAGCATGATGAGAACTCTCTGCTCAGTGTGGGAATAGCAATTTCTCTTCGTACACGTATATTTTAATCTTTTGCACGCATAAGTTTTAAAGGGCATTCCTTTCTGCCTTGAAGTGCTTCCAGTTCAGCTTTACATCTTGTGTGAACAACTCTTTGATAGCCTTCCAGGAAAAACTGATGATAGGAAAGGCTTTCTGTTACTATTTCACTGTACACTATTTCATTTTACTGTGTCGCTGTATGTTTTATTCATATCTCACTGCAAACACGAGACTTCTTTCTACATACTCATAATATTGTTCGAAAGTCGAAAAGCAAACCAAATCTGTCCTGCAAACCAAATCTGTCCTGCCTGAAGAAAACTTTAGTGAAAATAAAACCTAAGTGAAATGTTCCTTTCTGCCTTCCTTCTATCTTAGCACAAAGCTAAAGGCTTTTCCAGGAAAACTTTCAGAATGGCTTTGTAAAGTATGGGGTATTTCCACATGCTGGTGCAAGGGGATATTTTTTCTTTTAAAAAACTTGCTTCCTTCTTTTGTCACCTTACGTGAACGCTGCTTTTGTTTCTGTGAAGATGGCAAGCCTATGCTGCGCCAGGGAGACACGGGAGACTGGATTGGCACATTTCTGGGTCATAAAGGTGCTGTTTGGGGTGCCACCCTGAACACGGATGCCACTAAAGCAGCTACAGCAGCGGCAGATTTTACAGCGTAAGTGATGAAGTGTCTTTGTGGCCTCTGTTGATTTTAGTTTGTAGCCCTTTGGTGACAACGTAGCTGTACTAAATTCATTTGTTTCTCTTTAGGAATTGTTAGCTTATTTTTGGCTAGCCAAATTAAAACCGAGATTTTTACGTTCTTGAAAGCAGCTACAGTTAATTCTGTCGTGATAAAACAACTGTGATTGCTTCTTGATATGCTTAATTATCAAACTGCTTTGCTAGAATAACTTCTCTATGCAGCTCTAATCTCTGGCACTGTAGTTGTAGCAGAGTTGAAAGAGGGATTTCAGTTAGCCTCTATTACAAGAAACTTCTAGTGAATTAGTTCTTTGATGTTTTTGTTGTTTGCAGTATAAATGAATATTTTGTGAGTTGAATCTTATTAGTAGAGGGCAAATTCTATTAATGAAGTTGCAGAGAAGAGCCACCTTTGTCTTCAAAATAAAATGTTAATTAGTCTGCATGATCCTGAAGAAGAGCATAAAGGAAAGTGGTGGGATAGTAAAAAAAGACTCTAGTAATAACATATAAAGTATTCTTCTTGACTAACTGGGTTACAACTTGCAAGAATGTAGCACTTATGATAAAATGTTGTGATGGCATCACGAAAGGTTGCTTACTAATTCATCTGACTGTCCAGCTTGATTTGTCCTGGTCCTTCTAAAATATGAATGTTTCCTCTTGCTGTTTAGCAAAGTGTGGGATGCTGTGTCAGGCGATGAACTAATCACACTGGCCCACAAACACATTGTCAAAAGTGTGGATTTTACACAGGTAGGAGAAACCTTTATACCTTATTCACCAGGGAAATAAGCTCTTGAGTATGCTTTGCTATTAGTTACTTTTTTTGCTTTTTATGTGAATATCTTAGCAGATAAACAATTTAAAATACCACTGCTTGTTTTTAAGATTGCAGGGTTAATTGTGTTAGAGGCTGTCTGAGAGAAAAAGCTGTGATTTTAGCTCACAGACAGAGGCTGGATTTTGATTCAAAGTAGAGTTGACTCTCTATAACTTCTGTTTCAGGATAGCAATTATCTGTTAACAGGTGGACAAGATAAGCTCTTGCGTATCTATGACTTGAGCAAGCCAGAAGCAGGTGAGTCTGCTTTTAAAACTCAGATTTTTTTTTTTTTTTTAAGTTAAATAAAAGTTCTGAAATTAAGGGGCTACTTTCTGTTGTGAATCACAGAAAACAAAGTTGAGGATTGTTTTACAAATGTAGTATCTATAACCTTTTGGTATATAAGGGTCACAGAATTGCTTGGGTTGGAAAGGCCCCTAAAGATCACCTGGTTCCAGACTCTCTTCTGTGGATTTCTGCACCAGGTTTATTAAAGCCCCATCCAGCCTGGTCTTGAACACTTCCAGGGGTGAGACATCAAGCAGAGCATGTTTCAGTTTCAGTGCAGACTCATTAGAAAGGGGTCTAATTAAGTAAAATTCAATCATCTGAAAGAAAAAAAGATTCCACATATTTAAGTGTATTTAAATTCATGTTGATATGGAACTGTTGATGGTTGATAGGAAGCTGGAGAACATTGATGTTCACCTAGTGAAGTTTTTAAAACCCAGTTTGCATTTATCCTGTTCCTGGAATAAGATCTACAAATAAAGTCATGAAGTAATTCTGCAGTCTCTAGTAGATGGAAATCCATGTAGCTTAAGGAAGCCCCTAAATGCTGCATATCATTATTTCATTTTATTAGATGTATTAAAATATTTGGCTTTATTTTAAGAACCTGATGTTGTCAGTGGACATACTTCTGGAATTAAAAAGGCCTTATGGAGCAGTGATGACAAACAGATTCTTTCAGCTGATGATAAAACTGTCCGGTAAGAAAAAGCAACTTTCAGTTTTCTGTGTTGCCATGCTTTATGTGAGGATATAGTTATGTTATTTTGGTAAAGGATATGAGCTACACAAGTTACCTGATCCTAGATTGTTGTAGCTGCATGCCTGATCCAGCTCTGTTCTGCTGCCAGAGATCATTTTGCTAATAGTTCTAATTTACCCCATAGATGTGCTTCTCACAGATGTGTTCTCCCTGATCAGAAGAGGTGCTCAACTGCATAGAATAAACTTAAGGTTTATGTAATCCTAGAAATGAATTTATAGATGAGGTCTCTTGCATACACATTGTCCTGAGCTATTGCTGCTTTGTCTTCAGTTTAATTTCTGCTTAGATACCCCTTGCACTGCTGGATAGAAAACTGTGTTACCCTTAATGAACCTCTGTAAATTGGGATTAGTACCTCTCTGTCTTTTGAACTAAAATGACAGAATGGAATCTTCAAGCCTTCCTTCTCTCTCGCTTAGGAGACTTAAACCAAACTTTTTAATCTCCAAGAGAATCACTGAGTAATTGAATGGTGTGTAGATACCATTTCACGTTGTGGCATTGAGCTGCAAAGGTAAAAGTATTTCATAAAGAGGAATGTGTCTTAAGCTTGGCCTAGGTGAGAATAAAGCCACTGAAGATCTGAAGCCCTTTTTGGTCCAGGTCTGGTGGAAGTTGTTTGATTTGCAGTAGCCTAAGAGTCTTTTTTCCCTTTTTATTTCCTCTGAAGCCTCTGGGACCGGAGTACCATGACTGAGGTGAAGTCACTAAATGTGGCCATGTCAGTGAGCAGCATGGAGTATGTTCCAGAAGGACAGATACTGGTGATAACCTATGGGAAGACTATTGCTTTTCATAGTGCAGAAACGTGAGTCCTGAGCTTGAACTTTCACAGGTGGAGCAGTGGGCTTCTTGTGGGTAAAAACTGCCTGTACAAATTGTCAAAACTGGCATCTCTGTGATGTGTTAAGAAAGCAAGTTACATGCTTAAACATATTCCAGACAGTAATTCTGTATGTGTTTTGCTTATTCTAAACTCATTTCCAACTTGACAAACATGATTTGCGAGTATCAAAACTTGTTGCAGAAACTCTGTGGTGTTGTATTCTATTTCTGGTAAAAACAGTCCAGATTAGTACAATCACAGTTCCTTTGCTCTCAGGGTTTTTATTTTAATATGAACTTTGTTAACAAACTTTTCTCCCTCAGTCTAGAGCAGATTAAATCATTTGAAGCACCTGCTACAATCAATTCTGCATCACTTCACCCTGCCAAAGAATGTTTGGTTGCAGGTGGTGAAGATTTTAAACTCTATAAATATGACTATAATACAGGAGAAGAATTAGGTAAGTTTGTCTCCTATAATCATAAAGGAGCTCTGAAATAGGTATTAATAAAATACTGACCAGTAAATGAAATTGTTGTACTCAAATAAGGTTTTAGCAAGAGGATGATGTAAAGGTAGATTATTAGTTAAACATATATTTCTATCTCAGTATAACTAATATTATTCCAGAAGTAATTAAAATGTCCATTCAACAAGACTGCCCCTATTTAAAAAAAATTCTCATTCTCTATTGCTGTGGTGGCTGTATGTTAAGTGTCATAGTATTCATTAGATGTCAATTATAAGATTTTATGAAAAATGTGACGTGTTGGCCAAATTTATTGCAAAAAAAGCATAGTTCTAAGTTTCTCTTACTGATTTAAAGTTGTTTGTTTGTGGAAGGAGTGGTTGAAGGAACAGAGCACTCTGTGCTGCTGCCTTGCCTTGTAGTTTTGTCTAGAATAACTGAGCTCCTTTCTCCTTGCAGTTCATGAAATTTCTATTTTGCTTAAAGTACACATTGCTGACATAGCCATTCATGGCAGCTCTGTTTTGTATCAGAAACTGATCGGTTTGTGCTGAAATTCCAGTTGTTGGCATTTGAAATTGACGGTGTTGACATGTTCCCTGCAGAATCTTACAAAGGGCACTTTGGTCCCATTCACTGCGTGAGGTTTAGCCCCGATGGAGAGCTGTATGCAAGTGGCTCTGAGGATGGCACACTAAGGCTGTGGCAGACAACAGTAGGGAAAACCTATGGCCTTTGGAAGTGTGTAGTTCCTGGTAAGTGTGTGCTTGGTCCTGGTGAAACTTGGCAACTCCATGTGCACTTCTGAAATAATTTCTATCATCAGTGGTAAACATTGAGTTCAGTAACTCCTGTCTCCTGAGGGTTTCTGATCATCTCATATCTGTTAGACTTAAGGATGTATTTTTGTAGCTGTCATGTGAGCAATTAACATCATGCCCATAAGCTTTTTGAATACTGAAACTTTATGGATATTTTGTGAATATAGACACTTTGTGGATATTTAAGCAAAGAGTCTGATGTATTTTTATGTTTAAGAGTGAGAAATATGTGATACCACTTTTATAATTCTGAAAGAGAATTATAGGAAGAATTGGAATAGGAGTTCTAGGAAGAAGTGTGGATGGTAATTTTATTTTGTATTGTATTCTGGTTCTTTCAGCTTGGGGAGAGGAAAGCAATAACTACACCTGAATGTTCATTAATGGAATTGCTTCCTCTGGTGTTTCTCAACACTGAATTACATGGAAATTACTTTTTTTTTTTTTTAATTAAGAAGGGTGGGTGGAACTAAAAGTATTGACTGTTTGTTTTTCTCCTCTTTCTCTACAGAAGAGGAGAATGCAGAAGCAGCAAAAGCAAGGACTACCCTTCCAGGAACTGCAGAGGAGGAAATAGGTAATGAATTGAGCTGTCAGCTTCAATTGTTTAAGTGTTGAAAGATCAGTCAGGATGATAGCATTCCTTAGGATGGAAGAAGCAGTTTCCCTCAAGTGCTTTCTGGTATTTTTCACTCTTTTCAAAAGATAATTGGATGCATTTGCCTGACACTGATCACGTGGTAAGTGTCAGACTGGTGACTGGAGCTGTGCAGGCAGAACAGGTGGGGTAGAACAGCTGGACCAGGTTGAATGGGAAAACAAACTGAACAGGTCCCTTTAAGCAACCCCTGCAACATTTCTTTGGTTTATGGATCTAAAGTGAAGTTAAATAACACCCTTTTTATTTAGTTGCAGAAGAGATTGCCTCTGAAAACTCAGATACAGTGTACAGCTCAACTCCTGAAGTGAAAGCCTGATCACTGCAGCTGTTACGTGCCACATGGACATGCGAGACTAAATCAAGTGACAGTGACAGCCAGCAGCCTTCCCGAGTGCGCTCCCTCCGTGGGGCAAAGATGGGCAGTAATTGATGAGAATGCGGTGGAACTGGCTAGGTGTTGTCTGTAAGAGAACTGAGCATCCAAATAAAAACCCAAAAAGACAAGTAGTAGAGTTCTGCTGGCTTTTTGGCATAGCTGCCTACTGTCTTTTCAAAGAAGTGTGCAAGCCAAGATCCAGTCTCTCCAATCTCAATTAGACTCATTGTAGCGTGTTTTCATTATTACCAAGAAGAGATACAATGGCTTTTACCTTTTTTTTTTTTATTTTTTTCTCTTGAAAGTTGGAAAAATTGGCTCTAGTTGAAAAGAAGGGATTATGTACTTAAAAGTATTTGGTTCAGGTTTTGTTTCATTGTATGCTGCTTCTGAATGTTTAACTGTTTTTCAGTTGTCTGAATAAAATGCCTCTCCAAACTCGTACGTTACTTTTGAGCGTTGGGTTCATGAAATGGAAAAGCAACCACATTAATCACGTAATCCTTGGCATCTTGGGTTTGTGCTATACAGAGAGAAAGCAAAAGAATGTTTTAGTGTCGGTACAGAGGGTGGCGAGTTCTTTGATCTGTAAGCTTTGTATCTTTTTTTTATTCTTTAAAGTTTGAATGTAAACATGAGTCTCCAAAAAGAAAAAAAAAACAGTGAAAATTCCTACATTAAACGTTCTGCCTGAAGTATTTGGTTGTACATGAAAATATCAGAGGCTGGCTGCAAATCTGTGTAAAGCTTGGGTTTAGTCCTCCAGACTGGATAAAAAAGTTACTCTTTCAAGGTTACAAATCATATTTTCTTCATTAAAGAAAATAATTGCCATTCTTCCACTTGTCATTTCCTTTAATGTTATGCTGAAAACTTTACATAATGCATTCTGTGTGGAGAGAAGGAAGTTACAGGTATATTTATTCACACACCTTTTTATTTTTTCATATGGTCCTTACTGTCCCATTTTTGCAGACTGTACTTGTTTGAATTTTATTCTAAAAACAAGCAGCTCTGGTTTACAGCTAAATGGTTCAGTCTTACAAATTCCACTAAGGCTTATGAGGGCTCCATGTCTAGTACTTGAGCATAAAAATTTTATTTTACAAATTGGATACGTTTAAAATTAGGAATTTGGAACACCTTGCCCCATGGTGAAAATTCTTACATGCTGTGGGTTTTATTCCATATTTGCAGTAGGCTCTATAGCATTTCATAGAGAGGTCTGGGATAGAATCTCAGAATCATTTAGCTGGGGGAAAAAACCTTTAATATCAACAGTTAACCTTGTGTTCCCAAAAACCAGAACACCATGCCCCTCATCTGCTTTTACAGCTTGCTCTGGGATGCATAAAAATGGAACAGCTAATAGTCATAAAAACCTAATACTCAGTAACAGCTACTAAAATGCTGGAAGAAATGAAAAAACCCCGACAGAACTAAAGTACTGCTAGGAACAAATCAGCAGCAAGGGTATCAGCAAAACCCAGATTTAATATTCAACGACAGGACAACAAAGTTCATTGGCAAGACTCTACTAAAGGGACAGTTAAGGCACACCAAGGAAAAGCAAGCAACGACAGAACCAAACAAAATCCAGGCAAACAAAATAGAAATTAACCGAGAACTGTCCAGAGGGGCTCTGTGTATGTGTTTGGGTGTGTGTGGCAAAAGGATAGTGAGGGCAAGGATAAAAATGAGCAAGGCCTAAAAGCTTACAGCACTTAACATTACTGTTAACTTCTACCTTAAATTAACAGCAGTTCCTGGGAGCAGACAGTGTTTCTGACCAGCTCAGGAGGAGCTGAGCCCAGGTGCTGTTTGTCAAGGCTGAGGCATCACAAGCATTTCATAGATGACAGTGTGGCCTGGAAGAGGAGGAGGAGGAGGATGCACCACCACAAGTAAATGAAAGCTTGTAATTTTTGGACTGCTTTGACTGGTTCTGAAGTATACAAATGGTACATACTTCTGGAGTGACTGCTGTCTTTCAAAACATTGCTTGTCAAAGCACACATGCAATAAAAAAAAAAAAAAAAAAAAAAAAGGAATGGTATGGGAAAAGCAAAAAGAAAAGCGTCCCCAATTTTCAGAGCTATGCTCCTTTCCTGCTTTACCCAGTGCTGCTGTGAGTTTGGGGTTTCTTTGTTAGAACTGAGCAAATAGGTGAAAACTGTTTCATCTAAACAGTATTAACAATGTACAACATATTTTTCATGAGACTTCGTGGTTTTTTTTCTCCAGAGCTGGCTAAAAGTAAAGGCCATGACATTTTCGGTGGCTCTGCTACCAGACTCTCACTCTGCAGGTCCCACTAGAAGCTTTTCAGGTTGGCAGGTTTACTGACCCCGTGTGAACGTGTGGCACTAGTCCAACACGAACACCCCGCACTCCTCACCGGGCGAACGGCAGGTTCAGCATTCTGTATAGCCAAAGGAACAGAATATCCATGCACCTGCAGAGCACAGGGGCATCCCCGCGGTGCGGGGCCGAGGGCGCCCGCGGTCCCCACGTGGCGCCGGAGCTCCGCGGCCGCGGCGCCGCCGCTTCCTCCCCGTGCGGGGCGGGGCCGCCGGGCCGAACTCTGCCCGCCCCGGCCGGGCCGTGGCGTGGACAGCGAGGGCCATGGCGGGGCGGAACCCGGGCACCGAGCTGGGTAAGCGGCAGCCAGCGGGAAGGGAGCCGGCTGCGGGTGCCCGGAGCGGGGGTCCCGGGAAGGGCGGGGCGGTGCCGGCTCCCCGCGCCCGGCCGAGCCTCCTCCAGGCGGCCGCGGGGCCGTGTGTCCGTGAAAAACAGAAATAAGAACGGCCCTGGGTTGCTGTCGGTGTTCGGACATAGGCAGGAGGTTTTGGTGGTGCAGGTTAAACTCGGGTTTCCGTGTCTCGTAGGGCTTTGAGGGGTTCCGAGCAGGGTCAGAGGTTGGAGGGCGGCTCCGCAGCCTGGTCCTGTCAGAAGGAGGAGCTGGACTCGGTTCTCTCTTGCACGCTGTTCTGGTTCTCAGGATATAATCCTTCCTCCCCTTTTTCTCACCAGGAGAATCAAAACGCTTAACTGGGCTCTGATTTGCAAACTCGGCACTCCGCCTCTCCTGGTCGTTCTCCTTGCTGCTTGCTCTCTGAGGAGTGGTTGGGATTTTCCAGGTGTTTGCAAGTTCTCGGGGTCCGAGAGGTGCCTGTGCCTCAAACAAGGCAGAGAGCAGCCAAGAAAGGCTTTGTCTGCCTTCCCCTGGCTGGAGCTCCCTTTCTACTCATTGCCGAGGAAGGGGAAAGTGCAACAGCTTCCTCAGCACAACCCACCTGCAGGGGTGGGATGAATTAAAGCAGGGATCTCTCCTGCAGTCTGTCTGTAAGCTGAGATCATTTGGTCAGTGTTAGCAGGCGGACAGTGAAGTGGAGGAGACACGCGGCAGTCTCATGGAACAGGGGAAGGAGCAAAGGGCAGCTGGTGAGGGACAGGTGGGTGTCAGGGCTGGCACAGCAGAGTTCAGGAGGTTGTGCCGCAGGTGGCACCACGTGCGGGTCATGAGAACAGCCACAGGCGCTCTTTACGGAGCCAACGTGCGGTTTAAATGATTAGCCTGTGTGGATGGACAAGTGAGAGCTGTGTTTCCATTCACTGGGAGTGTGGAAATGTTGCAGCTTTCGAAAGCGAGCTGTCTGATCACTCCCTGATGTCCCTGTTCGTGGGCTGCTTTGCAGGGACAGGTGAAGCCAACTGCAGCCATGTAGAGATGAAACAAACGTTCACAATGTGGTGACAAAGCTTCACTGTCTGTTAGGCTGGCACAAAACTTTACAAATGCATTCCAGTTACTTCAAACTAGGGGTGTGTCATGCTTTTTCTTAGTAAATTCAATCTTAAATTTAGTTGATGTGTGGGGAATCCAGAAACTTGAAGGTGAAGTTCTGATACTTGTTGCCATCCCTTCCCAGTGGTATTTGTTTAAACCAGTTTTGGTGGAAGTGAGCTGGGTTGGATGCTCAGGGCAGGTGTGGGAGGGGAATGGTGTGGTTGTGACCGTGTTGAAGTGGCAGCTTTGAGCATCTCCCTTATGCTGGCTGCTTTAAAGGGAGAACTGCACCTCCCTGCCATTTGCTCTTCCACTCAATACATATCTGAACTACAGCAGCATCCTTAATACAGCCCTTAGCATATCTTGGTGCTGTACCTTAGCTGGTAGCAGCACTCAAAAAGAACAGGGCAAACCCTTTGCTTTGTCTTTCATGGTTGCTAACAATACTCACTGCTTCTGTGCCTTAGACACTTCAGCTTTTGAAGGTTTTAAATCCCGTGCCAGCAGCTTTACCAGCAATTCAGGTGATTTGCCCTGTTTCCCACGCAGCTTTGTGCAGAATTACGGTTTTCTAACGGGGACATCTAGTGGTACAATGCATTTTACTTAAAAATCCATTGTTTGAGTCCTTTTCTGTGTCTGCTGTTTCCGTGCTTGCTGCATAATGTCATTATTGATGCAGTAGCTTTCTGATGTTGCCATTAGAGAGGATCTAGTTGTTTATCACTGGCAAGCCAAACTCTTCACAGGGCATGGCATGTAGAGCTTTTTTTAAAAATAAATAAATTTAAAAAAATTCCTTAATCCATCCTTCCTTATCTCCTCCCCTCACACCCATCACTGTGCCTTGGTAGAAGGTGTTTCCTTGGAATAAGGAACAGGTACATGCTGCACAGGTGAAAAGACCGTGATGTGCACAGTCTGGATTAACACACTGATACATTTGTCGTGTAAATAAGCTGGACAAAGAGTTTTACAAGTTTTCCATTCCACAAGGACTCTTTGCAGAGTTTTTGTGCTTGGGTTCACCACGATGCCTGCAGGGATGGAAAGGAGTCTGCCTCTCCTGCTCTGCTCTCCAGGTCACTGGGTTATAACAGCCCAGGGGTCTAATGTTTTGTCATGCTCCAGGAAAGTATCAGATGCAACTTTTAAGGTCAGTTCACCATGAAATGGTGATGTCTGAATACACACACACACATATGTATATATTCTGAGTAATGAGTAATTAATTGCAGTTGTTTTTCAATGTTCTTGGATTCTACAAAAAAAAAAACATTATCTATCTGTGTTGCTCAGGCCCTCTAGTTGAAGGGCCAAAAACGCACTCATTATGTTTCAATTGATATTTTTAATTATAGTTGGTATTTCTGAGCCATCTATGTGTGAGAGCTAGCCTGTTGGTAAGTGGCATTTAGATAATGAAGTGTTACATCCCTTTTCAAGATGGCATAATTCTGTTCTAATATATTAATAGCTGGTTTTAGCCTGCACTGTGTCTCTGGTTCTTCACTTTCCTAACACCTTTTGGGTAATTTTAATCAAATTTGAAGGACAGGTAGATGTCTTGGAAAAAAGTAAGGCAATGGGTGGAGTGACCAAACCATTTCTTTTGTTGAGGGAAAGGCAGGTACAGATCAGCAATTACACGAATTTTCATTGTAACTGTTTTATTTTGGCCTTTATTCAAGTAACAGAGTCCTGTTTTACTCATGGTTGTAAGGACCACATGAGGACAGCTGAGTTATTGGGGTGAGGAGATGTCACAAGCCAGGGAAGAAGAGAGGGAACAACAGGGGACTGGGACCTGCAGGAGACCAGGTCCTGATGTTCTGCATTGAAAGTGGTTTCCAAAGTGCTCTGGAGGACACCATGGTCCAATTTGTGTGATTTCACTGGTGTCACCAGACAGCAGAGCTGATTCCCAGTTCAGGGCTCATGCTTTGATGTCCTTCAAGTATCTGAGTGCTGATGACTTGGAGACTGAACTCCCATCATGTAAAAGAAGACCCACATGAAATTAAGGATCCGCTAGTCCATACCAAGTGTCGCTATGGAAAGATAACTGCAGCTTCCGTCTTGACAAAGCTGAACAATCCCCGTGGTAAAAGAGCTGTAGCAAGAACTGATCCCAAAGCCTTTTCTCTCCCTTCAGTGGCTTTGCTCAGCTCTGCGTGGCCAGCTGGGGTCAGCCTGTGTCCAGCTGAGCTCCTCATCTCGCCACGGAACGTTCAGGACGCGGTTTCAGCCTCTTCTCCCGAAATAACAGCTTTCATCACTCCCCTTCCCCGCTTTGTGTGTGCTCAGGGTAAGAGCAGGAGCACACATGCTGTCCCTGGCACACAAAATGGAATAACCACTCGAGGGGGGCAGCTTCTTTTGGGAACAGAGCTGCCTTAAGATGCTTGTGAAACCACCGCCTCAGGCGTTCTTGAGCTTTCTGTTTCGCCATCTGAAGGGATGCCATCAACACATTTTTCTTGAAGCTTCTGCAAAGCTTAGTCTGTTTTGTGAGGAACGTGTTAGGAACCGTGGATATTTATGTAATTATCCTAATGAAGTGGTTTTATTTATTGTTTTCTGAGGAAATGCTCGGTATTTTTGGATTCGCGTTCTTCAGAGAGAGGAGATGAATTTCCTGTTAAGGAATTGAATGTGATTTTTTTCAAATGTCTTCAGAGAAAAAAGTAAACTAGGAGAGTGATTACAGAATATTGGCTAATTAGCTGTAGTGTAACTGCTTTAATTACTTTTATCCCTGAAGCCACATGACTGTGCAGATGACTAGCAGATGACTTATTTAAAAAAAAAAAAAAAGACGTGTTCACACTGCAAGGTTAATGAGCCTAATTAAATATAGTTTTCCTTAGCCAGATACTAAATCATAAAGCTTGGGGGAGTGAGGGAGGGGGAGAATCCAAAGGCAGTCAGTTCTATTTCAAAAAATGGTTTTATTTCGATATTTAATGAAAAAAAAAAAGGGAAAAGCTGGAATCGTGAGGGATTTTTCTGAATAAAAGCACTTTAGATCTAAAGATTTGATGAGACCTCACATGGCAAACTTTGAAAGTCTATTTAGAGACAATTATGCTGGGACATATTTGTTTTCACTTACCCATTGCTTTAATTAATGTAGGAATGGGCTTGAATAAAAGGTCTGTGTTATATGGAAGTCTCCATCTGCTGCTGCATTACCAGAACCTTTGTCCTTCCATTTTTATTGCACCATTTGATTTCCTGTAGTAAGCTGCATGATGTCTCACATTAAGTTGTGCAGGAAGGATGGAGTTCTGATTTTTTTCTTTTAATTATTTAATTTTTAAAAAATTCTCTGCCTGTGCTGTGCACTGTGGTTTGAGTTCCCACACTCAAAAATAAAATACTTGGAGGTCCAGAGTCTGTTATCTTTCAGGGAATCTTGCACAAAAATGAGATATTAGACATTGCTGAGTTGCCATGTGTCAGCTGCCTTTGTGACTAGCCTTGAGTTACTGAAACCAGAGGGTAAAATGTGTTAAGACAGTGGAAAGGGTTTGAACCAATGGATTTTGTCATATTTGCCCAGAATACAGTCAGCTATTGCAGATCAGCTGATATTTGGTGACTTTCACAGCTGACATTGGGCAAAGCAAAAGTAATGGCTCATTTCCACTGCCACTCTCCTTGCACACCTTTTCTCCCATTATGAATTGTCTTTTTTTTTGATTTTTTTTTCTCCTTTCTCCTGATGCCTGAAGGATTTTTTTGCTTTTCTGCTGAATGCTTCTCACACTGTTCCCTACATTCACAAGTATCAGCATGCACACTTGTGATGCTTTAGGTGATAGTTCAGCCCGGTTTCATGGTGTTTATAGGGCCAGGAGACCAAACACCCCTGAAACCACGGAGAGTTAGAGACCAAACACTCTGTTTTCGTGAGCCCTCAAGGTCTCCCAGTAGGACAGATTTTGTAAACTAGAAGTGAGCCCACCCAGGCCCCTTCTTGGGCCCTCCTGGTAGATCTGCTAATGAGTAGAGTCTTTAATTGTACACTCGACTGGGGGGACGGGGCTTTGGCGCCGCGTTCTACCTGGATGGCAGAAGCCATGGAATGGGATCCTATTAAAATACCGAGGGAAACGACCCCAACCCTCTGACCCTGTCTGAGCCTTTATTTCCTAAGACCAGAAAAAGGCATCACTCCAAATGGCTTTAGAGTTGACTCTTTCCCTTAAGCTGATCTAGTGGGCAGGGCTCTACATCCTAAAAACATTGCTTAGACTTCTGAGTCATGACAGATGCAACAACTGTATCAGACTGAATCCTCTACAAACAATGACTAATGAAGAATTAACCTACTCATGGGCAAAATTTATGTCCTTTCATTTAAATTTTCATCTCAAAACTTGAATTTTCCCTAACAGGCTCGACACTGTCTTCATGTTCTCCCAAAGAATAATTTTTATAAATCAATTATTAGTTGGTTTTCTCGGTTGTCCTCAAAAATGTAGAAAGAATAAGTCAGAGCTGAGCAACTGAAAGAATCCTTACTGGAGAGGGAGAAGCTGAGTTCCTCATCTGAACTGCTTCCTTTGCTTTTATCACATTTTCCAAAGGGGCTGAAAGGTCACCGTGCACCCAGTAGGGTTCAAAAGTTATTATAATAAATGGAATTATGATTAAATGATGCTACCTCAGCACTTGGCACTTAATGGAAGAATCATAACACAGGGTTTGTGTGTCCTTCCTATATTTATTTGTTTGTTTGTTTGTTTGTTTGTTTATTTATTTATGTGTTATCCTCCCCCATGGGCTTTGTCAAATATATCCTATGAAAAGGCAGAAAAGGAGGAAAGTTCCAGCCATACTTTTTGTGGGAATAGCTTTTCTCACCTGATTTCTCCATAGTTTTTATGACAATAGCTTTTCTCACCTGATTTCTCCAAGTCAACTGAGCTGAGCTCCTTGCTTTGGGGACAGAATGTGCCTTTGAAAGTGGAAAAAGGTATCAAGGGTTTGTTGTTTGATTTGTTTGCGACTTTCCAAGCTCCCCCTTTTCTTTGTTGCCGTGGTCTGATGCTAAACTCTTAAAGAAATCCATCAATTCCTCGGGATCCCTTTGAAATTCCTTCATTGATTGACTTTTTTCTGCTTTTAGCCAATACTTTGTGGGTACCACTCACCAATAGCTTGGATGTGTAATAGGAGCATAGTTCTGCTGTGCTCAGAACGAGATTCTGTTCAGCTGTTTCATGTTGTCCTGCATTTCCACTGAGTCATCTTTACCCTAAATTGGTTTTTGTAACTCTAGAAAAACAAACTTTCATTTGCACATACTTTGGCTAGTCTGTTAGTTTTCTACATTTTTTGGCTACTAAAGCTATTCAGTAGGAAGGAAAAGAAAATTAAGTACAAAAATTTAAAGTATTCTGTACAAAATTAGCGGTTTTGTCTACCAGCTTTTTTTTTTTTTTAAAAAGTTTTAAACCTATTTTTTTAATCAATATGCTCGAGGGAAATGCAAATTAACACCATAGTAAAGAAGATTCATGGAGTGACAGTCTCTTAATAAATTCAGTCACCCAGAATTATTATCTCCTAGTACCTGTCTATGCCCATGTCCATTTTCTGACCTTAGCTGGTGATGATATTTGATGATTGATGGTGGTGATTTGCTGATGATTGCTGGTTAATGATTGTTGGTGTTATTTTCATGGAATGCTTATGCAATTGGTATTTAGAAGAATTATTTCTGTCTCAGGATGTGAGAGATTTTAAAGATATTCCAGTCTCTTTTTCCTATGTACTCTCATGAGTTTGTGTATGTTAATATTAAAAATTACACTCTGGGTTTATCATTCTAAGCAGAAATTTAAAGATTCAGGAGCCTGAAGCCTCAGTTCTCCTTTATCAGTCAGTTATGCTTTGTTTCTATTTGGTTCTTCTGTTTTTAGACGGTTTCATTATTTGAAATGAAATTTCAGATTTGAAAAATTTCAAAATTATTGGATGTTGAGCATCTACTGCTCTTTGGGAATTCTGGAATCTAGAAGTAAGTCATCAAGCAATGGCAGAAGGCTGTTTTGGAGGTGGTTTTTTTTGGGTTTTTTTCATGCTACATGTATAATAAACTTCTCAGTCCAGTGTGTGTCTCTCACCAGCACTCAGGTAATTCACTTGTAATGGCACAGAAACCACGATGTGTGAAATCCCCAGCTCACAGATCATCCCCTACCAAAATTTAAGGCTATTTTAGACTGGTGATAAGTGCCCAATCCCTTAGAAGAACACGAAATCAGAACTGCGCTCTTCAGAGCTTCCAAACTTTCCACAACTTTCTTCTCGAGTACCACACCATATATTAAAAGAACACAGAAATAGATGAGGCTCTTTTTTCTTTTGTTATTTCTCCCCCCAGAACTTGGCTGGATCTCAAAAGTCTATGTGAATCGACCTGCAGTGGTGAGGCATGCAGAACAAATTAAAGAATGGAAAACTCTGAAAGGTAATTGGCAAGTAAGTGCTCTTCTTATGCATTCTGTTCCTGTATTTTTAAAGCAGTCACTCTCCCTCTCCTGGCTGGGATATTGAATTTTTTTCAAGATACATGTAAACTTAAAAGATGTGCTTGTCCATGTCTTATTTTAGTAATTTGTATTTGATGATGATGGGATGGAATAAGGTGACGCATTTATCCAAACAAGTTAAAAACCTTATAACTCATGACTGGTGAAACTGCAAATGGATTTAAGTCATCTTTATTCATGAGTGGGTTAAATTGTATATTACTATCCCACCACATTTATTCTGTTTCCCAGACAGACTTCTCTGCATGCTGCCTTCTTATTTTTTAATTTTCAAGCTGTAAGATACGATCATGCTCCCTGTCAAGTTTGACCTACCTGGATGATTTTTCTTTGCTTAAGCATTCTCAGTGTGTGTGATTTCATTGCTTAACTAGTTTCTACCTAAAAATCAAAAACCCTGACTGGCTGTGGCATTTGCTGGGGGGAAGGAGCTCACTGATGTTAGGAGGACTGGCTTTAGCTGCTGAGATTGGGTGAGCAGTTGGTTATTGTCCATTTTAGTATAAAAAGACAAACTGTTTGTCCATCCACCAAGCAGCTGTTCTTCAAACAATGCTTGGAATGCCTCCCAAACATTAAACAAGTTTTTTACATGCAACAGTAGCTGAAAACCTGGAAGCAGGAGGAAGGAGGTGATGAAGCATCAATCTTAAGAGTGTAGCGTAACAGAGCAAAGCACGAATCATTTCATTAGGCTTAATTCTTAAAAAAGTTGTTCAAACTAATTCCCATTGTGCAGCCATTCTGGAGTGGCTGAAGCTGTGTTCAGAATGAGCTCAGATCTTGGGATTACAGCTTGAGGATAATTTGGTGTAGGTGTAAGATCCTACTGGAGGTGTTTTTCCTTCTGAAAGTTTGTGCTTTGTGTGTTATGATTAAATTTATAAAATTGAGATTAATTGAGGAGATTTAGACACCAGCTCAGCTTTTTTTGGAGGTTTTTATGCATAAAAAGGTACTTGATAGCAAGTTTATCAGTCCAGTGGCTCTGAGTTGGGGAATAGCATCAGTGAGAAGATCCAGATGCTGCTCCGTAACCTTGGCTAGCCTCAGACTCTGCAGGTGCAGTAATGTAAAAACTAAATCTCCTTTTGACTGTGTTACCATGTAAACAACAAAGAGAGAGTCACAGGCTTTGATTGCAGAGAGTCATTGGAAGAAGAGGATTTAGTGGGCAGATGTTTATTCCTAACACTTCTCCCCTCTCCTGTGTAGAAACACCAGTGCTCGTGCGAGGTTTTACTGTGGAGGGTGTCAGAATCATCTCTGCTGTGTTTGAGCACTGTCACAGCAGGGCAGCCATGTGCTGTTCACTTCACAGAGGTGATTTTGAACCTGTTCATGTTTGAATATCAGCAGCATCACAGATCCAAATTCTGCAGCATTTGAAAAACCCTTTTCAAAAACCTGAAGTTTTATACCAGTTCTTGAAACCCCCATCTGTCCTGATTACTTTATGATTCATGTCATAAGAGAGGAGACAAAAATTCCCTCAGAGGATAAAAAAATCCAAGTAAAAGTAACATAAAACCATTCCAGGGGAAAAACCCTTTGAAAGTATTCTAGGATGAAAGGAGAAAGCAGAAACAAGGCTTAGGAACAGAGGCCAGTTTTGGTTCATTACCCCACTGCCACTGCAAACTCTCCCCCTGTACAAGAGCCCTGTAGGAGAAGTCACCTTTGAGTGAATCCATCAATATAAATGAGCATTTTCTGGAAGACCTTCAAAAAATATTTCAAAATCATGTTTAAAGCTCAATTTTTGTTCAGCAAAAAAAAGCTCATAAAATTTGTAGTCGTGCTTCTGCCCCATTCTTTGATTAATAAGTCTTTTAAAATTCTTTGGCGTTTCCATCTAAAGAGTGGTTTAACCTTGTCACTTACCTCTTGCTTTTGGGAGGTTCTTTTGCACCAGAATTACAGATGTTTTTTTATCCCTGATTCACCCAGAAGGAAGTGGATCCTTTCTGTATCATTAGATGCTGCTGAATAAACAAATATCTGCCAGCCCAGTCTATCCCAAGCCATCATTTGCTTATCCTCCATGTAACATCCTATACATTTTCCCATTGTCAGAGTGAGAGCCAGCCTTCTGATTCCTGCATTTTCTAAAGCAGTTTGGCTTTGGAAGTGTGAGCAGAAATGTTCCATCCCTTGCTTTGTTCCCTTTGTAGGCTGCTTGGCTGCTGAAAGCTGTCACCTGCATAGACCTCACCACTCTCTCAGGTGATGATGCTCCCTCAAATGTTCAAAGGCTGTGCTTTAAAGCAAAGCACCCCATCAGAGAGGATCTGCTCAAAGCCTTGGACATGCATGATAAAGGTATGGTAGCTTTTGGGGTGTGTGTTTTGTGGAGGAAGTGTCTGCATTTCCTTGTTATTTCCTCACTGTTTTGGAAAGAGCGTTGGGGAATCAGGCCTCTGATTGAAGCCATGTCCATAAAATATCAAAGATCAGCCTTTTTTAAAAAACTTGGATTTATGGACTCTTCAGACAGCTGAAATACAAAATGTGAGGTCAGTTATCTGAGAGTTTGAGAGAAGAGCATTTTAGCCAGAAATGCAGGAGGGCTGCATTAACATAAAAAAAAATTTAGCAAACACCTGAGCATGCTGCAGTGTCAGTGGCTTTGGGAGCATTGGCAGTTGAATTTTCCTGTAAGAAAATGGAAAAAAAAACAGATATACCCTAAGAAGTTTGAGCATGGCTGCATCCATGGTGTAACCTCATTGTGGAAAGTGCTTTCCAGTTCTGCTGATTTTTCAGGTGTGAGTTCAGAGCCTCAGATCAGGGGTTGGGACCCTACTTTGAGCTCCACACTTCATAAACAGCACAGGCAGGATGCTCCAGAGACTCAGAGGACACTCCACACTGTTGTTCAGGAAGGATGTAGTGGATTTGCCCAGTTGCTGCTGGGCTCAGCCTGGCTCCACGAGCAAGAGCAGGGCTTGGCAGTGCAGTTTCTCCTCAGTTTGCCTCAATTCACTGGTCAGGCATGTCCTACCTGTGTGTGTTGGCATTGAACTGTGAGCCTGTCAATGAAAATCCTGGAGTTTTAACTCCTGCTGATGCAGACTTGCTCCTGAGAAAACAATAAATGAAACCACTTCATTAGGATAATTGCTCCCAGGGTCAGGTGAAGGAACAGGAGGGAGGAAAACACCATGAGAATTTCCTGAAGCATTTGAGCAGCATCACACACATCCCTGGGGCAGTGCTTGAGATGCTTGTGAGAGACAGGAGTGGGAGGTGAGGACAGTGCACATGTGCTCATGGAGAAGGTGGAATTCTCTGCATGAAAAAGGGAACTGTGGCTTTTGCAGGGATCACTGTTGGAGCAGTCTGTGTGTATCCTGCAAGAGTCTGCGATGCTGTGAACGCCCTCAAGGCTGCTGGTTGTAACATTCCTGTGGCTTCAGGTGAGCTTTATTCAAAAATATCCCCTTCAATGATTTGATGTTATAAAATAGGTAGAAAAATCCAGAAGTCTGGACTTGCTTTTGTGTCAGGAATAAGGTGGAAAGGTAACAGGTGGAAGGAGGATTTTCTTCTGGTGTAATCTTTTGTTGTCTTTCAGCTTCAAGCTTATCAGGAATTTTTTTGCTGGAAGCTTTTCAAAGAGGTCTTTAAAATATATCAGTGTTTTTGTCACCTGGACAGAAGAAATTGAGATACAGTGCTGGACAAGTATCAGTATACATTAAGTAGATGATGATGATGATGATGATGATGATCGGAGTTCTAATAAAGGTTTATTTTCCCTATCATGTTTGGCTTTGAAATGTAATCCTGTGCCAAGGTTTAGCCCAAGCCAGTGACTATTCACAACACAGTTTTTGGCTCATACACCCTCTTCCAGGAGGGGGAGGAATGGAAGAGTAAAAGTGAGAAAATTTGTGATTTCAGATCCCATTTAGTGGCAGAAAAGGCTTTGACTCTGAGCTGGCAGCACTCTGCAGTTACCGAAACATCCCTGGAGAGCCAGCACAAACCCAAACCACACCATGAGGAGAACTCTGTCCCAGCCAGAGCCATCACATCCTCCAGGCTGACTTGGAGGAAGCTTTGTGTTGTTGCCCACTGAGCAGCCACAGGTCCAGGGCTTTCACATCCAGTGACTCTTCTCTTTGAGAGAGAAGTCCTGAATGTACAGAAAGCAAGAAGCAGAATCAAAGAATTACTCAGGTTGAAAGGGAGCCCTAGATTGTCATCTGGTCCAACTCCCTGCTCAAAGCAGGGGCTGGCTTTGAAGTTAGTTCAGGTGTTTAGTGCTGAGATACTTGTGAGATATTTTTGTTCTTATTTCATTGTTGTGCAGGGGAAAATTGCATACTAAATGCATTTGTATGTCAGAGAGAAAGACAATCTCTGACAAAGCCATTATTTTTTCCATTTCCAAAGTTACCTTTGAGTTTTGTACTTAAACATCATAAACATAATCTCAAATAGAACTCATTGAAAGCAATTTTTGCTATATTGTGATTTAACTGTTAGACAATATTGTTATGATTTAACTCTGGATGCTACTTAAAAGAATTGGAGAAAATTAAAAATGCATGTATTGCTTCATATCTGAGTTCACTGCTTGTTTGCTCAATTCTGCTGGAATTTATGTGGGCTGTTCTGGAACATATCAAAAGATCTTTTCACAAGATTCACTTACCTTGCTGGACATTGGTTTTTGAGGGTAGAGCTAATGCTTCTTGTGGATGAAGAGAGGGTAGGATGAGGTGCCTTTAGATTTTTTTTTTAATCATGGCAAGCATTAAAAAAAAAGAATAACATTTAAAATTTTTGGTGCATTAGATCTATTTTCATTTTATGGTAAATTTATAATAACACATTCATTAAACATTTCTTCCTGCACCCATTTCGTGCCAGTGGCTGCTGGGTTTCCATCAGGACAAACTCCTCTGGAGACCAAACTGGCTGAAATAAGGCTGGCAGTGGAATATGGGGCCCGAGAGATTGACATTGTCATCAGCAGGACTCTGGTGCTCACTGGCCAGTGGGAAGGTAAGTGAAAAATAAAAAAATTAAACCTTCCTGTGTGCACTTGCAGGGTCTGTCTCTGTCTCCTCTTCCCCAAATCTCTCCATCAGTCCTTGAACAATTTGGTCCCTCCCTAAGAACAACTGATAATCTGGGGCTCTGAGCTAAATAAAAACTGCTTAATTAATTTCTGAAAAAGGGTTGCATTTTTGGAGAGGACAGAGGGCTGCATTTTTGGAGAGGACAGAGGGTTGCATTTTCTGAGAGGACAGAGGGCTGCATTTTTGGAGAGGAACGCTGTTGGAGGTTGTGTCAGGCTGGGCAGGCAGGATGATTTTGTGGTTTGAAAATTCAGGCCTATTCCCTCCGTGCCTTTAGAGGATTTTGTGTACAGCATTAAAAAAAAACCCAGCAAGTAAAAGCCTAATTATTTGAAGAGTTTTGTTAGAAAGCCCAAGGGGCTGCTAATGTAGATGATACCTTTTTAAATATACATGTTTCAATTCTTGGCGAAAATACGCGTTTTAGTTGTTTTCTTTTTGCTGAAAACGGAGGGTACAAATTGACTGCTCGTATTATTATTGATGTTCTGGTGTCTGTAGACTACTACTAATTAGTAAGAACAATAATGCTGAAGATGGTTTTTGCTCTAATTGCCTCCTTAATGTGCTGTGAATGGTTTGCCTTAAGTGCTGACAGTGCTCCTATAACTAATCTCCATGTGAAGGTAGACACATCGTTGTCTTGGAGTGAATTTTCCATTTAGCTGCATAATGCAGTGCCATAATATCCTATTTGCTTGGAAGACTTTATAATGAACCCCTGGCACCTGACTTTATTTAAGGAAATAACAGTCATCATGGTAATAGATGGTGTTTTCTGATTTTGGTCTTATTTCAGTTAGCAGTTAGAACCAAAAAAACCCACAGATTTCTGCATCTGTGTCTTCAGCATTGGTTTCCTCGCTGTGATATCTTGGCCTCTTTTGTAGCATTTGCAACCTCCATGCTTTTGGTCTTAAGTTATTTAAGGATTATATGAAGGAGAGCTCAGAGGAGAAGCACAATATTGAGAGGCAGAGTTTGTATCATGACTGAAATGAGCTGGACATAGATTGTGAGCTTGCTCTGCCTGGGAGATTAATTACTTTCTGTGGTCACAAATTACCAGGGAGGAGTACACAGACATAGCAATGATGGATGTGATATAAAGCTGTCAGTTTACTAAATAAAGTGAATTAGGAATGGCTTTTAATTTGGTGTGCATATTCTTTTATCCGGGGCTGAAATCATGACAAAGTTGAAAGCCATCCTTATTTTGGCATGGCTTATATATATTTTTTTTTTACTGATGACAGAATTCAAATGATTTCCAAATGATTTCTTAAGTTGATTCATGAATGTGAATCTGTTTGTGACACACATGTTTACATGATCTTGAAAAGAAGCTACTTCAGGAACAGAATTTACTTACCATAGAGACAGTGATGCCACAAGGTGAAAAATTACAATATTTAACTTCCCCATTAAAAAAAAAAGCACTTCATTAGGTGAGCCAAATATTTTAGTGAAAATCTAGTGTTCTGTCTTCCTGTTTAGCTTCCAATAGATTTGTTACCTGTGTGCTTAGGGATAATACTGAATAATCTACAAAGTGCTTTTAAGGAATCCAGAAGAAGGGATAAAGAAGGTTTTTTTAAGGCTAAATCCCCATATTACATAAAATTAAGAAGTCTGGAGCAGCACCTGTGCCTGTGGTCGAGGTGCTTCATCAGCTAAAGCTGCCTTGCAGTTCTATTATAACTTAAGCTAATAGTAGTAGTAATAATAATAGTAATATTAATACTACTACTACTACTACTACTAATAATGTAATATACTTCTATAGGTATTTTCTTATGCTGACAGTCCTCACAACTTCAAAAGTTATTGAAAAAAAAGCCATGTGGTAGAGTGCTTTATCTTACTGTTCATTTTTAGCTTTTCTTCTGGCCTGTGCAATAATTGGGGTCACCACAATACAAAAGTGTTGCTTTGTGATTTGCTTCAAAGGCTTGTTTGGTTATTAAATATTTTACTGTATGTCCAATTATGTCAAGTCATTTTAAAGCAGTTCTTGAATATTGCTGGAGCTCCTTTATGACACTCAGAAGGTGTTTTCCAGAGCTTTGTGAAGTAATTGGTAAAATCTTTTAAATAATGAAAGCAGCTTTACTGGACAGCTAAATTACATCAGAAAATAACATTGAATGAGATGTAAGTTTATGAATTTACATCCCTTTTATAACCTTCTACCTTTTGAAGCAATACCATTTTAGAGTAGTTTACTCAGCTGTTGTCTTGTGTGACTTGACAAAGTATGGGTTAAACTTCAAATTATCAATTTGGATACTTCCTTTAGTCACAGAACATGGAGTCTTTATGTAAGGAGGGATCAATAAATTGCTGCAAGAAATTAGATCTATTTATTATTCTTTTTTCCCCCTGTTATCAAGATTTGCTGTACCTCCTGAAGTTATGTGTAGGGGGACATAATTTTACCTAATTTCACAGCCTTTAGCAAACACCTGGGCATGCTGCAGTGTCAGTGGCTTTGGGAGCATTGGCAGTTGAATTTTCCTGTAAGAAAATGGAAAAAAAAACCCCAGTTAAGAAGTTTGAGCATGGCTGCATCCAGGCATCACAGGCAGGGTGCTGGAGCTGCAGTGCCAGGGAGCAGCAGCTGTGGGGATGTAACTTCTCTTCCTGGAACCCAACCTAAATGTTCGTTTTGTTGGTTTTATTTTGACATTTTTGGTGGCGTTATCTCGAAGGTAGGGAAAACTTCTCTCCTCCTGGTGCTGAAACTAGAAGAACAAGGAAGCTGCTTTCTCTGGGTTTTCAAAAGCTTCAGGAAAGAGTCACTCCACGAAAGGAGATTTCCTTTGGATCTAACATGAGCAGGGTTATTAAATGCACAAAAAAAAATAAAAAAAAATAGCACAGGTCCTTTGTGTTTCCTTTTTGAGCCTTGATTTGATGTGGGTTTCTGGAGCATCACCAATTGATCAATAAAACATGTTAGGCTGCATGCTAGCACTGATTAATTCACACCTTTGGTACACAGTGAGGAGCAAGGTGAAGCCTGGTGTCTATAAAGGGACTTGCTAAGTGCATTAGCCAGTTGTCTGCTAATGTGTGCAGCGTGTCTCAGGAGGCCAGCCCAGCAATTGCAGCCCTGCACACCCTGGGGTGCCCGTGGTATCAGGCAGATGTGGGTCCTGCCACAGCTGGCAAAGCCTGCTCCACAATTCCAGGTCTCACTTAAGGGCTGAGGGGAAAAGAAGTCTGGTGTTGCTGGAAAAAAATGAGTCTTTATAGCCTGGACTGTTTTAGCAAGACTTATTTAAAGCTGTATTTTAGCCTTCTGTCAAAGAACTTTTTGATTCTGTGTTTGAAGATTGAGTGCAGTTTGTGAAAAGCAGCCTCTTGCAAAGCATGCCCTTTGTTTGTTTTGCATCTTAGTTTCTTTTTTAAATTCAAAATCCAGAAATGGTGACTGTGCACTGTAAGAGCTGCTTTTCTCCCCACACTGGAGCAATCTTAAACATCCCCAAGTGGCCAACTTCTGACAGACAGGAAGGCTTCATTAATTTCTAGCTCTTTTAGTCTTCCTATGTTTAAACTTTTGTGGGAGCAGTGCTGAATTTTACCAGGAGGGGTGGGAGGGTTTCTCTGGCCAGGTACACAGAAAAGCATAACTACATCTACTCAATGTGCTACCACATTCATTGCTGGAAAAGCTGCTGTAAGACCAATCTTTGCTATCATAGCATTTTTTACTCCTGATGTATTCTTGGGTATTTGGTCCATTTGTAGTTTGGAGAGAGCAGGCATTAACAGCTCCTAAATAAAGTCTGAAACTGCACGGCGTTATTAATTACCTCCAGCCATGTCATTTACTGAACTTACAAAACTTAAATTCCTGAGTGCTACGGCTAATTAGAAGACTGGAAAATGAATCCAGAAGTGGAAATTACAGCCACACTTGAAAAATACCTCTCAGGCAACTTTGATCACTTCCACATGCTTCCATCCCCAGGTCTGTACGAGGAGATCCGGCTGTGCCGCGCCGCCTGCGGGGAGGCTCACATGAAAACAATCTTGGCTACAGGTGAACTGGGCTCGCTTGCCAACGTCTACAAAGCCAGTATGATAGCTATGATGGCAGGTAAATACACCTGGTTTTCCTTTTTTGAGTGTCTTTGCTGTGTTGTTTATGAGGCTTGAAAAATTGTAGTCGTGGGAGGTTGGTTTTGTCGATCGTAGGGAAAAACTCGTGTAGCAATTACTGGAGCTGCAGGTGGAGTAATGAAGTGTCACTTGTTTTGTGTAACCTAGAAAAAACTGCATCAAATGCTAAATAACAAACTGCTGAACGGCTGGGGTTGTAGGAACGAGCGGAATTTGTTGTCAGACACCTGATCTGATCAGAATATTTAATAAATATGTTTGGGGCAGGCACACTTAGGGAGGCAGCTGTGGTGACCTGCACACAGGAGGCAGGGAGAGGGCTCACCAGCTTGCTTTAAATGCAAGGGGAATTTCCCTGTGAAGATTCGTGCCAGCAGCTCTGATTTTTGGTTTGTGATCAGTTCTAAACACCTCTGAGAGGGAAGCTCAGGGAACCAACCTTCCAGTGAGCAGGATGGGGTTTCCAGGGGCTGTGCACTTTTATTTCTTGCATAGCTTAGCACCCATTTGAGCCCAGATTTTCAGCAGTGAATTCTCTCTCTGTGCTGGTACAGTTTTTCCTTGTTTAACCATGATTTTAGTTCTGTGTTTTAGTGCTGTGGTGGAGATGCAGAACTGGGAATTGGCTTCCAGGCACTTGCTTTTCCCACTGTGCTTGAAAGAGGGTTCCTCAGGTTTATTTCTAGGAGTGTAAATCCATCCTAAGAACCACTTGGGTTAGTCTGTCTTCTAAACTTCCCCTCATTTGTTGTGTTGATTTTTTTCCCTACTTTTTTTTTTTTTCCCCTCAGACTTGAAATTCTGACTTTAAAGCAAGAAAAACATAATCAAGTGTCTTGTCAGTATTTAAATAAACATCCAGCTTGCTGCTGACCTCACTGTCACCACACACAATCCTGTGCCTGTCAGATTCCAGTGGAATGGAGAGCATTTTGTGCTCCTAACAAGCCCAGCTACAGTGGCAATTAGTATCTTTAGACACAGAGGATCAGTGTTATGCCACTAAATATTGCTTTTAATTAGAAAAGGTGTAAGAAATAGAGATTTCCTCTTATTTAAACTGATGCACTAATCATTATGATCACTTTTTGTACCACTGAATAGTGGAAAAATTCAGCTTGTAAAGCATTTCACCATTTTCAGAATTTTGCTGGTGCAGTTTTTTTGAAATACAGCAGATGGCTCTATTGTTAATGATTTTCCTTGCCTAGTTATTCACTTTACAAGATACTTACCCATCTGAATACATCCAGTAATTTCCTTATTTCAGTCTTTTGCTCTTTCTTTGTGGGCAGGCATAAAAATAAGAGTTTATTTGTGCTCCACATGCATCCATTGAGGGCCAGGTTTTCAGACTCCAACTTGTCAGAACTGCTGAGAGCTTCAAATTCCAGCAGAATTTTGTCTTATTTGTATATTTTCTCATTTTAGGGAGAAAGTGAATCCACAGTAGAGTGGATTCAATGCAAAACTGGCTTGAGAAGTTTTTGCTGCCTCTGACCAGTTGCTCCTGTCCTTTACACCAAAATACATCTCTCTCAGCTGTGCTGTTAGGAGTGCTTCTCATGCTGCAATGTAAGCTGAATTTTTAAAGAATTACAGTTGCAAATTACTCCAGAAAAGGGTTAACTAGTTTGCTGTGGGGTTTTTGATTGGTTGGCAGTGTTTTAGGGTTTTTTTTTAATGGTCACAGCCTCAATAATTTGGTTCCCAGCCTCAATAATGTGGTTCCCAGCCTTGCTTTGCATGCAGTTGTATCAGTGCAAATGAGGATGTGATGTGCAGTCCCTAAATTGTTCTCACTTCACAATCCATGGTGTCAGCCTGCAGTGTGGGGAGCACAAAATCCTGGGCTTCCAGATGTTTGCTTTGCCTCTCTGAGCGTTCACACCTTCACCAAGGTCCTGAAGCACAAAGCCACCAGAGGTATATTATATATAATTTAACTATAAAATATACATACAATATTAGTAGAATAATTATAATATGATCTATAATATGTTTAATTCTATATAATACAAATGAGTATATTATATAGAATTTAACTATGTAATATACAATATTAATGTAATATAATAATAATATTATATAAAAGCTATTTAATTCTAAATTGTAAGAGTAAATCTTACAATTGCCTTCTGAAATACGAGACAAAGATAATAAGAGACAAGGCAAAAGTCAAACTGGAATCAATTGTGACTTTCTGGCTCTAAGTTTCATGCTCAACCCAAAAATCAAGGGTCCCCCCTCAGTAGCATGTGAGTTGTATTATGTATTGCATTATGAGTTGTATTATGTGTTGGTTAATTATGTGTCTACAACTTCAGCTGTAATTGGTACTGAGTCAGTCACTTACTGGAGCCCTGAGCATTTCCAAATGAAAGGCAGGCCAAGGGAGGAGGCTTGGCAACACACATAAAACAAAATTTCAATTTGTGTCTTGTTTTACTTGTCTGAAATAACAGCCACTGGTATTGAGTTATTGGTGTATCTACAGAGGGTGCACTCCCCCTGTAAAACATCCATCAGACATCAGGGGCAGTGTGTGTCTGTCTTCTTCTAGAAGCAGCTCCTCTGCTCTCCAGGGTGACAGGTGATGTTCTTCCAGAAGCAGCTCCTTTCTGTGGCTGAGGTTTGTCTCTGCTCTCCAGGTGATGTTCAGCTCTGGTCTGCAGGTCCAGAGTGGGGCTAGGGGCAGGTCAGGGAGTTCTTCCTCTCAGGAGTTGTGGGAAGAGTGTTTAGCACTGGCTGCTGACGGAGGCTTTCTTGGCCACTGTCTGGAATGTAGAGGTGGTTGCATTTGGCTGCTTAAGGAGCTGATCAGGACAGTGATTTTTGCTCTGGAATTACACTGGGAGTCAATCACTTTCCTGCCTGCTGCAGCAGGTGTCCTGCATTCTGCATGGTCTCTGCTTGTTCTGCATCTTCAAAGCTCTGCTTAGCATCACTGAAAGTTCAGTGCAAAGAACAAGCCCAAAATGCACCATGGAAAACCAAGATGCAGTGTGCCAGTCTGTCTCAAAGCTCTGAGTGATCTCATGGGCTAAGAAAGTTTTTGAATTAAGTGGGAGATCAAAAGATGGAGTATCTCTAAATACAATCAGCCTCAAAGAGGTTGGTACAGAAACAAGCGACTTCATTTGTTCTGGGACAGAATGGGGAGAAATAAAAAAAAGCCAGCAATGTGAAAATGCAGATAAGAGCATGTTCAGTGAGGAACTACAAGGATGCTCCCTCAAATGAGGTAATTGCCTACAAGCTTAACAGTGATACTGCAGCTAATCACTGGAAATAATGTAGGCGTGATAGATAAGCTTGGAGTTGAAAAGTTCCTACAATGCAATCACAATATCCTCAGCTCTGAATTACTGATGAGAGGCCATACAAAGACTAGTAGCAAAAAAAAAAAAAAAACAAAAAAACCCAACAAAAAAAGTGGGGCTTCAGTAAAGCAGACCTTGAAGGATTGTGAAATGAGACTTAAAAATCTGTCTGGAGCTCAGTAATGTGTGTGTGGGGAATCAGAAGTGAAGGAATGGAAAGTGGTTGAGACAGGCTCTCATGAAAACTCTTTCCAGTTGAGTCAACAGAAACCTGCATGGGTAAGTAGAGGACAGAAGTGATACTTGAGAGAAACAAAGATGTTGGGAGGAAAATAAAGATACAAAGAGTCTGTGAAGTGAGAGCAGAGTCAGAGTGCATACAGGGAAGCCTCATTTGTTTGCAGTTTGTTAAAAACCCAGACGTGCATGCAGTGGCACATTTTGTTATGCATTTATTTATGTGCTTACTGAGCTGTGCCTGCCCACACAGCCGTGTCTGAGGGGAGATCTTTATTTAGGGCCATTCATATTTGTCAGAACAGGATGCCTGGCAGCTCTGCTAATTTTGTGCAAGGGCTGTTCTGTTAATGGTATTATCCTGTGATCAGAAAATAAGAATATACACCCTCCAGTGAAGTCAAAGGAGATACACCAGTGTAAAACAGAAGGCTTGTCAGCTCTGTACCTGTTTGATTTTGTGTCGCCCACACCACCACTTGACTTCGTCCCTCCACCATCCCCACTTACAAATGGAAACTGTGCTGCTTCCAAGCACTTCTCACCACGAGAACACCAGGTCAGGAAGCCAGAAGATGAGTTTTAGGTCACAGAATGACCTCCAGCATATCATCAAAATAGACAACTCTCCTTGCCTCTCTGGTTTTCTGTGTGCAAAATTAACATTTGCATGTTCCATAGAACCTCTGTGAGGCTTAGTAAATTGAGATACAGACAGAAATGTGTTCCTCTTCTTAGAAGGTAGAATTTTTGTGCCTGTGCGTGGAGATGGAATGCTCCTGGTCACGATTCAGATTGGGAAACAGAGCAAGAGAAGGTCTGGAAATTTCCTGGTGGGAGCTGCTGGCTGTGATTGCCTGGTACAGCCAACCCTGGGGTGACAGTGATGGTGGGAGCTGGCAGAGATGCAGGCTGATGCTCTGTGCCCTGCAGCAGACAGGAGCAGCAGCTGATGCCTTGGAGTGGCTGCCTAGAACAGAGGCTGGATAAGGTTAAGAGAATGAAAGTGGGTATTTATGAAAAGCCTTGAAACAGGAGCACCTGGGGCAGCCAAAGCCTCCCAGAGGCTGCACCCAAGCTGGACAATGGGCACAAGTTTTTCAGACAGAGATAAGTTTGATCTATTTGCATGTCAGGGTTTAATTGTCCAATTACAGCTTCAGGTAATGAAGTCACATTCCCCCAGTTTGCTCTTCCCCAGTCCCTTTTTGTTTCTACTTTTCAGGGGCTGAGGCTGTGGGGTGTCCTTGGATCTCAGGCCCAGGGGGATTGTTCTGTCTGACTAAAATGTGAAGGCAGTAACTACACTCTGTATGGAGTTTGGAGTGATGCACTAATGCAGTGCGGGATTTGAGAAATAGAAAGGCTACGATCTTAAGGCATCACAGGGAGGTCCCCTTCCTCCAGCTGTTCTCACAGCACTCTGCCCAAAATGTTCCTGCAAACAGCAGAGTTTTGCTGTGTTCCCCATACCCTATTCTGTGCTGAGCAAAGTGGAATTGTAGAGCTCTTTAGAAATCCTTAGATTTATCCTTCTCACATACCTCCTTAGAAATCCCAGGCTTGTCCTCCTCTCTGAGGAGAAGGGTTTAAACACTGATTCCTGCTTCTTGACCTTTAAGAAAGGGTCTGTTCTTTATGCTCCAAGCTTTGAAAGCAGTTGTGAAAGAGCAGCTGCAGAGTGGGCAGGTCCTGACAGAGCATCACAGCATCACGCTGCTGAGAGGGGTCAACCTTCTATTAGCAAATGATCCTCAGTGCCTGAATAGCACTTTACTTTTGCTGATGTTCAAGATCTTTCCAAAACATGTTAATTAAGGAATATCTGAGTGGTGTGCTTTCAATTTACAACAACTGATGCAGAGAGGTGAGAAAGCACCCCTGTTGGGTTAATTTTCCCCATGAATGAAACCTTGTTTCTATGTTAAATAACTTGTTAGAATTCGAGTTAAAACTTCTGAAGTTTCCTATTGCCTCAGACTCAGAAATTGTTGCACAGTGAATGGTTCCAGTCAAACAAGCCAGCAGAATAACAGGGCTTCCTGGCAAGAAATTTTGCATCTGTGAAGCTCTGGTATTGAAGGTAATGGTTTGAGAGAATGCAATTTTAAAACATGGAAATATTATGTAAAATCAATAGATGTACTAGGCACTCTTTATTTCTCTGATATTTCAGGTTGGGTTTTTTTTTTATTCTGTCAAGAGCAGGTGTTAAATTCTACTAAACCAGTGAAAAATAGAAATAAATATTTAATTTACTGTACCTATCAGTTATATAAAATTGGCTTATGAAATATTAAAGTATCTTTAAAGAGATTGCAAGTAGGAACACTAGTTATAAATCCAGTTCTTTAACAGAAACTTAATGCAGATGTGGAAATAAACTAAACGTGATTTTAGGGTTGCAGGTCCTGGGTTTTTTTTGGGTTTTGTTGCTTTTTAAGGGATCAAGGCCTAGTGGTTTTGCCTGTCTAATTTGAAGACAATGTGCTCATGGCAGCAGCAATGTGGATTTAGACTTCTGAAAAGAAATGTGTTGAGTGGAAAAACACACCAGGAATATGTGATCTTGAACATCATCAGGTAAAAAACTATGGACACTCACTTGAATACACCCATTTAATCACAAGAACACAGTGAAAAATAAAGAGGCACACCAAGAAGTGAGCACTGACATAAATGAAATACCAGTTGAGCCATAAAAGTGGGACAAAACCAAGAAGTTTCCCATAAGGAGGGCATGGATTGTTTCCTCACCTGAATGTAACACACTGATACCAATGTAAAGACATCCATGAGCCTTTAACAGCTCCTGTCCTATTGGTGCTGATGCTGCATTTTGAAGTGTAATTTGAATTTCTTTGGCAGGTACCTGGGTTTCTTGGAGTCCGTCTCCCAGCTTTTCCGTGTTCCTCTGATTCAGGTTGTTATAGCTCAGATTGTGTTGGGGAGATGCTGGAAAGAACAGAAGATATTCCCTTCTTTGATACTATACTTTGGAATTTCATCCTCTGGGAAATGTTCCTGATTTGGTTTTGCTGGGGTTTTTTTTAATTCCTTCTCAGAAGTTGTAGTTTTAAAATTCAGCATCTCTCAGAAAAGACAATTCTAGACTTCTGCCTATGCTTACTCTATAGTTATTTGAGACCACAGCTTTCCCAGAGGTGTCTGTAAGTATTCCTCCTTCTGAGGGAATTTTTCAAAGACAAAATTGACAGCAAAGGCCGTGGTCTTCCTGGCAAGTCAACAGGGATCTGACATCTCATTGTCTTCTGTACCTTTGATGTTTCTTTCCTGCTAGCATTGGGGCTATAAAGTGGTTTTCCTGCAGTGTGCAGCTGCAAGCTGACTTCTAAAGTCGAGTTCTCCCTAAATCTAAGATGTAGAAAAGATTCCTCCTTGGTGATACCAGGAGCTGTTCTTGGGTAGAACATCTTCTTTCCATCACCTTTGCAGTCGTGTTGCAAGGCCAGTGTCCAATTTACCAGCCTGTCCTAAACATCACAGGGTGTAAAAATCTTGTGGTTTGTCATGAGGATCTGTTAATTAATCTCTAATTAAATGAGAAGGGAAGGGAAGGGAAGGGAAGGGAAGGGAAGGGAAGGGAAGGGAAGGGAAGGGAAGGGAAGGGAAGGGAAGGAAAGGAAAGGGAAGGAAAGGAAAGGAAAGGAAAGGAAAGGAAAGGAAAGGAAAGGAAAGGAAAGGAAAGGAAAGGAAAGGAAAGGGGAAAAGGAAAGGAAAGGGGAAAAGGAAAGGAAAGGGGAAAAGGAAAGGAAAGGGGAAAAGGAAAGGAAAGGGGAAAAGGAAAGGAAAGGGGAAAAGGAAAGGGGAAAAGGAAAGGGGAAAGGGGAAAAGGAAAGGAAAGGGAACAGGGGATGATGTTCCATATTCCGTGCACCACACTGAACTTAAATTATGGAATACAAAACTGTGAGTTGTGTATCTTCAAAAACCTCCTTCCTGGAAGGTGAACCTGTGGAGAACTCAAAGGAAGCACAAAGCCTTGCTCACAACTGGAGCTTTGGAGCAAAGCTGGCCCCAGGATGAGGGAGCAGCTTGGAGGGGTGTGATGGAAAGGGATGCTGTGTTCCTTGGTCCCCAGGAAGAGGAGGGGTGGCATTTTTCAGCTGCTTCTCTGCTGCCACAGCACCACGTACACGCTGCTGATAGCTAACTAGTTAGTTTTATGTTGCAGTCAGGCACTGTGTTTGCAGCTGCTCTGGATCTCAGCAAATTCAGCTTCTCAGCAGCTGAAATTCAGCTTCTCAGCTTGGTTGCCAGTTGCAGCTTCAAAGAAGAATCCTCCAGGAACTTCAGCTGGATGGACCCTGTGCTATTGTAATGATGCCATATCCAGTGCCTGGGTTAGAATTACAGCTCAGCTTTAAACCACCTGTCTCCAGAGAGCACTGCAGAAATGCTTGGATTTTCCCTAGAAACAAAACAAAAATACCCTAGTAAAATAAACAGAGCTACTCCATGTCCTTGAACAACTTCTCAGTGAGTTCATTTGCAGGCACTTGCTTGTATTATGAAGTTAGAACTGAAACTGCGAGAGAAACTCAGAAAGAAATAGATTTTTCTTCTAAAATGTTGAAGAGATTAAGTAAAAAGTGAGAGGTAAAGAGAGGCTTTTAGGTTTGAAGTGTTCCTGTGCCTTTTTTTACTGTCTTAAGAACACAGTTTTGGAGTGAAACATGGGAACATGCAGAGCACTGTATAAAAGTGCTGCAGATGAGAACAAATAATTATTAATTAGTTACACCACTGTATTTTGTTGCTCCTTCCTGTCTAATGAATGTCTTGTTCGTGAAAGAAGCAGGAGAGGTCTGAGATTATTTGAAGGCAATTTTTATACAGTGGAAGGCAAAGGAAAGATAAGAACAGAGTCAGTTGAAGTCAGAAGGAGGCAACTAATATGGCTTTTGAGGTATCAGTGATGCATTTTGTATTATTCATGGCTGTGGCTTGTAAGTTTTCTACGTTTTCATTTGCTAAATTAGGTGGGACATCACATAAAGAGTGAAGCAGTCAGTGAAATGCAGGAAGATTGAGATCATCACCATCATGCAAAGCTTGCAGATGCCTTCCCACAAAATGTGGTTAGCTACAGCACTGATTTTTATGTTAATTTACTAGTGAATAATTTAAAAAGACCTGTTTACTTTTTAATAAAAAGGGAAGATATAAATTGGCTGAGTGTTCCTAATGTTACTTACAGCTGCCATTGAGCAGATGTTAGGGATTCTTAGTGGTAGGCAAGACCAAAATAAGTTTTATGAATAAACAAACAATTTCTTTTTTACTACCAACTCTTTCAAGCTGATTCTCTCCCAAATTCACTGTGAATGACTTTTTAAAGTCTCCTCATAAATAATTACCTTTCTTGTGGCACTTTTTTCTAGGCACTTGGATTTTAATTACAATGATGAACTGTTTTAATAAGTTGTTAAATAATTTTATCTTTTTAGGAGTGAATCCATTTTCTATTTCTCCTTGACTTCATTGTTTCCTGGGATTTTAATCCCTTTAATTCTTGCTAATTCACTTTATAAATTCATACTGGAGAGGTAAACAGCATGCAGCAGCATCACTTTCCTTTGAACTCCGTGCACGTACACCCACCTCAGCTTGCTGGTTATCAATGGTCTCCTGTTACTGGTAACCATTTTGTTTAACTCAGTCATTTGGATCACAGAAAGAATGAAAAGATAGGTAATTAAATGGAGACAATGTGGTTTTGCTTTGGGCTGATGTCTGGGGGCCTTAAAGCCCTGCACAGGAACCAATACAGCCTTAGTGCATAGATAAGGGATGTGTAACACTGCTGTACTTCAGCCCACAGCAGCACCTTCCAATGTAAATACTTATCACATACCTTTGTGTGCGAGATTTGACTCTGAGAAAAGCTGAACAGGGAATTCCTCAGCACTTTTTCTTTTGCTGTTTATGCCAGAAGGAAGGGAGGGTGCAGACGGGGTGGCCAGACGCTGACACTGCCGCTGACACCGCCACTGCCACCATGGTTTGACGTGAGACAACTCAGTAAAGAAAACACTGGGCATGTTCTGCTTGGCCTCCTGTATTTATGAACATCTGAGTGAAGAAGTCATTGATGTCACAGCTGAACAGGGAATTCCTCATCACTTTTTCTTTTGCTGTTTATGCCAGAAGGAAGGGAGGGTGCAGACAGGGTGGCCGGACGCTGACACCGCCACTGCCACCGTGGTTTGACGTGAGACAACTCAGTAAAGAAAACACTGGGCATGTTCTTCTTGGCTTCCTGTACTTATGAACATCTGAGTGAAGAAGTCATTGATGTCACAGCTGAACAGGGAATTCCTCAGCACTTTTTTTTGTTGCTGTTTATGCCAGAAGGAAGGGAGGGTGCAGACGGGGTGGCCGGACGCTGACACCGCCACTGCCACCGTGGTTTGACATGTGACAGTAAAGAAAACACTGGGCATGTTCTGCTTGGCCTCCTCTATTTCTGAACATCTGAGTGAAGAAGTCAGTGATATCACAGTGAGGCTCTGAAATGCTGCTGCAAATTTTACATAGATGTTTTGGGGTTTTTTTTCCTGTAAGAAAGATATAAAATGTACTGTCTCGATGAATAGTGACATTTAATAACTTGCCACTAAATACCTATGAGAATATATATATATATACACACATCTAACACAAAGAGACTTTGATATTCAATTTCTTTGATTCACAGTATTTCAGTAAAAAGTGTGGAATGCCAAAGTTCAAAATGATAATATAAATTGAGTCTAAGTTTTAAAAAATGTAAAACCTATATATAAAATGTGGGTTTGAAGACTGGGATATCATCTTTGTTTTGCCAGTGGCCTGGTGAAATCAGCATTTCTCTATCAGTTTCATTTATTTTTTTAACTAAAACCCATGCAGTTGTTTAAGGAGATTGTTGGTGCTTTTGGTTTGAGATGCTCACCATAATTGCAGTCTGATCAGCACACAGGCTGTTGGCAAAGGGAGGTGGAGAAGCAATGCCCTTGCATATTAAATACCTTTTTATGAGTTACTGCCTATTTATGATGGCCTTTTTTTAATTCCTTCATTCAAGTAGTGCTCAGTAGATGTTATGCCAGAAAAGTTTGACTGAATTTATCAGCAACACACCTTCATAAAGCATCCCTTTGAAATCAAATTGTTAGTTTTGCCATGTAAGCATTGTTAATAATGCAGTGGGAGGAAAAAAGGATTCCTTAAAAAACCAGATGTGTCTTTCCCTGGCCTCCAGCAGAGAGGTGCCTCCTGCTTGGAGTGTGGCTGCACAGTCAGGGGTTTTGGTTGTTTTATTATTTGAAGGGAGCTGGCAGGTTTTTTGGTATTCAGGCTGCCTGAAGAGTTAGAAATATTGCAGAACAACCCTACTGCCAGTGGTGGAAACCTCTGTCTGTACCTGGAAGTTCTCACCTGCATTGCAGCCTGCACTCGTGGGCTTTTGCAGTTCTACCAGCTGCCAGATTATCAAGATGGGGAAAGAAAAAAGAAACACTCTGAGGGGCAAAACCTTCTGGAAGTAGGAGCTTTAAATAAGATTGATACTGTTTAAAAGCAAGGACTGTGATGGCCTTACCTGTGTATAGGTAAGGCCATCCAGGATATTTGGATATTTATGGCATCAGGAGAATCCAGGAAGTCCCTGATAAAATCTGTGTGTTTGCAGCTTGTTGGTGTTGAAGATGTTTGAGTGTCATAAAAAATAAGCTGAAAGTGCCTCACATTTTCCTAGCAATCAGATGATCACCGAAGTGGAATATTCATCCCTCTATGCAAGCCCTCAAGAAATCTGTTCTACCTGATTTGTAAAAGCCAGGTGGGAACAAACAGATCACAGATGAATCTGGTGAGATGTAGCACCTTATATATTTTTTTGGCTTTCAGGCAAAGCCAAAAGCCAAACACTGACCATCCCAATTGCTCAAGGAAAAAATACCTTGGATCCTGGAAATCCCCCTGGCACTGAAACCTTCACCTGTGGCAGCTGCCTTTGGTTGTAGGGGACAGTGTGGAAGAGGGGCTGATGCTGCTGTTTGTCCTCTGCGTGACAAAGAGGCTGGGTGCTGCATGGATTCTGACTGTGGCATTGAGACATGGACTTCAAAACCTCAAAAATCAATCCTGCCTTTCTCTGGGTTAGTGTAGGAACAGAATCTTAAACTGCTTTTAACGTCAAGTGTTGAAAAACACTCAAAATGACATTGAAGTGCCATGATTTTGGCTGTGTTATGTGTGGTGGGTTTTTTACAATCTTTAAAATTCATAGCACCTTCTTGATAAAGTAGACTGATTTTCTACTTGCTTTATTCAGTGTGGAGTATTTCCAAATTGATTTTAAACAGCTATTTCTTCAATTTGAGTAATTTTGTTACAAGCTAATAGACAATACCTAAGTGTACCTGAGATTTAATGTTAACGTGTTTGTTTCAGAGTTAAAAAGCACAAAGCTAAATGTGGTTGCTAAAACATGGGATGCAATATGCCATGGAGTGCTGTGATCCTAAGCCATCATGCATATTTATTGTTTTCTTCCAAAATTACAGTGCTATTACTGGTAGATATATCAGGGTTTTAGCCTCAGTCTGTAATATGTCATGTGCTGGACAACATTTTGAGAGGCTGAGATGTATTGATCCAAAACCAAGAATGCCAAGAGGGAGAAAACCTCCCCTAAACCAGTGCTGTTTTAATTATATCACGGTTTAAGATAGTTTATCATTGTTTAGGTTAATTTAAGTGTGAACAAGGAAGTGATGCAATGCATTTCAGTGTTTGCAAAGGCAGCTTGAAGGGGGAGATTTTCAAATCAAGGCAGATTTCTCCCTCAGGGTTTTGCTTTTTCACCCCTCCTAGCCAGAGCACGGGGCTCAGTGCTGAGATTCTTGCATTCAGTGTGAAAGGAGAGACCAGTTTTTATATTTCTTCATCAGTAATTGCTGGAGGGGGCCATGGATTTGGGAATCTGGGGCCAGAGCTGTGCCCCCATCACTGCCTCCTGCCCTGGGTGCAGCGTGCTGCACTCTCAAGCTGAGCCTGTGCTAGAGAGGAGGTTTCTACTGATGCCTCTTGTATTTTGAATACAAAAATTATTTGTAATTTTTGCTCAAAATCAGGAGTGTGGCAAAAAATAGGCTTGTGGAGGAAATCAGCACTGCAAGTGGGTAAGCTGAGAGAAAGGTCTGGTTTTTCCCGGTGATTGTAAGGTCAGGATTAGGGTGTTGGGATGCCTTGATTTGTTTCTTCTTCCTGCTTTTGGCTTGTCATGTGTCATTAGGCAGACTGCTTCAGCAGTCCCAGTAATTCCATCTGCAAAAAGAAATCAGGTTAGGTCTCAAGGTTAGGTAAGGTTAGGTTATGGTAGGTCTTGCACTGAACCACCCCTGAGAGCAGGGTGTGGTGCACCCTCTCAAATGAGAAAAATGAGGTTGTGGAAAAGAAACACGGAATTTAACAAGATAAAAATACAGGAATTCCTTAAACTTCCTTGGTGTGCCACAAGAAGTCACTCCTGGGAGGATTCACTGCTGCTTCCTCTTAGGAGAGGAAGAGGAGTGGCTGCTCCAGGTGCCACCAGTGACAGGGACTCCAGCTGTGCTCTTTGCACCTGGAGCACATGGCAGTTACTGATCTTCTCTTTCTCCATGCCCCACAGGGATTGGATTGGAAGAGATTGGATTGGATTGGATTGGATTGGATTGGAAGAGATTGGATTGGATTGGATTGGATTGGAAGAGATGGGATTGGATTGGATAGGATTGGATTGGATTGGATTGGATTGGATTGGATTGGATTGGATTGGTTTGGATTGGATTGGATTGGAAGAGATGGGATTGGATTGGTTTGGATTGGATTGGATTGGATTGGGTTGGATTGGATTGGATTGGATTGGATTGGATTGGAAGAGATGGGATTGGATTGGATTGGATTGGATTGGATTGGATTGGATTGGATTGGATTGGAAGGGATGCTCTAAAAAATAGCAATTTCCTATTCCACACAGCCCAGCAACAGAAGGTGGTGTGGCTCTTCCTGCTGAACCTTCTAAAGAGACATTTTAAATGAACACACAAGAAACTGATGCTAATTAAGTAATAGTATTCTGTGGAGACCTGTGGTAGAGGCTGCAGCAGTGCATCAGCAAGCTCTGCATAATTCAGCAGTGCTGAATTCTTTCAGGGAATTTTGCATGAGTGTGGACTTGATAATTTGGCCCTTTGTGTGCACTGTGGGTGTTCCCAAGGGCATGGTTGGGCCAGCAGAACCATGGAGGTGCTGTACAAGAAAAGGAGCATCCATTCTGAGGCTTGGAAACCAAGATGGGATGAAAGGATGGGTTTTCACAAGGTTGTCTTACTTGTAAGCAGGCATTAAATGTGGAGCCCTGTGATGGGGTTTTTACTTTTTTCCCCCCTCTGTGCAGGCACTTTTTCTAAAAGAGTTGCAAAAAAACGGGCAGTTCTCAACAGAGCAAGTCATAAAGCAGCATTTTTCAGTGGTAGCTGAGACACAGGAGTGTGAACACAACTCCTAACCAAGCAGTCTGGCAATGTAGCCTCGTGTGATGGAGCTAAATCCACCTGCTGAGCTCCTGCTACAGGGAGTTGTCACAGCTTTGTGTTCTCTCCTCCTGGCTGGCAAAGTTAAGCTAACAGAGAGTGTATTTCATCTTGCTGCTGGAGCAGGATAAGGACATGTAAGAGGGACAATTAAGGATGACTCAACTGACAAGAATTAGCTGCTACATTAGCCTTTTCTATCTTGCCCTGCCTCTTATTTTCAGAGGGTTGTTAACCTGGTCACCCCTGGTGAGGCTAATTGTGTGTGAGTCTGAAGACCCTTAGTTTAGGTGCCCATAAAATAGGAAGATGCCTTGCTAATGGGTCTTCATGCCCATTTGATATGGAGCTGTGTTGTCATTGCTGCCTTGTCAGCAGAAACAGCAGGTGGGTTTGCAGCTCCTCTGAGCAGAATCCCACTTTTTTGCCACCAGTCTTGGAAGGATGTGTGTTCTCCCTCTGTCACTGCGTGTTGTTACAGCTCGGCTGCAGCAATGAAGATGTATTTGTGCTCATTGCAAATACTTACAGAGGAGCACAGCAAAATTGTCCCTCTGCAAGCAGCTCTCTCTAAACTGTTGTTTAAAACTGCCAGCCACATTTTTGTTCTTTATTAAGACTAAGGCAGCAATACAGAGCCTGTAGTTATCAGGAGATAATCATTCCCCAAGGGCATTTGAAACACTTCACAACCAAAAGGTTGTGATTACTCCACGATTGCTGTACTGCTTATTATTCCTTATTGCTTAATTATGGAATCAGAGTGTGTTTCCTGGATGCTGTCATCTAAATAAGATTCTCCACTTCAATGTTACATGGACTGGAAATCTCTGTGGTTGTACAGGATAGCCACAGGGCAAGCAGCTCTGGGAGCTCTTCTGACCTTTTGGGAGACCACAGCATTCAATCCATGCCCTGCAAAATATTTGTTGAGACACCTTGGGTGAGTCCCTCAGCTTCTGGACACCTCAGCTCTGCAGCTTTGCTGAGGTGCCACTGTAAATGAGGCTGTGTGTCCAGAACAAATAATGTAATAATGGACTTGCTCTGAAGTGAATGGTCTGTTTGTGTCGGAGCCACAACCTTGGTGTCATTGCACCCTGTTCTCACCAGCTGGGCTCATCCCATCTCCCTGGGTCAGTGGTTCTTGCATGAGTTGCTGCCTTGAGAGGAAATGTTCTGTTGTGGCTTCACACTGGAAAATAAAAGTAGAAAGCATGATCTTTTCCTGGCCTAAAAATGTACCCTGAATAACTGATTTTGTAAAATCTTGGATTTAGTGCTTCACTGAATCATGTAATGTACTCTAAAGAAGGGGAAAGCCATTCAGTGTGTATTTTAGCCTTAGCCTTGGTTTTTGGGGTGTGTACATTCACAGGAAGATGAGAAGGTGGGTGATAAAACTCAGGTTTCTAAATCATCACCTGCATTTCCAGGTGAAACTCCTTCTCAACTTAATTCCTTAGACCTGCTTTGTGAAAACTGAAATAAGAAACAGGCTGGGTGAAACTCCCTTACTGTTACAAGGTTGGCATAAAATCTGCTGAATGAGGTGCCTTTATGGCAGCACTTGATTTTTAAATCCCCCTTTTCACTGCTGAAATCCAGACATTGATTGCACCTTCCATCGTGGCTCTCTGTGCTGGTGTGGGTCCTCTGTCTTCTGCAAGTCCTGCTAGCTAGCTCTTGTGTCATAAAAAAGAATTTGTTCAGGAAATAAAAATGCATTGTTTTCATTGTTAGGGGATGCTGCTAAATTGGCTGTATGTTTGTCTAATAATCACATCTAAAGCTGATTATTCTGGTAATAGCCTTAAGATATTATTTAAAAATAAATATATAAATGCACAACTTTTGTACTAATACTAGTTTTTAATCTCTTCCTGTTTCTGTGAAGTCTGAATGAGATTTTCAAAATTGAATAATAATTTGATCCGTTAATCTTTTGAAGCTAGTAATTTTATTTTCCCCTCTTTGCAGTCTCTGAGGCTCGCAAATGAATAGAGCTTCATTACTGGAGTCTGCATTTAATAACCATTATCCATTATCTTGTAATTAAGACTCCCTGTAACGAATCATGAGGACAATGCAAAAATACATAGTACATTTCTTTAATGAACTGGAAAATGTTCATCTTGTTCTATTTAGTAATGAGTTGCTGAATAGTCGTTAAATCCACTGGAGAATAGAACTAGATGGATTTTGAAGACTATCTTGAGTTTGTGGTTAATCTATTAGAATTAAAATTTCATCTTCTATTTTTATCAACAGCTGATTAGAAGTCATTCTGTTTGACCAAATTGATTAGAAGACCATATACAAGGGCAGCTGTTGTTTAATGAAAGTTTTTAATGAAACTGTACCATGGAGACTTGTAATTATAAGACTTATAAAAGCTTTGACTTACCTTATAGCAGAAAAAATGAGAAGTATTGCACTGAAGGACTTTTAAGTGCTACGTTTCGAGAGGGAAATTAAAAATATAATTTGGTGATGCTGAAGTTTCACTTGCACTGCTCCTTGTTTTAATGTGACTCTCACATGCCCGTGGTGTCTCTCTGGAAGGGAGCAGCTCTGAAATGTGCAACTCAATTGTGTCTCCTGTGTGCTCTGTTCTTTGCAAAGCTCTACCCACTGTTAATTGCCTCTTCTGCACATTGCACTTTCTCTGCAGTTCTAATCTTTCTTTCAAATGTCTGTGTCTTTCCAGAATGGGAGTTGTCACAGGAGGGAGCAATTGAATCACCACTAGGCTGGGATGGTGCCTGGTCAGAAAGCCCACAGGGAAAACCTTGGGATAAAACCCCCAAATTTCCTGATACCATTTGACTGTGTTTAAAAACCACAGAAACGTGTCTGGCTGTGTGCTGCCTGGCCAGCAGGCTGAGAGCCAGCTGTGTGCCCATCAGCTGTGCCATCTCTGGCACTCTCTGGCACACAGAATGCAGTCAAGGCAGCTCCTTAGCTGGAGCCAGGCTGAAACTTCCCTCTCCTACTCCAGGGGATGTTGTAGAGGCATCATCATTCACACAAGAGACAAAACGGACCCCAAGCCAAATTTGAAGTGGAAGCAGATGCAGTTCCAATTGACTTAAGTGGATGATGCACTACTACATGATGTTTGAATTATCCCTCTTCTTCTCCCAATTACTTTTGATAATTAATGAGCCCACAGTACACCTTTTCTAAGAAGTAGGTTCCTAGGGATGAAGTGCGTCCTAATGAAATTAAAGAAGTTTTGTCATTGTGTTCTGGCAGTGCTGGATCAGGCACTGCAAGGCAAGTTATTTTTTGTTAGCTTCTTGGCTTTTTGTTGCACTGTGCTTCAGGATTTCAGTCAAGCAAGAATACACAAGAATGTTACACAAGTATTAAGACAGGCGGTGAAGAATATTATTCACAAGTGAGAAAAGAGGAAAAAATAAGCCAAGGCTAACTCTTGTTGTTTAAAGAACACAAGTGTTTCGACCTTGTTATTGCATTACATCAGTATGGAGATTTAAGTACAGTAACTTGTAATATTTCAATTGCAAAATGCATAAAAGAGGAGTTTTCCCTTGGTTTCCAGGATTACACAGCTGGTTTAGTGAACACATTTGAGGTATCTTTCCCTCCTCTTAAATACAACTGCAGGAGATACAACAGCAGACTGTCAAACGTGAGACCAAGTAGATGCGAAGTTAAATTATAAAAACCTGATTAAAATCATTCCTATTCTCAAAGATCCTTGTGGAAACACTAAAATGTTGATTTATTTACCCCACGGGGCCACACGTGCAGAGGAATGCTTCAGAAGTGCTGTGAAGCAGGAGGGCATCTTTGAGGCTGTGACCTTGGGTGTGCAGAGGGACTCTTGCTCTAAAACCACTGTAAAACATTTTACTTCCTTTCAGGTTCTGATTTTATAAAGACATCCACAGGGAAGGAGGTGGAAAACGCGACCTTTCCCGTCGGCATTGTCATGATGAGAGCCATCAAGGAATACTTCTGGCAGACTGGCTACAAGGTAGCTCTCATTTCCTTTCTAACAATTAACCAAACAGGCTCGCTCTGAATGAAATAAGAATGTAATAGGATTGGTTTGCTAATATTCATATATTTTTTTTCTTTTTCACTCCTGTTTTTTCTCCCTTGAAGAAATGTTGCTTCATTCCGTAAAAGCTCTTGCAGTCAAAGTGTTCCCTGCTGCATTTGGGTTTGAATTCTGTTTCACCATTTAAGTGGTCATGTCCATTAATAACAGGGCTGACAGTGGCTGACATGCTCCCATAAACTTTAGCAGAGCTGTACAAATTCACAGCCATTGTGTCTGTCCAGTGTACACAAATTCTCTGGCTTTGTTCTGGCAGCCCAAGGGATACCTTTTGCTCTTTCTTCCCTTGCCAGAGAGGCTTTCCAAGGGAACAAGGAGGCAGATCCAGTTGTATCCTGTGGCCTGGGATGGAAGGAAGGAGAGAGGGGACAGGGCTTGGAAGAGCATTATGTCCTGGTACTTAATGTTTATCACCAGGTGACTGTCAAGTGAGGTCAGTGGAGAAAAGGGGAATGCACAGCAAAGCCAGTGATGGACTGTCTGTGCATTCACCCCTGTGCTGAAACACTGAGAAAGGAGGAGGTTCCCAGCAGGGCTTCAGCCACCTCTCACTCCCTTTATCCACGGGCCAGCTGGATCTGGTGCTGGAGTTCAGCAGTGGGCTTTGTCCTCACCAGGGACAGGGAGCCAAATCTCCAGCCAAGAGCCTCTCCCCACTTCTGGGCACCCTCCCCTCCTCTCCAGCCTCTCCTGCTGTCCCTTCTGCAGGTGACCTTGCAAGGCACAGTGTCAGGACAGGGCATGAGCAGTGGGCTGGGGGCTGAGGTGGCTCCAGGGGCTGCTGGAGCTTGAGGAACCTGTGACACCAGGTTAGAGGTGTGTCCATCTGCTCTCTGTGGCCACCTGGATGGGGCCAGCATGGATCCCTGGGCTGTCCCCACTCCTCTTTTCCCCTCCTGCCTTTCTCTCTGCCACACCGTAATTTGAAGCAGCTCCAACAGTTTTGTTTCTGTGGGAGCACCATCAGTGCCCCAGCGTGAGGCAGATCCCTGGTGCCAGCAGCTCCCCTGGGTGTGCCACAAGTTGATCCCTGCTGCATTAACCCAGCTGTGCCCCCCATAATTGGATATAAATGTTGAATTCACCTTTTGCTTTCAAAGAATTCCTGGCATGAAATGTGTTATTCAGAAGAAGTGCTCGTGTCCGTGTGCACGTGTGTGTCAGTGAATTAGGTGTAAACTGACTTCATGCACTTTTATTAACTGAAGACAATATTATCAGTGACAAGGAGTTTCTAAATGGTTCCTTTAACAAACTAATTTTGCTGCTGTAGGGACGCTTTCCAGCAAGGCGTTGCCTGGGAAAAACAGGTTAATACAGAAATTAAACTTCTTCAAGGAAAGGAACAAGTTGCAGAGTAACATTTATTGACTGATAAGCTGTGCTGGTGATATGAAAAGTGTGCAATATAATGGGAAATAATCTTTTCCTGTCATTATTGAAGGACATACATAAATTGGTTTTTCTGTTGGGAAAACCCCCAATCCAGAAAAACTTATTACTTTTAATAATGTAAGGTGAAGAGAAAATTCTTGAGGAGATGAACTTATTAAGCAAAATAATGAAATGCTGTGAAACAGCAGGAAAGTGGTAGCTGGACTTTGTACTGCTCTTGAATTAAATTCCAATCCCCCCCCCCCTTCCTTTTTACATTTTTATGGCAGTCAGATGTGCTGTTTGGGAAGCTGGTAAATGGAGGAGAGGACAGGCTGGTCTTTGTCAGCTTTTTTTGCAAAGAAAAGAGCTTTCAGAATCTGCTAAAAGGGGAAGGAATTCTGAATCATGGTTTTAATGCTCTTATTAACTCTGTTTTACTTGTTTTTGCCACAGATTATCTCGAAGAGATGCAGTATTTCTAGGAAGAAATCTAAATTCAAGTTTCATTAGAATTTCTCTCCCTGAGGGGAAAACACATCCCAACTGGTTTTGTTTGTTATCTAGAAGATGCTTTTCCAGTTGCTGGGCTTTAAATTCTTTTTGGAAATCTAATGTTAACAGATGTATGCATACACTCACCCATCCATTTGTCCATCCACAAAAACACAGTCTTCGTGGTTTGGATTTATCAAGCTTTTCCTGCTTTTGTTCCTTTTAATCTTATTGGAAATACGCCATTATCACAATGCTCCAGCGTGAGAGAAGGATTTATTCTGTATTTGTGGGTCCTGAAATCACTGTATGAAAAAAAGATTACCAAACACATTTAAAAGCAGATACTTTCTGATTCCACTATGCCATCCATAAGGCACAAAGAAATCCTCAGTGCAGTGAGGTTTCAGGAGCTCACACACAAAAACAAAACAATAATTCTTGCTGAATGTGAAGGTTAATGGCAGGAGGAAACATAGGAGGAATCACTGTTGTGCTGTTCAGATTTACTCTTCTATTATGCAGAAGGAATTTTCCCTGCTTTTAAGGATTTTTTCCTTGCTTTTCAAGAGTTTAGGTTGCTGCTCCAGGCCACCATTTTGGCATTTTTGATGAGGGATCTGATAGCTGTGTGCCACAAGCTCTGTCTCAAAAGGAGATGTGTTTAAATGGCACATGACCAAAGGGCTGGCATTAGGGGTGCATGCCAAGTGCACAGCAGCTCCATCGTGGGATCCAGGACTTGCTTTAGCTCAAAGATCAGTTTTATTTGGTGTTTGTGCAGTTCACCTTCAGCTGTGACACACATCTCACATCGAGTGACTGGAAGCACACCCAGCCTGTGCTGGGGGACAGGAGTTTTGCAGCTATTGTGAAGCACAAAACTTCCAATTTTTTGATAAAGACAGAGCTCATTGAATTCCCATTTGGAAAATTTTAGTGAAAATTAAGCCTCAGATAGGTTTGGATGTACATCATGTGTAACTGTGCTGCACAGGCTTTTTATAAAGCACAACCAGCTCTCACTGCTGTTCACAAGGCAGCTGCCTCACATGCAGCACCTTTAGTGTCATTGCTGTAGAATTTGTTGTTCTGTGTTTGGAATTAGATTGGCAGTAGGTTGATGCCTTTTTCTGCTCTTAGGAAATAAAGGCTCAGACAGGGTCAGAGGGTTGGGGTCGTTTCCCTCGGGATTTTAATAGGATCCCATTCCATGGCTTCTGCCCTCCAGGTAGAACGCGGCGCCAAAGCCCCGTCCCCCCAGTCGAGTGTACAATTAAAGACTCTACACATTAGCAGATCTACCAGGAGGGCCCAAGAAGGGGCCTGGGTGGGCTCACTTCTAGTTTACAAAATCTGTCCTACTGGGAGACCTTGAGGGCCCATGAAAACAGAGTGTTTGGTCTCTAACTCTCCGTGGTTTCAGGGGTGTTTGGTCTCCTGGCCCTATAAACACCATGAAACCGGGCTGAGCTATCACCTAAAGCATCACAAGTGTGCATACTGATACTTGGGAATATAGGGAACAGTGTAAGAAATATTCAGAAGAAAAGCAGAGAAATCCTTCAGGCATCAAGGTGATGATGGGCACTGTGATTATTCAGATATCCCAGTCCTGCCTAAATCCCTTCCACTAGAGGCAAAGTACTCTCATAAGACCTCAAGCCCAGCTCCTGAGAAAGTGCACAGAGGTCCAAAGTATTGCACCCTCAGGATGAAAATGTTATTTTTGGCAGGGATGGCCGAGGCTTGGTGGCTCCCAAGATCTTGTCCTGTTTGCAGTCATCCTCTCCAGGTAGAGCTGTTCCATCACGGGCACTTTGAGACTGCAGCTGTACAAACGTTGCTTGCTCTTCTAGGGTTGCTGATGAATGAAAATGTGCATTGCACTTATTTTTTTGGGTTTTTTTTCTCTCTCTAAAGGTTGGATTTAAACCTGCAGGGGGCATCAGGACAGCCAAAGAAGCTATCACTTGGCTTATGCTGGTGAAGGACGAGCTGGGAGTGGAGTGGCTGACACCAGAGCTCTTCCGCCTGGGTGCCAGCAGCTTACTGGGAGACATTGAGCAACAGGTTGGTTGTTGGCAGCTTTCAGCTCGTGGAGAATAAAAGCAATCTTTCTAAATGTGCTGGCTTTTGCAGAAATGGAACATCCATCTAATTCTTTATTAATGACAGGCTCGCTTCCAGCTCAGTATTTCTTTAAGTTCGAGCTGTTGTTACAGACATCTGGGGCTCTGATGTTGGAGCAGCTGACCATGGTCTAGGCCATGTTTGCAGTGTAAAATTTTACAAAATTTGGGCAAAAAGGGCTCAGAGTCTTTGCAAATGCATGGCAGTGCTCTGCTCTTCACTCCCAGCTGTGACTGAGCCTCACAGTCCTTTCGTGTCACCGTGCCCCAGCTGCTCACGGTGCATTTCCATCCTGTGCAGAAAGTCACACCTCATCCTACATATGGAGCTGCTGATAGAGCATTTTTTACATGTTGGTTGTTTCCTGGAGAAGAAGTTCCCAGTGGGAAGAAGGATTCTGACCTATCTACCCACATCAACCTGGAAGGATGCAGCACAGCTGGGAGAAGTTGGACTTGACTCCTGTGTTCATTAAACCCAGGAGAGGATACCTCTGATACAACCTTAAACCAAGGAAAGGGTTTGAGAATTGTGGTGCTGCTGCTGCTGATAGGAAAACATGAGTTATAGGGGATTTGAGGGAGGACAAAAGCACCAGTCTTTTCCCTTTCCTAACCTTTCCTAGCAATTGAAACACTGACATGTTATAAGAAATACAGAGCAGCTGAGAGATGTCAGGTTAATATTCACGACTGCTGAAAACCCCTGGCTCACTCTTGACCTAAAATGATGTCCCTGATTATGACAGAGCAGCATGAGCTTCCTCCTTGCCCCTGCCATCACTGCTGGGTGTTAGAACCCAGCCACTGACTGTGTGGCACCATTTGCTCTGATTTCTTAAGGGTTGTATCTTTTGTCTGGCAGGGGTTGCACAAATGCCCCAGCCATGACCAAAGCTCTGCTGTTCTGTGCTGTCTAAAAACGTGGAAGATAAAATAAATCATTAAATTCAATAAAACAAACACACTGAAATAGTTAAAACAAGATGACAGAGGAAAGCACTGACTTCTACCTGGCTCTTTTTGAGATCTCAGTTAAAAGCCAAAGCGTCTTTGCTTTTTACCTTTTCTTTCCAAACACGGCAGCAAGAGCCCTTAGTTCATATCCTGCAAACAAATATATTAAGGGATATTACATCATATTTTATGCACAAACACACAAACAAATATCTATCATCTTCATCTGGCATGCCTTTAATTTGTTACTTCCTTGTCACTTGCAGCTTTATGGTCATATATAATTCCATCATAAATTTTCTTTTTTTTTCTTGCAGATTTTCTATCACGTGACTGGCTCTTATCCACTTCAGCATGAACTGGCAATGGCTTAGACACAAAACCAACTCAGGATTGCTTTTCCAAAAGAGGTCTTTGAGCAAACAGCATTGAGAAGTCTTCCAGCAAGTGCAAATGATAGAATTAAAGGCCTAATTCTCCCTTCTTCATCGTTTATGATCTTTAAAAATATGCTCAAGTCTGCTGGTTGTACTTGATCCAAAAGCAGAAAAAAAGTGGCATTTCTGAAATAGTTAAATAGTTAATACACACAGATTTGCAAAGTTAATCTTGCAAAGTTCCTCAGGCCAGCCTGCAAAGCTTATTAATGGCAACACTGAAATCCTATGAAAAAGATTTAGGTGGCCTGGTAACACTTTGCAGTCTCAGAACATGAAATATCTGTGGAATGTTTCAGATTGCTAATTAGGAGCTGCTGATCTTGGAGCAGATTTCCATTCACCTCAGACAAAATCTTCTGGCACAGATGTGTTGCACCATTAATGGTTCTGTTGATTCAGTTTCAGGCATTGTAATGGGGAAGAAGAATGAACCTTGGCTCTTCCTTCTCTTTTACAAAATGTCTTCTGCAGCAAAAGAAAAAAAAAAAATCCCAACCAGGCCTCTTTTTTTATTTTTTTTTTTTGTATTTTTCCCCCCAAACTTGGGCACAGACATCCATATTTAGACCCTTGAATAAAAGTGGCTTGATTTCTAGAACAGCTGAGTATCCACAGTTGCTCCTGACGTTAATGGGAGCTCTGGGTGATCAGAACAACTGAAAATCAAGCAGTCTCTATATAGGTGCCTAACTATGCATTCAGGGGCCTATTTTTAGGCATTTCACTCTTAAAATTTTTAGTCTAACTTGCTTAGAAGCTCCAATTCCTGTCTCCTGTCATTTTAAAACACATTCATGCAAATCTTTCCATTTTAATGTAGGGGGGGGGTTTGACTGTCAGTGTGCAGGTGTCACTGCTAGGCTGGCTGAACTTCAGCTTTGCCATTCCAGAAGAAATACTTTAATTTAAAAGATGATCTGAATTGTGTCCTATATGGGGTGCAATGCTTTAATGTAAAAAAAAAATTAATAATACCCAAATCACCAACACCTTTTGAATATCAGACTGGAGCTGGTGGATTCATTATATCAGAGCTGCATTCTGCTCACTAACCAGAGTTGTACTAAAAACTTAATTATCTTATCATCATGACTAGTCTCACTGACTTAAGTAGGTCTCATCATGGAAGTAAGAGGAGGAGGAGGATTTTGCTGTAAATCAAGCTGCAAGGTGCATTTATTACAAAGAGATTTATTATAAAGATAATAACTGAGTTATTTATCTGGCTGTACCACCTGAATCACTAGTGTGCTACAAAACACCTTGGACAGATAGGAAAGCTGATTAGGGGGGGAAAAAAATCAAGAAAAATAACATATACAGAAAGAAAAGTCCTTTGTGTAGTGCCCAGGATTAAAAATGGGCCTTAATTTCTCAGGAAATAGTTTATCCCAGGCTTTCAGTTTTCTTCTGCTTTAGGTCTCAACACAGAAGGTGAGGCTGAGCTGTGACTCTGTTTCCATGTTTGTTTTTCTGAAAAGTGACCCTTGCTACCACTTTTCCCTTCTGGTTTCACTGGCAATTCCATCAAGGAAAAATCCAAGTGCCTGTCTGCATGTGGAGAGGAAAATTCTGCTGCTGAGCTTTCAGAAATACAGAGCCTCTTAGGAGAAGACAGCTCCCACCAGGTGCTTGCCAGGCTGACCCTCTGCTGTGCCCTCCCAGCCACCACACACTGGATTTTGCTGCTGTTTAAATGTTATTAAATGTCATAAATATCCATGCTTTCATAGCAGGAAGTGATGCCACTTGCAAGCCACACTTTGTTTGTTGTCTTTTGGACTGTTTGGGTGATGATAGAAACTGCTTTTTTGGAGATGCTTTGGTTTCTAGGTGGAGGGCTCTGTGTAGTTCCTTAAAATGAGTGGAGGTCCAACTTTGCCCCCTCACTGTGTAAGGTAAACCTCTGAGAGCAGCCTTGCTGTCTCCACGGGAGCTGTGCTGGTTAAAGAAGTTGCCAGGAGGAATTCTGCCAACATTTTTGGGCTGCTGCTGGTTCCTTCAGGGGTTACAGGCTCTGTTTGCAGAGGGAGAGGTTCCTGAAAAGTCAAGGACAGCCACTTCCCTTTTCCATGAAGATTAAAAACACACCCCTGTGAAATGCTGTGCAACTCCAAGCCAACCAGTGCTTTCAGAGAAGCTGGATTGGAAAATAGTTTGTACATTTTTTCTGTTGAAACCTTTATATTTTTGTCAAAAAAGAGTAACAGAGTGTGTAAACATGTCCAAATAAAGATGATTCTGGTCTGGAGGCTGTTCTTTTTCGAGGAATGAGCAGAAGGCTCAGTGTTTCAGAGCAGCTGGTTGTCTTTGTTTAACTCCATGGTGATTCAAGTTAATTCACGTTGTGTCTGTGGGTCACCAGCATGACCCAGAGTCTTTCCTCTCACCCCTCCTGCAGAAGCTGCTGGTCCCAGCCAACAATTCCTCTGGTGACAGCCCTGAATGATGTGAGGGGTGGAACCTGGGCCAGGATCCCATCAGAGCAGCAAGGGGCAGGGAACGAGGCTTAACCACGGGATAAACCCAGGAGATGCTCCCACCTGAGCAGGGATGGGATCCAGCCTGGGATGAGGCAGGGCTGGGGGCCAGCTGAGCTCAGTGGGGCTGCTGGGCAGGGCCAGAAGCATTCCTGAGCCTGGGAGAGAGCTGGACACAGGGATACAGGGACTGCCATGAGTCCTGAGCTGAGCTTGGGTCTGCCAGAAGCATTCCTGAGCCTGGGAGAGGCTCAGCCACAGGGATACAGGGACTGCCATGAGTCCTGAGCTGAGCTTGGATCTGCATTCCCAAGCACAGCGAGCTGGGAGTGCTCACACTGTGGGCTTGCTGCCCTTCACCCTTAACCCCTCACTGCCTTTTTTCCACCTTTCCCATGCTTTCCCTGCTGCTCTTCAGTTCCTGTGGCCAGCAGAGGATTGTGGAGGCTGCAGGCAGCACCTGAGCTCCTGGAGTGTGGATGCTCCATCGCTGCACAGACTTTGGGAAAAGTTCAGATTCAGTTCTGTGCTTCAGGCCATTAGAAAGGGAACAGGCAATTATGCACTCACATCTAAATATATTCCAGAGCGTAGCATATGTTTTGTGCAAGTCAGTCTTGTATACTAATTTATTATTTTTATAACACTTATTCATTTAGGATTTTAAATAGCTTCATTTTGTAGGCCGCACTGCTTTGCAAAGAAGAGAATAAATTCAAGGAGAAAGTCAAGTAGAAACTGCAAATCTAGAATATTCTGCATCAGTTTATTTACTAGGAGAGGGAATTGGGAGAGAGGGTAAAGCTTTTTTCCCCGTTTGTAGGAAACAAAGATATTAAATAGTAATTATATGTGAAGTGCACATATCAGCTGGGGCAAGTAATACTTTGATATCTTTATTTCATCAGCCATAGCAGTTCATTCTTTCATTTCCTTTGTGAAGCTGGGAACATACATTATATACCATAGCCCATGCCACCGAGACAGAAAAAACTGATCTACTTTTAATTTTATTTTGCTCAGTTGGAACTTTGGCTCCTTGCCTCTCTTGGGAGGAAAAAGAAAACCCACAAACAACAACAGCAAGTTTTATCCAAATCTTGGTGAGCTTTTGCTGAAATCACAGCTGGATGAGATGCATTGTGTGGGGAAGGAGTAAAAGGAGGGAACTGTTTTAATTTGGATGTAATCTGCCCAGGAGAAAAAAATTGTCCTTCTGGTCAGTACTTATATAACAGGGCAGGCATAGAGAGGAGTATTCTTAATATGTAAAGACACCATTGGTAAAATTACTGATTGCCTGTTTTTAATAAAATCCCAGAAGGTCAGAACTGTGCTGAATTAAGAGGTGAGAAGACTTAGAAAGAAGCACCAAGAAAGTTTGCAGCCCTTGCACTCCCTAAAAGCAGGAGTAAGCGGGTGATGGGAGCAGAAAAATACAGCAAAGCTTCCTTGAGGCATAAAAGTTTCAGATCTCTGAGATCACAGGGAGTGTTTGAAAACACTGAATTGTGAAAGCATAAATTTAAAATTGCTTCTTTAGCTGAGATGAAAACAAGGGGCTTTTAAAACAGTGTTAACAAACTGAGGGAGCCAGACTGGAATTGGCTACACTTGTGTTTTCAAGTCTTGCTTTCCATGTGGAAAGAGTGGAGGAATCACAGAATGGGTCAGGTTGGAAGGGAGCAGAGCTGGCCCAGGGACACAGCACAGGATTGTGTCCTGATGGGTCTGGAATATCTCCAGAGAGGAGACTCCACAGCCTCTCTGGGCAGTCTGTTCAGTGCTTGGTCACTGCACAAGAAACTTCTTCCTCACGTTCATGTGGAGCCTCCAGAGCATCCGTTTCTCCTCTTGCAGGGCATCACCAAGCAGAGCCTGGCCCATCCCCTGGCAGCCTCCCTTCAGATGTTGATAGACATGGATGAGGTCTCCTCTCAGCCACCTCTTGCTGAGGCTGAACAGGTCCTTAGCAGGCTCAGCTGGTGGAGATGAGCATCCTCTCTGTACCCCACAGTAACCAAACCCTAAGGTGGGTGATGATTTGCCCAGAAAAATGAAGGGAATCTTCCTAACCGGATTTTTCCATTTCTGTAGCGTGAGCTCTGCTTTTGTTCAAAGACTGAAATATTTGAGTTCTCACCTATTTAGTTGTTAACAAGGCAAGCAAATGAGCAAAGCAGTTCCCTTCCTGTGTCTGGGCCAAGGCTGGGTTGGCAATCCCATGGGTTAGGGGTCCCTGGCACTGTCACAGCCTGGGGGCTGCTGGAGGAGCTGGGCAAGCTTCACCCCTGAGCCTGCCACGCTCTCTCTCACTGCCTGAGAGGCTGCCCTGGGGCTGGGAAGTGCTAAAACTCCCCGTGGTGATTGCTGGCCCATGGAGAACTCTTTTTTTCCACCCTAAAGCTCAGACCTGAGCAAGCAGCTTCTTAGGAGGAGCCGAAGAACGCGTGCGCTCCGCGATTTAATTTAATTACACGTAAGATGATTAAGGATGTTATCTTCATTTCCAGGGGAAATGAAACATTCAGCCAGCATCATGTCAGAAGGCTGGCACGTCTCAGTGCTGGCTGCTTTCTGCAGAGTCTGGGGCTTTCTTCAAAGCACAGGCACCAGCTGACCCAGAGCCTGATTTCTTGGTGGAACTTTTTTAAAAAAAGGCACGGATTGAAACAGAGCAAAGAACGACCACTGGGGCTCTGAGCAAGAAGGGCTTTGTGTTCTGGTTAGCACATATCTGTCCAATCCCAAAAAAAAAACCCCATGAATGCCTCCACCCCGTGTGATAGCAGCTGTAACGAGGCCTCTGGGACGGCGGTGATGGGAAGATGTAGATAAAGGAAAAACAGAGGGGTGAAAGGAAAAGTTGTGAGAAGTAAGAGAGATCATTGCCACTGCTGTTATTGCTCCACTGAAGTGTAATCTTTTGTGATCTCTTTGGAACAGGAGGTAAATAATGAAACACAAGGGAGGGAGAAAATTAAAATAAATGTGGTGTGCGAATGCATGTTAAAACAGATGTCAGATTAAAAATAACTGAAAAAGAAATTCTACTGTAGGGGGAAAAAAACTGCTTTTTCCTTCAACATTTTACATTCCACCTTCATTAGGCGAAAAGTGAAAGAGCTGCAAAGGAAAAGGGGAACTTTTGTTGTTTCCCTCTGAATGTTAAGAAAAGCCTACTGTGGGCACAGAGGGGAGGCTCTGTGGTTCCTGGTGCTGCAGCAATTCTCAGGCTGAAGCCCAGGAGCTGCAAGGATGTTAAAGAGATGCTGTGTGTGCCGAGCCCTGGGACTTGGAGCTTTAAACCTGCAGTGCTGCACATCCAGGTGGTTTCATCCTCTCCATCCTCCCTCCCTCAGTCCCTTCAGGGTTGACAAGTCCTCTCATGTTGTAAGGAAATAAACCCTGCAATCTGGTAGGATCACATCACGCAGTAATGCCCCTCTAACTACAGATCCAGGCACCAGGGACTGACTTCTAGTGTCTTCAGCAGTTTTAAATGGGTTATTTCAGCGTTTGATGACAGCAGAGTGGGGAACATCTACACAGACACATTTTTCCCCACATGGCAGCCAGACCCCACCCATCCTTGGAGACAGCAAGTACTCACAAAATGCCTGTGCCAGGCTGTAAATCAGTGTCATCCCGGGTCTCTTCTGCTAAATGTGCTTCAGAACGGCCCCCAAAAACTCATGATCTGAAAAGTGACCTGCTCTGCACCTGTTTAAAGCTTTAAATAAATACCTGAAGGTGTACTGAGGCTGGACAGGGAGCCACTACATTTTTTTGGAGAGCTGGCGTGGGTTGCTTGGCTTGTTCAGGTCAGCTGGTGGAATGGGAATAATCTTTACATGGTTTGCTTCTTTATTTCTGAGTGTGGAATGCAGGTTTAAATGAAAAAGGCACAGCTCTGTGACTAATGCCTCAGCTTACAGGAAGAGTCAGAAATGACAGATATCTTTGGCTGCTCTTACAGTGTGGATGTCCAACATATTCAAACAACTTGATGGGATCCAGGGTGAGATTATTGCTACAGAAATAGAGAAAAATATCTTTACTTTTCTCTACCATTACCCTGAGCAAATTCCCACAACTCCCATTTCTTTAAGACACTTAAGATGAGGAGGTGAGGAAGAGCCAGCTGAGGCAGAAGAAAAAGATATCCCCAGCGGACTGGAGGCAAAGCTGTTTCATAATTTCTGAAACATTTCTTGAGCTTGTCCTGACAATGCCAGGTAAGATCCTAATGCAAGATCCCTGGGAAGAGCTGCTGATGAGCAGGAGGGTCTTGGCACTACGCTGGTTTAGGATTTGCCAGAGAGGAAGGGGCAGATGTGGCCCAAACACACGACCAGGCTGGGTGAAAGGGGCGTGTTGGCAGCACGGAGGGCACGGAGCTGCTGGAATGAGCTGTGTGTGTGTGTAGCCAAATTAGACACAGCATTTTCAGAGAGGATGGACAGGTGTTCATGGCCACTCCCTGGACCACCTGTGCCCACAGACTGTCCTTGGAGACACAGCAGGGATGTCCCCAGCAGCAATGACCTCCCCAGCAAAGCTCTGGGGAGAGGTTTCCAGAGGTCTCACCTGTGCTCTTCCCTCTGATCTAATTTCATTCATTGCCCACCCCTGCTTCTCTAAAAAAAACCCCACCCTCTTGACCTTCTGCTCTTAACAAACAAATAAATACATAAATACAAGTCACTTGAGCTGCAGAGCAGTATCTATCCACTCCTCACTGAGTGTGTGCTCCCTGAGCTGCCTCCTCCAGTGGAAATGTCTTTGTTTAGTGTTAATTCCATTTCATTTTGCTGATCGTGGCTGCCATTGTCTCCATTAGAGGGCCTCAGAGCAGTGTGTTACAGTGTTTTAGGATCAGATTGAAACCTCTATATGTACTTTGGGCCTAATTTCCTGCTGTACAGCTCTCCTGAACTCAATGGGGTGTAAAACTGGTGCAACACACGGAGAGAGCAGGAAAAAAAGTGCTGTGCCTAAGAATACATCAGTGCTTTGGGCTTTGCTGACGAGATTAAGAAACGCTGAGACGCTAAGAGAGAATTTTAAATACACGTGTGACAGGTGAGGCAGATGAGTGAGTTAATTGCTGCTCGTGTGTTTGAACACAGCATAATTGGTCAATAGGGTACGTTCCCAGAGAACAGGAGCAAAGCACAAATAGAGCTTTAAATCCTTCCTTGGAAGCTGCACTTGTTCCAGGCAGAAGTTGGAGTCTCGAACACTTGCAGGAGTCATAAACATTTGATTTTCTCCATTATGCTCCAATTGTGGCACTGGAGAGCTAATTGCTTGGACTGACATTTTCTAGGTAGGTGTCTTCCTTGAGTGAACTTCCTTGCAAAAAGAGTGTCAGAAGATAAAGCTGAATAAAAGCAGGGAGTGGGCTGGGAGTTTTCAGCCCACACATGGAAACTGGGGCAGCTGAGATCTGTGACACTCCAATATTTTGGAGCATGAACCTGTGGCAGGGGGGAGAATGGTCCTGATCCTTGGGACCTGCCTTTGTGGTGTTGATGTGGGACGTGGTGCCAGCCTGGTGTAATTCCAGACTGGAGTGGGAGAGACACTGGTTAGAAAGCCAAAGTTAGAGGGATAAAGGAAACAGGGAGTGCCAGGGGGAGCAGGAAAGGCATGGGGGGGAAACGAGTCAGAAGCCCAGGTGCAGAGCAAGAGTGAGGTGATGCAGGCAAGGAGAGTGGAAGTGAACCTGCCAGAAATGTGCCTTGTCTGGAGGAGAGGAATACTAGGAGTAAAAGAAAATAGTTCACAGATTCAATCTCCCCCCAGTTTAATTTTGGGAATGGCTGGGAGAGAGACGTGGATCAGGAAACAACATTGTCACTGGAAGTGGCTTTTACAAAGGTTGAGAGATGATTGCACGGGCAACTTAGTCTTTTATAACTTCAAAATGCTTTGCCCTCCAGAGCTCAGTGTTTATTCCTTGTTTCCTGTCATGTGCTGTGAATTTAATTAATCAGAGAAATTAACCCATTGAGGCAGGGACTGATTTTTTGGTCCTGTACAAGAGGGCCACGCTCAGACAGCACAAGCCTGGATAGCACAGGGAGGCAGATGGGCCTTGTGGGTCCTTTCCATCTTTAACTTCTCAGATCCTGCACAGCCTTCCCCAAAAGCAGGCACAAAGGAGTGTCAAAAGACAGAATACATATTCATGGCAATTTCTGGAGCTGCAAACTATGAAAAGAAATCAAGTCGTTCTCATCCATGGACTGAAATCCAGAGTACACTCTAATCCAAAAGGATCCCAGCTCACAGAGTGCTGTATGAAAATCTTATAAAGCACTGCAACACTCCATAAATAATTTTCAAACAAGAAGCTTTTTGTTTCAGCGATGGCAACACTAAAAAGGGAGAATGGCAAATAGCCGTCAAGAAGAGGCTGAAACACTGAAGCACTCTGTGCTGGTGTTAACTTTAATCACTGCAAGAGTTACACCCAGAGTTATCAGTCATTTATTAGGAGCTGCAGATGATCATTGCAGAGGTTTAGATTAACAGGGGCTGGAGCCTGGTGCTGTGCCAGTGGGGTGCCACGTGACGGGCAGCCCATGGAATAAACATTCTGGCACATCAGAGCGCTATAAATCCTCCAAATGAAAGAAATTAAAAAGCCAGGAGCAATTCTGAAAATGATTTATGATTGGAGGTGCACTTAGGAATGCTTTTATTGTCACGGGAGCATCTCCTTTCACATCTTTAAGGTGACAGACCCACTCTGCTTCCCTCTGGAGTTCTGGGGCTGCCCTGTGGGGGTGAGCACCACACAGAAGTGTGCTGGGGGCTGGGGGGCAGATGGGCACTTTAGCAGCATCCCCTGAGTTGTGAGGGCTGGCTTTGCACAGCCCGAGGGTGAGAGAACAGAAAATCCATTCTGACATTTTAAGTATGAGAAAAGACACCAGTTGTGGGGTGGGTTTTTTTTTTCCTTTTACATCTATACCATAACCATGTTCCTAAGTGCACGTATAAACATTTTATAACATGGATTTGGAATAACACTTGAAAAATAAACTTAAGAATAGTTCCTAAGCAGAAGGTATTCTCACCAAAATAGCAGTCTGTTGCAAGTCAGCCCTTTGCTCCATACGCAAAAGATGCAGCACTATCTGTTAGTGTTCTGCTGGTGTAAATATTGCTGAATGTTTCTCGAAAATACAATTCTAGTGCTGATACAGATATGTTTTCTTAAACAAAAAGTGCTTTCACTACGAACTGAAAGGCCAAACACTGTGGTTTGCAGGCAGAGTGCTCTCTTGTTTATCCAAGGAAGAGCAGAGGTGATGGGAGTGGCAGCTGGGATGTCTGGAATATCAGGATTTGGGAATGTTGGGTAATCCTGCCCCAAGCTGTGATACCCTGGGCCATGGACACAAACCTCCCTGCAGCTTTCCTGCCTTCCCAGCTCCTGCTCTGGCCATGGCTTCCCCTCTTGGCCTCATGCCTCTTGTTCTTCTGGGGTGGCACAGGGGTGTCGTGCACAGCTTCCAGTGTTGGAATACATTTGGATTAACAAACCCACGTGGTCATTACTGTCCCCAGGTGGATCAAAACTTTAATAAAAAGTCAGTGTGGGTGCTGCTTTCAGGTAAAGGCTTGCACATCTCCCTGCCTGTCCTCTTCAGTGATTGTGGATGCCTGTATTGATCTACAAACCTTTCCTCCACATGTTCTCACACCTGACTCCTTGGAAAGGGTTAATTTTGCATCTGTCTCCTGATCTGTTTGATGTTCCCGTCCTGGGGCAGTGCAGCAAAACAACTTTTATAACTTGGTTGGAGGTCGGCTCTTCAAAGCCCAGCAGCTCAGGAGCTGCCTTATAAAACTCTGCGTGTGTTTGCTGAACGTGACTTTCCCTGTGCTGGGCATTCAGCTCCTGCAAGGTTCTCCCACCCTTTTGGGGGAGCCCCTCACATCCCCAGCGAGGCAAGGAGTGCCCCTTCCCCATGGGCATCCTCAGTGGAATGACAGGCCAGGGAACCTGCACTGCGTGTGGAAAGCTCTTTTTGAATTTTCAAGCATTTATTTACATTTTGAAAGCACCTCGTGTTGTGGTTTACCTGTTGCGCTGCTGATACTGACCCTGGATTTATAGTTCACTGATTGCCAGTTAATTAGATGTTGTCAATAAATCAATAACTTGCTTTGATCCTGATTTGCTCAAAAAACATACAAATTGAGCAGCTCTCCCCCTGCAACAACACAAATCTTTCTCTGTCCGTTTCTGAGAAATGAACCAAGCCAAGGAATCTGCACCAAACCAAGGAATCTGCACCAAGCCAAGGAACCTGCACCAAGCCAAGGAATCTGCACCAAACCAAGGAACCTGCACCAAGCCAAGGAATCTACACCAAACCAAGGAATCTGCACCAAGCCAAGGAACCTGCACCAAACCAAGGAATCTGCACCAAGCCAAGGAACCTGCACCAAGCCATGGAATCTGCACCAAACCATGGAATCTACACCAAACCAAGGAATCTGCACCAATCCATGGAATCTGCACCCAACCAAGGAATCTGCACCAAGCCAAGGAATCTGCACCAAACCAAGGAACCTGCACCAAGCCAAGGAATCTGCACCAAGCCAAGGAATCTGCACCAAACCAAGGAACCTGCACCAAGCCGAGGAATCTGCACCCAACCAAGGAATCTGCACCAAGCCAAGGAACCTGCACCAAGCCAAGGAATCTGCACCAAACCAAGGAATCTGCACCAAACCAAGGAACCTGCACCAAGCCAAGGAATCTGCACCAAACCAAGGAATCTGCACCAAACCAAGGAATCTTCACCAAACCAAGGAACCTGCACCAAGCCAAGGAATCTGCACCAAGCCAAGGAATCTGCACCAAGCCAAGGAATCTTCACCAAACCATGGAATCTGCACCAAACCAAGGAATCTGCACCAAACCAAGGAATCTGCACCAAGCCAAGGAATCTGCACCAAGCCAAGGAATCTGCACCAAACCATGGAATCTGCACCAAACCATGGAATCTGCTCCAAGCCATGGAATCTGCATCAAACCAAGGAATCTGCACCAAGCCGAGGAATCTGCACCCAACCATGGAACCTGCACCCAACCATGGAACCTGCACCAAACCATGGAACCTGCACCAAACCAAGGAACCTGCACCAAACCATGGACTCTTCACCAAACCTCCCCATGGAGGTACAGACAGATCTCCACTCTCTGAGAGAGATCTGTGGGGATGTGTGCCTTGTCTTCCTTCCCTGCCTCTCTCCCTGCCCATCAGCACTGCAGCAGGAGCAGGGGCTGCCATCAGGCACAGTTATTAATGCACAATGCAAGTGCCACGTGTGATTGTCTGCGAGTTCTCCAGTGCTTTGTGTAACGCAGATTTAGAGATTTCATTGTAAAGTCGTTCTAAACTCTGAACTAATGGGTAGTTTGGCAACAGCTTCTACGTATGAAATCATTATTAATTCCTTTAGTACCGTAATAACATTGATTCAGATGAACTCTTATAACATAGAAATTGTATAGTATTTAGCTGTAATTAACGTCCCCTAATTAGGAAGTGTTGCCAAGTAGTTTTCTCTGCTGGCTCTGTTGTACTTAAGTGCAGCTGGATGAAAATGAACCACAAAGGGAACAGCTTGTGTTTTATGTGAAGTTTGCCTTTGATTGATTAAAAAACTATTCCTTAGTACTTTATTTTATTATCAAAGAGGGTTGCACTGGATTATCAGTGTCACAAAGAGCCACAAAGTCCACATGCTGTAAACTCCACACACATTTGGGTAGCACTTAAGCCCAGTGACTTATCTGCACATTCAGAAAATCCACAGATTTATTTTGTCTCAATACCACAAGTTACCATAATAAAAGTGAAATTGATTTTAACGTGTCTGTCATTAATAAAGTCTGCAGAAATTCGAGCAGAATTAGCACAACTTAATGTCCACTCAGAGGGAAGAGTCATGCACGGCAAGCCGAGAGGCATTTGTTGATGTGAAAAATGCTGACATTTTTGGAAATTCAAATTATAAATGAAATACTGCTGTCAGTTTACTGTGCAACTTTGTAGCATATGGTGCTTCTGCTGGTGGGTGTTATTTCAAAGTTTGCAAATCACACTCTGAGAGTGTCCCTCTGGTGAGCTTTTGCAACGCTTAGCAACTGTGAATCAAAAGTGACAGTACAGAGGAACAGGGACTAAAAAATAAAAAATTCTCTCTCTCTAAGTCGGTAGAACAAAGTACACAATAAGTTAATACATTTTTACAGGGGAAAAAAAAAAAAACCAAAAGAGGCCAACATGCCAAAGCTAAAGGAGACCAGTGCCTCCATTCCTGCAGAATAATGCACAAAGTCTTCTAAATTGTTAAAATAAAAATATGGTTTGTGTCTCCCAGTCTCCCTGACTTTGCTGTGACAAGAGAATTAAAGCAACTGGCAGGTACAACATATAATGATTCACATTTAGAATTAGGAGAGATGCTGCAAGACATAATGCAATCCCCTCAGACGGTCCAGATGTTTCCTTTATCCATCCCTGAAAAAAGTTCTTGTGACCACAGAAGAGCATTTGCCATTTGAAAAGCATTGTCCAGGCTGAGGCTGGCAAAACTGAGGAAAAAAGACAGAAAAAAATTCGGTTCTGTAGTCACCCAGCACTGTGGATTCCAACCAGGCTGAAAATGCACAGGTAGGGTAAATTTAAATAACTGAAATATGAAGACACCTTTCACCACGGTTTTCAAGAATCTGCTCCCCACTGACCCCTTTAATGTGCATTTCCTCTATCAAGGAGTGAACATAAAGCTTGGATTCACTGTGGTTTGATCTGACCGTGGCTGCTCCTTGCTGTTCTGCTCCAGGTAGTGACTTCTGGCACCAAGGTGGAACTGTGGCTGTGAGGTACAGACCTCATCAATTTGCCAATCAAGCTGGCTGAGAATAGAAAGTGATGGGGCTGTCAGTAGCACTTCAAGCATAAGCAATTCTAAACTAAGCAATTTGGAAATTTAAATAGTTATAATGACCAAGATTCTCTACGTTGGCCCTTAATTACTGCAATGTCAATTCAGCTGAAAATTGCCTTTCCCAGGTAATGATAATTCTTAGAAAAGTCTTTGCTTATACACCCACCCATAGCACTCATTAAGTCAAGCTCCTTCCTTTTGTCTGAAGAGCTGTCAATTTTATGTGACATCACCAATCATCTGCCATCTAAAAAATCTCCAGGCTGTCTAGCTGAAGGCAGGTTTGCTCTGTGTGAGCTGCAGTGCTCTGCATGGCAGCCCAGCCTGCTGCCACGAGCTGTGCTGCACCAGATGAGTGTGAGGAGCTGCTCCACTCAACAATGAGTGCCTCAAATTTGGTTGCTGGCATCTGGGGTCCATGAAACAGCAGGGTGTGTTTTATGGGTGAAGGGGCCCCTCTCTGGTTTTCCTTTAGTGAGAAAAAACACAAAAAAGGAGCAAAACCATCCCCATCACCCAAATCTGTTATCAGTGGTTCACTGTTTTTGTAACCCATGTTAGAAATTTTTATATTTCTCAGAGAAGGTCAGCAGCACCTTGCAGCTGTGGGTGCAGAACAGCAAAACTTCATTTCCCTCTTCCAGCCAACCTGGAGCAGGCTTTGCCTTGTGCCTTCATGTGGGTAATGTGGAATTGCAGGGAAACCAGGAAAAAGCACAAGAATTTCCAGCACAAAGTGCAGCTCCTGGGGTGTCCTGTGCAGGGCTAAGAGTTGGACTTAATGATCTGATGAGTCCCTTCCAACTCAGCATATTCTATTCTATTCTATTCTATTCTATTCTATTCTATTCTATTCTATTCTATTCTAATTCCATTCTCTTCTATTCTAATTCTATTCTATTCTATTCTATTCTATTCTAATTCCATTATTCTATTCTATTCTAATTCCATTCTATTCTAATTCTATTCTATTCTATTCTATTTTATTCTATTCTATTCTATTATTTCTATTCTATTCTAATTCTATTCTATTCTATTCTATTCTATTCTATTCTATTCTATTCTGTTCTGTTCTGTTCTGTTCCGTTCCGTTCCATTCCATTCCATTCCATTCCATTCCAATCCATTCTATTCCATGGAAATAGACTCCATTTGTCATTGGAAAAGGGAAGAGGGTTTCTTACACGCTGCTTTCTTGACCTCTACTCCTCTCACCAGCCCTGCAAGCTGAACGTGCCACTCTGCCACATCTGCAATAGCTGCACAAGGGTTGCAGTCAAATTCCTGCACTCAACAGTTTCTTACTAGTTTTGATGCAACTTTCTCACTTTTTCACCCTGCTCCTAGCTCTTGGCTTGCACACAATGAAATAGGAGGGGCCTTAGGCACTTTAAAAAAAAAAAAAACCCAAAAAAACCAGCCCTCAATAAATCCCCTTAAGGGCCCATTTTAATTCTGCTTATGCTCTTGATGTGCAAGTTCTTCCCCTGCTATTCCCCTGGAAGCAGTTTATTTCTGTCTGCCAGCACTGCCAAAGTGACAAAATCCCCTTTCCCACCCACCATGTAATTGCTCTGTTGATGCCCTTCCCACACATGCCTGTAGAAAGCAAGCTCTGGCTTAATTCGTGCTGCTGAAGTGAAAAGCATCTCTTTCCTCCCTCCCTCCATGTGGCTTTCAAGCAGTCACACTGTCATTAGCTCTTTCTATTCTGGAGCAGCACCCCATCTGAGAAGGGAGTGTGTTCCAAGGGAAGGAAAGCAAAGGCCTGATCTGCCAGCTCTCATGTGCCCACAGTTCTCAGAGCTGAGGGATTTGGGTCTTGTCAGAAATTCCTAATAGGGGACATTCAGAGAAAGGGAAGAAAATAAGGAAATCAAAGGCTGCATTTTAAAACTGCTTTTTTTCTCACTGCAAAGGCTACAGGATGAAGCAGCTCCCTCTGTTCTGTGCTTGCACAGTGTCATGTTGATAATTTTAGATTATGACAGGAAAGCTATCCATTGGAATTGGTTTATTTTAACTTTTCCAGTGCCTCTCACTCTCAGTTTTCTTCATGTAAACTTCCATTGTATGCAGAAAACAAAAGTAGTTCTAGAATCAGTCTGAAGTTATGTGTTCCTTTTAATTTTTTATTTATCCATCTACTTTAAAGGTGCACCACAGATTAATTTCCCCACCTCATTCCAGCTGCCTTGTGTATGATTACAGAAGACCACACCACCACTATTAACTCAATCTTCAGAAATGATTTCTTCAGCTTGCCTAAGGAAACTGACCCCAAACTCTTGTTAAAACTTCAAAATCTACTGAAGCATGGTTACGTGGAAACAAGAAATAGAGTTTCAGAACCACTCACCTCTAAGGCAAACAATGCTCAATAAATTTACTTCTTAATAAAATTTTAAAATACAATAACATGGCTTGAGATAGAGCAGATTTTTGCTTTAGAGGTGCTGAGTTTTTCACGTAGTTTTGCTCCTCTGTGGTTTGGCAACCTAAGATTGGTAAATAACCATAGTTATATTGTTAAATAATAGGACAGCACGGCTGTAACATGTTTTGCAGTCAGCATCCCATTATATGCAGCTTTAAATTTTGCAATGTGACAACTCTCTTTGCAGGGAGAAAGTCCTTAACAATGGCCTAAATCACACATTTGTTCTTCCTCTGAGCACTGGTGGCTGTCAAAACCTGTTGCACTCTGGCAGGGGAGCCTTTTAGACATATTCCAGGGCTGGCTTCATGCAGATAAAATGCATTAAAGGCCACTCAAATGCCACTTCTGAGGGATCACAGGAACCTGCTCGTGTCCACGTCATCCCAGGCAGCCACACGCCGTGGTCAGCTCTCCTCCTCCTCCTCCTCTGCCAGCATCAGCAAACACCAAGGCCTGCCTGCAATCAATGTATCACTTCCTTAGGATGTGTTTAGGGGATCAAAGAGGGTGTTATCAATAATGATGTATATACCAAAGTTAGGGAAAAACGGGAAGAGTCTCATTTTAGTAAGAGCATTATGGACTAACCTTAAACTCTCTCTGGGTATCCAGGCTTTTCTCTGTGCTGCTTTACCATCTCCCTCCACTCTAATTATTTCCTCTTAAAGCAGACTGTTTTTATTTGAACTCCTGTTCATTTAGAATTAATGAATTAACTCTTGAAACTCATGGAAACCTGTTCTGCAACAGATAATGCTCTTCTGCTGGTGCTGCCATGCTGGACACTGGCTGTGCACTTTTAGGCTTGGCTTCCAGCCCTTCACTCTGCTTTTTTACCCCCAGCAGGACCTTCTGTCTCCAGTTCAGGTATTACCACATCTCCATAGCTGTGCCTGATTACAGCATTTTATAATCAGCTCTAAATTTTTCCATTTAAACCACAGCAGCATGGATTTGCTAATGGCAGCCTGGAAATAACAGCCTTTGTCATAAAGCCCTGCATTAAAATTTTATCTTTATGGAAATATTTATATTTGGGTTTGGATAAACAGAAACCAGTTCTGCTGTGAGTACAAATCAGTGCTCCTGCTGTGCAAATTGAGGGGATGAAAAACGTGAGTGAAGATGAGACTCTGCAGCATGCTCCCCAATGATCTGCAGAATGCCCCCAAACCCTCTTATTTATTCCTAGGCAGTGATTCCAAAGCTGAAATAAAAACATGTTCCTCAGAGTGGTTTTCCATTGGTTCAAAGGTGATATTCCCATCAGCAGTGATTTATTTTTCTCAGCAGTCCCACTGATCCAGCCCTTCTGAGAAACTCAGAGAGGAAAACTGGGCTCACCCTCACCTGCCACCACCTCCCAGAGGGTTTTGCAGATTCACAGCACTGAAAGAGGCTCAGCACATCCAGACAGGTATTTTTTCACAGTGAGAGGACTCAGATGTGCATGTCCTTCCCTCTGCACCAAGGGACAGCCCAGCAGGGACACGGTGACCCCACAGGGCTGGGAGTGCCCTCCTTGTGCCATAACAGCTGTGAGGGAAGGTGGGAGCTCTTCTGTGTGAACTGAGCTGGGAAGGGAGGAGAATGAGGGTGCAGGAGCAAGAAACACATAATTCAACTCCTAGGAAGTGATCTCTTTCACATTGCATGGATTTTACATGGATAAAATACAGAAAGAGCTGGGACTGGAACTCAGCATCTTTGAAGCAAAATGCCATGAACACACAACTGGCTCTGGTCTCCCTCCATCCCTCTCAGCCACTGAGTCTCTCCTGTGCCATGGAACAGCTTCCCAAAGGGAGGGTGGAAAATGCAGCTCCATCCTGGCAGTGCAGACCCACACCTTCAGAGGAGAGGGGAGGAAACAGCTCCAGGACTCTTCCTCTCTGGCCAAATGTCCTCACACCCAACCTCCCACAGGACCAGAAAATGCCCAGTTTAAAAAAGAATTTAAATGAAAGCAAAGACTTCCACCATATTTTACCCAAATTGGTCAGCATTCCCAAAATTTTTAGACTCCTCTGGGGGAAGCAAAGTCTCATTCGGAGATCTTGATCAGGCTTAGGTGTAAAGATAGGCAAAGGCCATTCAGCCATTTCAGGGCTAGAAAGCTGCTCTCTGTGCATTAAAATCAACCATGAGGTTTTTGGGAAGCACAGGAGGGGAAAGCTGCCCATAAAAGATTTTGAGTCACAAGCTGGGCGTCCAAATAAATGGTGCTCATTAGGACTGCAGTTTGGGATACACTTGACATGTAATGGAAACAACACTCAGGCATCCCAGTTCTTTCTCTGTCTTCCCCTTTGGATGCTGATTCACATCCTGGGACCTCGCTCAGCTGCCAAGGTCACCAAGTTCCAGCACCATCTCTGACTCCCCCCTGTTAGAAGCAGCCCTATGTGGCATGACAGACAAGCACGCATTCCCCAGGCAGAGCCATTTAAATTTTGGCTGCGTGGCACACGATGGGAGACTCCTCCTCCTCCTCCTCCTCCTCCTCCTCCTCCTCCCAACCTCCCAACTTCTCGCCTGAACTCGCGCTTCCTTCGCGGCTGACATTTCTCCTGCTGCCAAGGCAAATCAAACCCCTCTCTCTCGCTCACAGCCCTCCTGAAAAATGCATTTACAACCAGTCCAAGGCTCCCGAGCCCGTGCCAGCTCTTCACACGTGTCAGAGTGTTTGGTGGGGAGGAGAAAGGCCCTGTGAAACACACCTGCTTCGCTTTGCCTATCCTCGTTTACGAGCCAGGCACAAACAACGCTTGGGAAGGCACGGGAATTATTCTAAGGCTGGCTACAGGAGCAAAATGCATCCCCCTCTACTCATGCAAAATGTAACCCCATTCTTTTGCCTTCAGGATGTGCTGCCATTGGCACCAAACTGGCTCTGCTGTGGTTTAAATCGCTGTTCTGTAGGGTAAAATTTGGCTCATGGTGCCCTGTGTTAATTTAGGAGGAAAAGAGGGGCCTTGCTCGTGAAATATTTCAGGTATAATCAGGAAATTGTGGTTACAGATGCAATCCAGGAGCGTTTTGGGTTGGTAACCAAGGCAACACTTCTTGCTTCAAGACACACTTTTCTGTTGATAATCTATTGTAATGCCAGTAATTGCAGCTGACAAGGCTCTGTTTGTTGTGAGAGATAATTAGCACTTGAAATAAAGTAACAGATTTAAATAAATTGGGGGGAAGCGAGTGGTGTGACCTGATCGCTTCAGAAACAAACAAGAGCTTTGGGGGCCTACACACTGTGTGATGTTAGTGGTGGCCTCCACGGCGACTGAACAATACCAACATTTATTAGGAGTTGTTTAATTGGGAATAACAGTTGCTTTCATGATGAAAACAATTTTTCTCTTTCTCATCCAGGTTGTATTTACATTATAAAACACGTTTACAAAAAACCACACGCAAACACCTCTACCTGCCTCACCAAATGAAACTGCTGATGTTTTCATATGCTTGTTATTCTGCCCAGAATTGGATTTAAAGCCAGTGTTTTAAAATAAGTGGTTTCTTTGACAGGTGCAGAGTTTAAAGACCCCCATGGTGACCCTGCCCAAGGGTGTGGAGGGAGCAGTGTTCATTCAGCAGGTCCCAGGTGTGTCCCTAGGGTCAGCTCCAGTTTGTTCAAGCCCAGTTTGTTAACATGGCCCCTGTTGCTGTTTTGGTGTTGCATCCAGAGCTGGACAAACTAGATCTGCCTGATGTCAGTGGGATCCTGTGTCCTGCAGAGGATGTGTTAGGTGGGGCAGAAGCCACAGCAATTCCCTCAGGCTGCACCAGGAAAGCCAGCTTAGATGTTGTATTTTTCTTCCTGTAATTGTGAGACACAACTGCTTGGCTCAGTGGATTGCAAGTAGAGGAATACAGCGCTAATAAACTTTCCTGCCACGGGGAATGGAAGTGTTTTACATAAACTTGTAGCTGTTGAAATGATGATGCTTCTGTGATGGAGTGACACGACGTGTGGCTGCATGCACCCAAAACTAACCTGGTTATGTGATCCCCTTTTCCACAGTGCCTGAGCATCATTTCCACAGATAAAGAGAAAATGAGATTTCCTAACAATATGAAATCAGCTTGTTTACAAGACAGGAATGAAGGCTCAGGCTGCTCAGCCTTATCCAGGCTCCCAGGCAGACACAAGGCAGGCTCACTGTGAGGGGGGTGAGGTCCTGGCACAGGGTGCCCAGAGAAGCTGTGGATGTCCCATCCCTGGGAGTGCTCCAGGCCAGGCTGGATGGGGCTTTTGAGCAACCTGACCTAGTGAAAAGTGTCCTTGCCCATGGCAGGGGGGTTGGAACCGAATAAACTTTAAGGTTCCTCCCAAATCAAACCAAACCAAACCATTCCATGATTTTGTGGTCAGTGAACTGAGGCCACGACCCACAAGGTCAGCAGGAGCAGCTGAACCTGGAGGCCACATGTGTCTCCTGAAAGCCAGGCTAATTTTGGGCTGGAATGATTCAGCTCCTTCACAGCATCTCACCAAATCTGTGAAACCTTCTGGCCAGGACATGATATTATATCTAGTGTCAAAACAGAGGCTGTCATACAAATGCATTCATCTCAGGGCTGGCCAGAAGGCAAAATCAATCCCCTCTTGAGATTTAGCTATGTAAGATATTAAATGCTTAACTCTGGCCAGTATTATCATTTCTTTCTCTAATGCTTCACGAAAAAGACAACATCTCTGTTATCCTCGAGACAACAGCTGCATTATTCCTTCAGCAAACATTAATCAACAATTCACATCAGAATCACACATCTCTTGTACATTACTATTCACAGCCCACGTCAGGCAGGATACTGATATCCTCAGGAGTCCAAAACTGCATTATTACTTTCTTTCTACAACTGAGGTCTGTGGTTAAAGATACCTGAACTGTTTCCTGCTGTTTGCTAAGCTCTGCTGCAGTTACTAACATGGCTAGCAGAGGACACCACACTGAAGCCCAGGGGATTTCATGCTCCCAAGGTGGTCAGGATTCCCACAGCAGCTCCCCCCACTCCCTGTTTTCCACAAAAGTTCTCCAGAAGCAATCAGAGAAAGGTGCTGTGGCAAAACTACAAGCTCAGCCCAAGGATTGCAGTCACCTCCTTTCTTTACTAATCAGGAATTTGGTTCCACCAGGCAATGATTCTGCTTCCTAAGTGCTCTGAAATACGCAAAAATGTTGTGTTTATAAGTTATTTAAAAACCCACAAGAAATAATGACCGGCAGTAGTTCCCCAGGAATTCAAAATTGCTTACAATTTGTAGTGTGTGCAGGACCTCACCACAAATCCCATCCCGGCCCCGGCTCTAAGTAGCTCATAAAAACAGCCTGTTTATTTTCTAAAACGATCTGCATAAAGAGATTAAGCTTATTTATTGTAAAAATTAACATCTTGCTGAAGCAGTAATGACTGTATCGTGGAGGAATGCTCTTCCCCTGGCTGCCTCCCTTGGCTGTGCTGTGCAGGGAGACCTGCATTTATCCTCTCCTGGAATAAAGTTAATGCTCTTGTACGCCCACAGCTAAATCCTGGGATCTAGCAGATGGTGTGTGTGTGTTTCCTAATGCACTGCCTTGTATGTGTGTAGTTGTCATAATTAAATAATAACTCCCAACACCAGCTCGTGTAACAGGAGAGCCATGGTTGTGTTTCCCCTCGGAGGGGAAGGCATCAAACCCAGCCTGTGGGTAGATGGAGGAGGAAGGAAATGAGGAAATATTTTCTGCCATCCCCTCTGTTCAGGGAGCAAACAAGTCCTGCTGCATGTGGCCAGCCCTTTTTTAAAGGTAAATAAAAACCTCTCTGCCCCAGTAATCTATTACTGTGGGAGAGGAGGCTGACCCTGTATATTTGGGATTTTCCCTGCTTTTCATGGTCATCCTCTTGATGGAGGAATTGTGGCCAGAAGTGCCTGTGAGACGAGGCAATTTACAGCTATCGTCTTCTTAAGATAAATGCAACAGCTGCTTGTTATGTTCCTTTATGGATGGGAGACAGAATGATAGGTCTCTGCAGATATTCATTCTTTCCTTGGCTTAGGGAGAGAATTAAGTTGTTGATTACGCCCAGCAAGAAACATCACTGTTCAAACTGAGGACAAATGTGACTTATTTTAAGGGTAGGAGTTTAACAATTCCATTATTATCCTTCACTTTGCTGTGAAAAAATCCTTTTGCTAAGGATCCTATAAATGACTCGAACAGATGAAAGGCATTTAGCCTTTATTTCAGACTAAGAATTAGAATGTGAAATCCAGAGAAGCATCTTTCAAATTTGAGTGCACAAGTTAAACAGGAGGAAGTCGGAGCTATTTGCCTCTTTTGTGTGAAAAAATACAGGGACTCTTTGGCTCCTGGTTCCTGTGGCCAGGCTCTGCTCGGTCCCCAGCTTCCAGCTTCTCCTGCCCCAGCAAGTCACACTTCCCATTAATCACCTTTGCTTCTCTTCTTTTTCAGCTTCAGAGAACTGAGAATTAAAACCAGGAGTTTCTAAACTTTGCAAAGGGCCTCCACCTCTTAACAAACTCCTCCTCTAGCTTCAGGATGCTAATATCCTTTTTTTCGGTTTGAAAAATGGAAGACATAATTTTCTAGAACACATGGGTGACTCACTCAGTATTTTATTTCATGCTATGATCATTTTGCTTTACATGTGTGAGAAAAAAAAGAAAAATTCCACCTTTACATTTCACATCATATTCTCTAATTAAAAGGCAAGGTGAGCTATTGCCACAGGAAGCTCATAAAGACAATTCACTTTTAAAGCTTTTTCCTAAAGTTTACATTATCATAAATATTCATGCCACACTCCCTTCCCAGTGTAACTGCTAGAGAACACACTGTAATCTGTTTAAGAAGAACATGAATCAGCCTGATAAAAATAATTGGTTGGATTTTTCTTTTAATTTTTTTTAATGTTTTAAATAAAGCTGTCAAAGGTTCCTGTGGTAATGAAGAGCTTTGTTGTTATGACAACTGCTTATTCCTTTTCCTTTGAAGAAGTCTGCAATTCGAGAGGTAAAAACCTCAGCAATAATTACAGAAAAAAAAGAGTAAGTGAAGAAGAAAAACATCTGTTAGGACAAATCCCCACCCAAAATCTTAGCAATCATCTCATGAGTGAGGTGACAACCTTCAGGTGGAGTGTGTTCACACCAGCAAGAACAGGGGTGTCCAGCAGCTGCTGGAGGTTGGGGTAACCCCCATCAAAATCTCCTCTCTTTGTCAGGGGCACACACCTTATTCATGTGACTCTTTCTCTTCCTCTCCAAAGTTTATTGTTATCAAAAAAAAAGGGCCCTTTCAGAAGTTAATTCTCCTTCTTCTAATAATTTATTCTGCTGATCCATTTCAGAACCAGCCCTTGTTTGAAACACGAGCCCTGAGTTTTTGGCAAACCTCACGGGGGTCTCCTGCAGCACATCCCCCTCTCCCTGAGCTGCTGGGATTGCACAGGGCTGCCCTTTGGGATGGAGGGTGGATCTTGATGATGATGCCTTGGAGTGGCTGCCTAGAGCAGAGGCTGGACAGAGTGAGAGAATAAAGTGGGGATTTATTAAAGGCCTTTAACAGGAAAACCTTGGGCAGTCAAAGCCTCCCAGAGGCTCCACCCAAGATGGACAATGGGCACGAGTTTTTCGGACAATTATAAATTTGGTCTATTTGCATATCAGGGGTTAATTGTCCAATTACAGCTTCAGGTAATGAAGTCACATTCCCCCAGTTTGCTCCTCCCCAAGTCACTTTTGTTCCTGCTTTTCAGGGCCTGAGGCTGTGGGGTGTCCTTGGATCTCAGACCCAGGGGGATTGTTCTGCCTGACCAAAATGTGAAGGCAGAGACTACACTTTATATGGAGTTTGGAGTGATGCACTAATGCAGCACAGGATCTGCAAAATATAAAAGCTAAAATCTTAAGGCATCAATAAGAGCCTTCTGGAGAAGATGGAGCAGTGGCCATGGCTGGACTGAGGGTGCTGACCCTTCATGAGAGCAGCTGGGGCTGTCCCACAGCACGGAGTGTGAGCTGGCAGCCACATACACACACAGTGGTGGTGACACCCAGACAGTGGTGGTGGCACTCAGACAGTGGTGGTGACACACACACAGTGGTGGTGACACACACACAGTGGTGGTGGCACTCAGACAGTGGTGGTGACAGCCACACAATGGTGGTGACAGCCAGACAGTGGTGGTGACACCCAGACAGTGGTGGTGGCACTCAGACAGTGACACACACACAGTGGTGATGGCACACACACAGTGGTGGTGGCACTCAGACAGTGGTGGTGACAGTCACACAGTGGTGGTGACAGTCACACAGTGGTGGTGACACTCAGACAGTGGTGGTGACAGTCACACAGTGGTGGTGACAGCCACGCAGTGGTGGTGGCACTCAGACAGTGGTGGTAGTGACAGCTACACACACACAGTGGTGATGGTGACACTCACATGGTGGTGATGGTGACACACAGTGGTGGTGGGGACACTCACACACACACACAGAGTGGTGATGGTGACACACACACACAGTGCTGGTGACAGCCACACACACTCACAGTGGTGATGGTGACACACACTCACAGTGGTGGTGGTGACACTCACACAGTGGTGGTGACACTCTCACACACTCACAGTGGTGATGGTGACAGCCACACACACACAAAAGTCCTTGAGACACACCCATCAAAACAGTTTCTGCTGCCTGGGATTTTTGGGCGACACAAGTGGAAAGCCCACCACCAGAACTGCTGAAAATTTGGGAAAGTTTTCCCCAAAGTGATTTTTTTTTTCCCCCTCATTGATATCTCCTGGGCTGTCCTTCCCAGGAGATGTGACTGTCAGATTTTTGTCATTTCTCATGGATGATAATTAGTCTGCTCCACTTTGCAAACTGTGAGATTTAACCCCGTGGATGCAATGTGACAGAAGGGATCCGAACGCGCGCTCCTGGCTCTGTAGTGCTGATAAACCAAGAGTTTGGCAATAAGTTATGATGATAAATTCTGCTTGGAGGTTGGAATTGGGAGTGCCAACATCCCTGCTGTGCTCCTGACTTCATGAGAAATAGGACACTTTGCAGTAATTTCAGTTTCTTTGCACGCCAGCTCGGATTGCCAGGCACACCATGGGCTCATTTTGCTGTTCTTTGTGGCACGCTCTGCTCTCCATTTCTCCATCCTCTTGGAAATAATCCAGTGCTTTTAAGCAGCAAAATTTTAACCACTGTCTTGCCTTGCCACTGACATTGCAGAACCTGCATCTTTCATGAAGTCCTTTCTTAATACCTCTGTGTTCCTCATTTATTCAGTCAAGATACCCCTTCTGAAACTGAAAATTTCAACATCCCTATCAGGAAAGGTTCTTGTTTGCTGCCCTTTTCTACACAGAGAGATTTCAGACATCTGAGAGAAGGACAATCATGCTAAGCAATGGCAGGATTCGGAAATAAAAGCATTATTTCAGATGTTACAACTGTAGACTTTTCTGGAGGTGGTGTAGGAGTCTGCATTACCTTAAAAAACCCAAGAAAACCCCCCCAAATTTTCTTCTTGAGGCCACAAATGGCTGGAATCCCCACGTTAAGGATGTCTGGATCACCAGGCTGGGCACTAGGTGGTGCTAGGACAGTGGTTTGTCAGGAAATTAAGCAGGAGCATTCTGGGTGGAAGAGCACAGTAGGCTGTAAATGGTTACTTGCCAATAAAACATTTGCTCTGGTGCAGCCAGCCCATTCCTACCTGTCTGTTAGGCTCACCCACCTGACTGGGCACCATTAGCAGGCAGCAGGAGCACCTAATGCTGCCTTTTGCCAACCTCGTTTCCTGTGCATCTGCAAGCTGACAGAGGCACGGAGCTCCTCTCACCAATCTGTCATCCTTCCCCTCCTTCTCCCATCTCCCCATGGGAGGAAAACAGCCTGGCTGCCTCTGGAGTGCAGAGAGACGCTCAAGAAGCTTCCCTGGGCCAGCTCTGATGCTCAGCTGGGAGGGAGGCAATGGAAGGGGATCTCTACATGGCCACCTCCTCACCTCCTGGCTCATCCCATTCCCTTTTGGGCGGCTCTGCAGCTGGACACGTCTGGGAGCTGATTTGGTTTGAAAACAGCAATTTCCCACCATGTCCCAGAGGGGTTTTTTTTATTTTGGCTGGGCTGGGTCCCCCACCAATCCAGCACAGGGTGAGCTTCCCTTATTGCAGCAGGCCAGGAATGCACAGCCCTGGCTCTCCTGGTAATGGAAGCACCAGAAACCTCAGAATACAGAATATTTTGGGTTGGAAGGGATCCTTAAAGGTCCCTCACAGACATGGCACACACCCTCCTGCCCCTGCACGAGGGGGGTTTGATGCTCCAGAGCATCACCACACCCCACAGACCATCACAGGAACCCAAGGAACCCAACCAAGCCATGTTCAGGAGTGCTGAGCTCCCAGAGGTGTGGGTGAGGCTGGTGACAAGAGGAATAAATAGCACTCAGAAAGCAATTAGTGGGGAAGGCTTGCTTGCTCTGATGTGGTTTTGACACCCAGCTGAAGTGTTTCTCCTCGCTTGTGTGGGTGCCAGACCCCCCATCACACATCTGCTCACCCTCTCCCCCAGCCTCCAGGCAAACCTCACCCCCTTATTCACAGACAGCAAATCAGATTCATTCCCTGGGGCCAGTCAGGTGCAAACTGGACATAGCTTGGCCTTTTAATAAATATAGTGAGATTAAAAGAAGGGTTGGAAAGAATAAATCATGTGGTCTTAAAGGTTTGGCTGAAAAATTAAGGGATCAATTTGTTTCTCTTGTGTAAAGTTGCTTCCAAACTACAACAATTAGTCTCTGCTTCAGCCTAAATCCTTTTACCCAAAACATCAGGAAAGTAAATGGGACCCTGCATTTGGTGCCTTTTATTGTCAGAGAATCTATTTGGAAAATAAGACAAAATTTAAAAAAAACCAAAACCCAACAAAACACCATCAAAAAAGCAAAGTAAACCGTAAGGAATAAAATGCAGTTCCAGAATAACTAACAGAAACCAGCAAATAAACACTCTTGTGAGGAGTGCAGTAAACCTAGAGCTGAGACCTGGCTTAAGGTGCCAGTACAAGGCCTATTCCCATGAACAAGAAATCCATTACAATGTGTGATACACAAAGCAAGGAGTTGGTTATTCTCTTCTTCTTTTTCTTCATTTTCTTCTTCTTTTCCTTTTCTTCTTCTTTTTCTTTTCTTCTTCTTCTTCTTCTTTTCTTTTTCTTCTTCTTCTTCTTCTTCTTCTTCTTCTTCTTCTTCTTCTTCTTCTTCTTCTCTTTTTCTTCTCCTTCTTCTTCTTCTTTTTCTTCTTCTTCTTCTCCTTCTTCCTCTTCTTTTTGTTGTTGTTGTTGTTGTTGTTGTTGTTGTTCTTCTTCTTCTTCTTCTTCTTCTTCTTCTTCTCCTTCTTCCTCTTCTTTTTGTTCTTCTTCTTCTTCTTCTTTTTCTTCTTCTTCTCCTTCTTCCTCTTCTTCTTCTTCTTCTTCTTCTTCTTTTCTTTTTCTTCTTGTTTTTCTTCTTTTTCTTCTTTTTCTTTTCTTTTTCTTCTTCCTTTTCTTCATTCTTCTTCTTCTGCTTTTGGTTTTTAGTTTTTGTTTTTTTGGGATTTTTTGGGGTTTTTTAATTTGTTTTTTATGACAAAGCACCACTTCACAGCAACCAGAAAGGCTTGAGCAAGAATGAAGAATGCTCCCATTTTTATATTTATCTGGAATGGAAAAAACTAGTCTGGAGCAAGCAAGCAAGCAAAGATCTGAAAGAGCATTTCAAGGTAAGTGCCCCTAAGGTTGTAAACATAAGACTGCTCTGGACACACTTTTGAGCCCAAGATTTTCCTCAAAATTTTCTAAGCAGCCTACAGATGTCTTGGGACAGAGTGGAAAGATCTGAAAGCTCAGAACTGCAGAATAAATCGCAGGAAAGGCAAACAATAAATTCTGACATTCTGACATTTTGGTGCTCGTGTTATGCACAGCATGACACCCATCCCATCCTCATCCATCAGGGACCTGTGGCAAGACAAACATCCTTCAGCAGATAGGGCAGGGACTGGGATTTGAGCCCATCCTGTCCCAGTTAACCAGTAACTGAGTGTGGGGTGGGTATTTACAGCACCTTTGTGAGCAGCTTTCTTGCTTTTCCCTACTCCACTCTTGCTCTGTATTCAAGGATCTTTCAAAACAATACTTTATGCACATTAAAAGTGAATTTAAAAAAATGCAACAGTGACTTTGTGGCTGTTTTATTGTCTAAATGAGCAGTCCCTGATGACCATCTTGTTAATGCACACTGTAAAATATATCACCCCTGCTTGGTGGATGTAGAATTAACACAGAGATTTGTGGGTTCTGGCACTTGTTTCTTACTCAGCAATGCTCATGCATCTTGTCACAAATATAAAATGTAGATTTGGTTTTTTTTCTTTTTTTTTTTTTAAATAAATATATAAATATTTCCAGCTTGGCAAAGTGATTAAAGACAGAGTATATCCATCTTCAACTACCCAAAGGTATAAAAATGAAAAAGGGAAAATATTAGCAATAATTCACATGGGGATGGGTCAGAAAACCCAGATGTGATTATGGTTTTTAGCCTTTGGAAAAAAAAAGAAAGTGTTTAGCCTGAAAACTACTTAGTTGTGGAAAATCCTGAGTGGGGTGGGGAATGGGAGAAAATGGGCCAGACTTTGAAGGAATTCTCAGACCCCAGAGCGTGGGACTTCCCATGTGAACAAATTCAGAACCCAGATGAGGTGGGGAATTGCTGGATAATCCCTCAAATTAATCCAGGAGAGAGAGAACAAAGATAATTACATGAAACATTAATAAGATTTGAAGTCCTATTGGTAACAATGGTGAAAACAATGCAACCATGGTCGGTGAACATCAGTGTGGAGCTGCTGAGGAAAACTTCAGGGCACGAGGTGGGGATCCTCAGGCCCCAGCTGAGCCACTGGAAATGGACTGGCTGCTGACAGCCAGCCTGCTGTGTGCATTTACTGCAATGCCTGGGCTGGCAGCAGGTGACTCTGACCCTGGCAAAGAGCGAGAAAGGTGTCCCTGAACAGCTCCTTGAGAGCCTCTCAGAAACCCCTGCAATCCCTGCCTGTCCTCTGCCTCCCCTGTCAGTGAAAGAGCACAACTGGGCTGCCATTCCATGGGATATTTGTTGGACAATGGACAGCAAATCACTTTCATTGCAGAGAGCAAAGGCAAAGCCCTGGATGATGCAGAGATCTTTCGAGTCTCTTCCAGAGAAAGAGAAAACGAGGGTGAGTTTGGTTTTGTTCTTTGCATCCTGTCATCCCTCAGCATCCAAGGGCTTCAAGCCTGCTGCAGTCGGACTGTGGAGGACCCCCACAGATGAACACCGAGCCAGGAGATGGCAAAGAGAGGATCAGACAGCAAGCACAGGAGCAGCTGCTTAAAGAATCTTTTCATTTCTCTGGGTGACAGACCCAATATTCTAATTGGAACAATGTCTGTGTGCCTGCTCCTGCCATCCCAAACCACCAAAGCTTCATTTTTTTGACACAGGCACAACAAGAATAAAGTCCTCTTCAAAAGGGTGGCAGTGACCTCATTCAGACACTTGTTTTCATGGAAGGTAAATATGGCAGACAAAGTAAGTGATGTGAGCAGTTTGTTCCTGGGAAGGGAGGAAGAAAAATCATCACACAGTTTGTCTTTCCACCAGGCCAATTTCCTTTAGCAGCCTGAATAAGCAATTGGCCACTAGCCAGCTGTGGTGAATTTGTCCCATGTTTGTGAGATCAGTCAGTGAGCAAGAGCTGTTTTCACTTAATAAATATTTGATTTACAAGGTACAGTAAGTAATAAAAAGGGAAGCGAGTTTAGCTGCTGGGAGATTTGTTTAGCACTTTAGTGGGGATAACTAACAACCAGCTTTGGTTGTTTTTTTTCTCCTTCACATGGCCAGTAGGCAACCAACTTTATCAGTCTTGCTGCATTACAGCTGGTAGTGAGCAGAACTAACACACTGAGCAAAACAAGTGGACTGGGACATACACCGCGCCTTGACAGAAAAACAGCTGAAGGGAACACTCGTAGATTCTCCTTTCTTCTTCTCTGCAAGTAACCTGTGATAAATATTGCATTTCTCAGTATCATTGGGAAAAATCAAAACTGTTTGATCCTTTCCATATGATATAGGTAGCTATATGAGAGAGGGGGGGAGGATATAAAGGAGCAGGTACAGAACAGCCAGCAGCATTTTATCAAAGGAGAAAAGACCCCAGAAGAGACCAATCAGCCCACTGCACAGTCCTGGGTATTTTGGGTAGAGCTGGAAAACAAAGTGGGCACACACAGAGAAAACAAGGAAAAGAGAGGAAAAAAAAACAAAAAAAAAAAAAGGAAAGGGCTGTGTTTAAAAAAGAACCCCAAACCAGCTATGATAGAAGAGGTAGCATTTATTTTTTATGTTTTAATTTCATCCTGGAGTACTGGACCTTTAGGTGGGGATGTGGTAATGTGAGCAAGGCAGGGAAGGAGGCCTGAGGTGCAGGTGAGCTCTGCTGGCTGAAGGAGCCAACACTCCTGCTCTGAGTCTCTGGTGCTCAGCAGCCCTCCCTCCCTCCCTCCCTCCCTCCTGTGGGACAGTGGGCACATCACCGAGTCTGTCAGATCTCCAGTTCCCCCTGACTGTCCCACCCACTGCTCCATCCCTGCCTAACCTGCCCCCTGCTCAAACCCTGACTGTCCCACCCACTGCTCCATCCCTGCCTAACCTGCCCCCTGCTCAAACCCTGACTGTCCTACCCACTGCTCAAACCCTGTCCTATCCCATCCCCTGCTCAAACTCTGCCTATCCCATCTACTGCTCAAACCCTGCCTATCCCACCCTCTGCTCAAACCCTGCCTATCCTATCCCCACTGCTCAAACCCTGTCCTATCCACTGCTCAAACCGTGCCTATCCTACCCCCACTGCTCAATCGCTTCCTATCCCACCCTCTGCTCAAACCCTGCCTATCTTACCCCCTGCTCAGGCACATCAGGCTGTTTCGTGCAGGCTCTGGAAAGGGAATTTCGAGTTGAGCAGTAACTGAAGGAGTGCAGAATGCTCTTGTCAGAGTTGTGGCTGTCCATTGCAGATCAAGGGCTCCACCAGAAGGGTAACAGCCTCCTTCCAGAGGCTCAGAGCAGCAGAAAGGGTGTCCACAAAACCTCACCAGAAATACCATCAGCTACTGATTCCTAGGATGCTGTCAGGAGTTTCTTCCCAGCAGGACAGAGCAAAGTGTTTTCTCTGTCAAGCACACAATTCCTCAGAGCTCCAACTTCTCAGTCTACACAATCTTAAGCTGTTTTGTACTGCTTTGCATGTGACCCCAGAGATATTCCAGGTATTTCCCCAGCAGGAGCACCAAGCCAGGCCTGGACAGCCTGGGGAGGGACAGACCACAGGGTCTTTCAAAGCAGGCTCTGCAAAATCAGCCCTTTCTCCATTCCCTGCTACACTGAGAGGTCCCAGCACCTGGAGAGGCCAGCAAAGGCATCCCTGGGTACCCCCACTCTGCTGTGGAGGACACTGGGCTCTTGTAGGGGCTGAGCAGCCCAGCTGAGTGACCCAGAGCCCCTCACAGCCACTGAGGGAAGTCCGTGCTCACTTCTCTGCCAGCACAGAAAATCTGCCTTTAAATTCTGTCCCACGCTTCAGGAGAACTTCGTGCCAGGAGTTTCATCAAAGCATATGCTTCTGCAAAAGAGCTTTAATGAATCAATGTTTCCTGACAAAAAATAGCTTTTGCCAGAAATCCTGTCCAGCTCCCCTATTCAGTTATCTATCTCTAAAGACCACACTCCTCCATCTGCAAAACAAGGATAAGAATTTTACCTTATTTTTACGAAGCACATTAGGATCTAGGGGTGAGCAGCTCACGAAATAAAGAGCCATTAAAAACTGGTGCTTTCACAAAGGGATCTGAGAGCTGCCTCACTCTAATATTGGACAATGGCATTCAAATGGGCCAGACAAAGCAGCAATTTTGGCATGAGCAAACCCACATTCCATTATTTTAAGAGCTGCAGTCATTCCCCTGCAATTGGAGTCCAAGGGTGATGCCAAGAGCTTCGGGGAAAGGAGGGAGCAGGAGGAGGCTGTGCTTCTTTCATATGTGCTTTACTTTTTAATAGCTGTTGGGATACCTGTTCAACTAAACTGCAGTAGCTGTTTATTGTAATAACAGCAACGTTATAAAACTGATCAGCTCCATTCTTCAGGCTCAGGCTGTGCCTCTGTTTGTTTTCCTGCTGAGGAGGGACGTGTCCCAGAGGATCTCCCTTTGGGAACCCCTGTCTCAGCACGAAATGAGCAGCACGATTTATGCAGGCACTGCCAGCTCCTCTCCCTCCTCAGACAGAAAATGGCTTTATCTAGGCAGGTAATGTCACAATAAAGCAGTACAGGAGGAATTTCAGCGCTGAATGGTCTAAAAGAGACAGATCACCCAATCTATATTTCCACAGGCAAACAACGTGCCGTGCTCAAGTGCCAGAAGGCAGCAAACAGAGGGGGAAAAACCCCAAACAACCACAATACCAAACTCCTGATGCTAAAACACTGATTTTAAGCCAAATATTTTCATGAGGGACCGATTACAGCATTATCAAAGTTGGATAAACAGGAAGGAGAACGATGCAATGTGCTGATCAGATTTAGAGAATCTGTTAGACTTGCTTTTGGTGAGTTTTTCAAAACAATTCTTGATTTTTTATCTGTTTAACCACACAGGGTTTGAGTTCTGAGGACTGACAAGCCCCAGCTAACAGCTCAGTGGGATGCTAACACCTCTCCTGCACCCATCCCACCTTTCCTCTCCAGCTCAGACTGGGGCTTGTCCCATTGTATTTGCACATACAGATATTATTATGGGGATTAGAAATAACTAGTTTTTTAATAAAGAGTGAAACGTAGCCAAATGGGGATTTTTTTTTTTTTCCTGTACTTCTTGCTTTAATCCCATTTTTCCTGAGTCAGAAGCTCCCTTCCCAGGCCATGTCCAGCAGTGTCACTGTTACCACTTGCATCTAACCTGGCACATCCCTCCCATCTGTGTGACCAAATAAAACACTGTCCCTTTGATGCCTTCTTGGTTTTGAACACCTGGATACAGAGCCTTAAAAAACAACCCACAGCCACATCAAATACATCATGCTATTGTCCTGAAGCTCCACTCCTGATTTCAGCATAACAAGGTTTCTCAGCCTCAGAAAAGCCCCAGAGGATGCAGTTTTAGAGGGAAGAACACCATGGACGATGCAGTTGATTTGAGCCACATTTGCTCTGTCAAGAAAAGACCAATTAGTGCCTCAGAAAAGAAGTTCCTTCCAAAAAATCCACTCCTGTCAGTGACTCTGTGCCACACTGGCAGTGCCAAAGAGGGGTGGGAATGCAGGAACTGCTGATGGGATTTGGTAAATGGGGGGAAAGGAGGTGTTGCACCACCTACAGAGATTTTTACTGTGTATTTACAAGCTCCCTGCCCTCAAAAGTAAAAGCAGATATAAAACAAAACTGTGTAAATCACTGCTGTCTCAACTGATTTAGGCAGCTGTTGTTGCTGATGGTATTTTTGCATCTCAACATTCATGAATAAATTCCTTCATCTTAAACCTTATAAACATATAAGTTCATGAAAGAAACCCATATGACTCCTTTTATTTTTAGGAGACCAAATGAAATATTTACATCCCTCTGTGTCCCAAATATCAATTACTTCCTTCACCAAAAAAAAGTATACATGCAACAGGATTAAAAATTTACCCTACTACAAAACAATATACAATTAACTCATACATTTCCAGCTTGCTTTGACAGACACACGTCCACATCCATCCTGTTTAAACCACACACACCCCATCAATTCAGCCTTTCAGATGTGACAGGTGAGTCAAAAATACAGCTATTATCAGACAATGCATCCACGTGATCTCCTGACAGCTACAAGCACAAGCAGCAGCCACCCCTGGAAGAAGTCAGCACCCACTAATGTGTGTTGGATACCAGGCTGATTTTCCTAGATTATAACATTCCTAAAGCACTTTAGTTGCAGAATGGATTTTTAGAGAAATTTAGACCAAACACAGATTCTGAAATCTCCATCTAGTTTCTTCTTTCTTGTGACCACTTCCCTCTTCCAAAAAAGAATATCCAGCAAAACCTCTTCAAACTTTCTCCCAGTAAAGCTTTCAATTTTTTTTTTCCTCTTCTTCTGGAAGAAAGAACATGAAATTCAATAGCAACATTTGCTTTCATCACTGCAGTTTACATGAGAGAGATGAGGAAATTAAAATTTTACTTAGAAATGGTTTTTAAATGCATCTGCAATAATCTTACAATAACAGCCATGAAAAACAGTGGTATTAAAAACAATTGCATAAAAAATACCTAGTTAGAAAAACCAATCCAATCAACAAATCCAACCAGGAAATCAATGCTCACAAAGCAGATGAAGCACTGAAAAGCTGTGGTATTGTTTTGTTTCTCTTTAATCCTGCATCATCCTCAAAATGTTTCTTTTTAGAAAGCACCCTCAATCTCTCTAAAAGTTAACTGTAGTGATATTTTAAGATTCAGACCTTAGGAGTCAAGAAAGGCAGAAATCAATACTGAAATATGCACTGAAATGTCCTTTATGAAGACCAGATCCTGCAGCAAAATACAACAAGCTAGCCAAAATTTGATTTCCGGCACACAAAGCTAAGGGGTTATTTCAATTATTTCTAAAAATGAAATAGCTGTGATACAATCAAACAAATCAGCACAAACCAATGTAGATCTTCTAGTGAGAACCTTTTACTGCAGAAGATTTTTGTTTGTACCAATGGGAAAGCGACCCTACAGCTTTCATATGAGACTTATTGAAAGACCTACACTTTTTTGTCTTCAGAAAGTGCTCCAACTTCATAAAAGTAAAGATTTTGTTGGTTTTGGTTTTTTTCCAGATACTTAGTGACATCACATTGCTAAGCAGAGGATCCAGGAAAGCCCCCACACTGCTTCTGTCACTTCTGCTGCCCCTAAGATGTGATTTTTGCAGTTAAGAAGGGCTCAGACCAACATTTGAGGAACCAGAAAAACAGAAAAAAAACAAGGGGAAAAGGAGAAAAGAATTTTTGAGAAAGAAGCTCGCCAAGTCTGTCTGTTGTTCTCCATCCCTACAAGCTCCCACACCAACAGGGTGATGTGGATTTAGTTCCTGAGCTGTGAATTTGCTGTGACCATCATTTCCAAGGTGAGAGGATCTGCCTGACCTGGAGAAAAATAAGCATTAAAAAGCAGCTCAAGGCTTTCAGTAGAACAACTGTGCAGACAGAACTGATCTCCTGCAGAAGTCAGGAATAAGTAAAACTTCCCCAGTTCTCATGGGAGGTTGGTTGCATTCCTCTTGCATTCAGTTTTGGGAGATGGCAAGGCTGTCTCCACTTCCCTATTTCTGGCTTCCTCCAGCCTCTGCTAATATAAAATAGAAGGACTTCCCATCTGGATGGGTCCTCTGACAAGCAATAACAACATATGACTTGATGATTTCCAGCAGGAGCATGGAAGAATGCACAGTGGGGAAAAAAAAAAAAAAAAAAGTATCTTTGAATTCAGCATTTTGGAACTTTTTCCCATTCTCATTCTATGAAAAATTCATTTGTGCTATTAAAAACTGCTGTGGCGGGAACCCAAAAACCCAAGCCAATTTCATAATGGAAGGCAATTAAGTTGATTGCTGAATGATAAACACCACATCTTTCTTCAATGGGATACTGTTTTTGAGTAAGCAAACTGCTTTTCTGTTCATGATTTTAAGAGAATGCATCACAAATCTCTCTCTCTCAAAAGTTCAATGGGAAGCAAACATTCATTAGAGTGTTCTTTAAAATCTCAGCCAATTAAAGAGCTTATATTACAATGCTGGAGGCAGAAAAAAAGCAAAGTTACTCTCATGCAAAAGTACTGGAATAAGAAAAAGGACTTCTATGAATCCTGACTCATATTTTTGCTTTTCAGGTGATTATTCATTTTTAGAACATTTCTTCTGGAATCTGTAGGTTGATTTAAGACTGGAATGAGTGAATTACTACAAAAGAAATAATTATTGCTTTGCATGTACTTAAATAGCAAAGTTTGTTTCTTAAGCAGGACCACAAATATGCAGCAGAAGCATCAATAAATATTGATTTATTCCCTTGGTCCAGGCTATGTGAACTGTATGGGTTAAGATCCTTTATTCTGAAAATCAGGCCAACTCCCATCCAGAATTGACTCTATCAACCTGTGTTCACACAGAATACAGATAAATTTAGTGCTAGGCAGACCTGAAGAGAAAAATACAAAATTAAATCTGCAGTAGAGATCAGTTTTGAAAGTAAAGTCAGGTAAGAGTTGGGGGCAATAATTACAATTTGCAGGCTCCTAGACTTCAGGATTTTTCTGCTGCAGTAAAACCATCAGTGACAAAATGCCAGACCTTACTTTGGTGTGATCATAAGAACCTCAATTTAGCTGCTATTTTCTGTAAACCATATACATGACAGGTAAAATGTAGGAGAGGTAAAAAACCCAAACCCAATAACAAACAAAACCTTATAGCAATGTTAGGACTTTATATGGTTGAAAAATTCCATAGATCATACCAGTTAGGCTGGAAAAAACCTCTTAGAGCATCAAGTCCAACCTTCAGGCACACCCAGGTGCTCATAAATGCCTAAGTCAAGCCAGGCAGCAGAAGGAATCCAGGTATTAAAACCCAAACGAGGGTGCAGTCATGATTCTCATGATCTAGAACAGACAGCATTCACCAGCAGCTGAGAGGAAATTCAGATCACATGGAGTGATGTTACCAAAGGCATTAGCTGGAGAAAAAATTTAATTGGTTGGAATATGTGATGTTTCTCTCTTGTCTCTCAGAATTCTGGTTTTATTGTTTCAGGTTCCTGAGGTTAGAGATTCTCCATCTGCTGTATTTGAACAACACACAGAGAAGCCAACCCTGCACATAATCTGAATCACTGAGGAAAGCAACAGTGACATTAAAAAGGGTGAATATTCTTAGCAAGCTGCTCCTCCCTTCAACTCCCTTCTGTGCAGGTGAGGCTAAGTGCTGACTAAAAATAAAACACTATTTAAAAAAAAAATAAATTACTGTTTCATTGGGAAAACCAAAGGTTTTTGATTCCTTGAAGTGTCAAGAGACAGGAGAAGCTCATTGAATTATGTATTTATAAAGAGATTAAATAAGAAATATTTTGTGAAGCCCTAAATGTGGCTGGGATGTGGAAAATAGTAAACAGTGCAGGCTCCAGTGACCACTCTCAGAAAGGCTGCAGTGTGCAGAAATACAGGATAATTGAGCACAGCAGATTGCAAGGAAGCTATTCCAAGTCAGGAGCCCCAAAGCCTACGTGAGGACAGGGTCATTTTTCACCCCAAGCAATCTGAAAATGTTTTGTGGGAAATTCTTGCTTTTCATGTGCTGACAAACGGGGTCTGGGTGCCCAAGGTGATATTTGAGCAGAGCTCCTTTTCACGGGGTGCTGGTGACTCCTGCAGATCTCACCTCCTGAAGGGCAGCCCAAATTGACTGGAAGATCCTTCCAGAACCATGGAACTGATCCTGCACCTTCCCCTCCCATTGCAGCAGTCAGCAGTGGTGAATTTGAGGAAGATCAGCACCTCCAGCAGTTCATCTTGGAGATCTCTCTTCCAAAAGATGTGCTTCAATTGCATTCATTTTAACCACCTGCAAGATGCAGCTCCCTCAGCAGGTTTCTACTTGGGCAAAGACTAGGCTTAAATAATTTGTGAAGCTCTTGATGCCTTTTCCTGGTCTTAGGAAATAAAGGCTCAGACAGGGTCAGAGGGTTGGGGTCGTTTCCCTCGGTATTTTAATAGGATCCCATTCCATGGCTTCTGCCGTCCAGGTAGAACGCGGCGCCAAAGCCCCGTCCCCCCAGTCGAGTGTACAATTAAAGACTCTACTCATTAGCAGATCTACCAGGAGGGCCCAAGAAGGGCCTGGGTGGGCTCACTTCTAGTTTACAAAATCTGTCCTGCTAGGAGACCTTGAGGGCCCATGCAAACAGAGTGTTTGGTCTCTAACTCTCCGTGGTTTCAGGGGTGTTTAGTCCACTGGCCCTATAAACACCATGAAACCGGGCTGAGCTATCACCTAAAGCATCACAAGTGTGCATGCTGATACTTGTGAATGTAGGGAACAGTGTAAGAAATATTCAGAGAAAAAGCAGAAAAATCCTTCAGGCATCACTCTTAAAAGACATACAGTCAGATAATTAAAAAAAATAAAAGGTGGCAGCCTGACATGACTCAGCAGTCCAATATTTTCATTCAGAGCTGTTTAGCATTAAAATTCAGACTCAGGTGCTGTTAGTTATTTATGAGGCAAAGAATCTCAATTAAGCACCCTTGATTTGTTCAGAATTCAAGCTACAATGAAGCTTTTATTTCCTTTTAATTGTGAGCAAACAATATCATTAGTACTCAAGGCAGACAAAACAGCAGTATTATCATTATTCATTTACCACTATCACTAAAAAGTATGAGAAAAGAGCAACTGAAGCCCCCCAACCTCAATCTCTTCCTCGACCCCTCAAGATATCCTTTCTAATCCTATAGAAGCATCTGTCTTTGATTTCGAGTGGAGTACCTGCTGTGCAGGATGCAATGCCAATCCAATTTGCGTGCAACAAAACCAAAAATGGGTCGAAATGAACTCTGCATTTTGAAGATGTTTTTTGTTTAATCATCACCACCACTCCTCTCTAATGAATACATTAATCAAGCAAAACTTCAAGCGCGAGCGGAAAGGCTCATCTCGAGAAACGAAAAAACAAACAAGAAATGAAATAGATTTAAAAATAAAAACCAACCCCAACCTTCATGATATCCAAACACTGCTACACTTCCCTTTGGCAGGGCTTCAAATGCAGGAATTCAAATATTCCTGAGGGTTGTTGGGAGACGTTGAGTGGGAGGAAGGAAGGCAGAAGGAAGTTGTCGCACTGTCGGACATGAAAGAAACACGCAGACTTCAGAGCAGCAGTTCAGGATCTCCAGGAAAAAAAAAACAAACTCTGCCTTTCTTTATTCTCTCATTTTTATATCTTTCTTAAGACAATCGTGGATTGGTCAATGAGGTCACCACCTCTCCAATTCCACAGGATAATCACACAGTCTATCATCTTTCTCCACCTTAGGAGAAAGGAATGAAAACAATCCAGAAGTTCAGAACAATCTAGGCTGGTTACAAAAACAAGGACTATGTTTATAGAAAATGCATGAGGAATTCTACTACTGAAGTAAAAACATAGAACACTGCAAAAACCAGGGTGACAGGAAGTGGAAGCAGGTGAGCTCAGGTGAGTGCCCCACGCAGCCTCGGCTCCGCTCCCGAGCTGATCAATGGCCTCTGCACAGGATGGAGCTCCCCTGACACCCCCTCAAACAGCCAGAATCCCACTTTATTTGAAGGAAATAACAACAGTCTCCACTGCAGTGTCAGCAATGCAAAAAGGCCACGCACAGGACGTTTATTCAGAGCTCTGAAATGCATTTCTTTCAGAACTGGGAATTGGCAGGGACAATTCAGCGCTGGGAAGAATTACACCAGGCAATGACATGCACAAGACTTTGGCCTTCAGATAAAGTTGTTTTTAAAAATCAGGCTCTTTGTAAAAATTCACTTCTAACATAAATTCAGTCACACCCATTATTTAGCTTATGGTGTTCATCCAAATGTTTGAAGCAGGGGTTGAAGATGATTTTGCATGGGAAAATACCAGCAGGGAAGAGGAGAAAATGAGAGAACACCATGGCTTTTCCAGTCTGGTGGTATTCCCTCTCCATCACCCAGGAAAAATTAAGGATTTGTTGAAATTTAACCATCCTGGTACACTGGAAACAGCCAGTTATTTAATAAATAAAGTAGAAATAATTCAGTATAATTTGCTTGAATGACAATTGCATTTTAGATAACTTTTTTTCCCATCATATGAGTTTGCCTTGTTGAAATTCTCATACTCCTCTACCAAGGTAAAATTTAAAGTCCATTACCTCTTTCTGTCTTCATTTGTGCCTCATATTTTTTCCCAAATGATTGAAACATTTTGTGCCACCATGGTAGCACATGGAAACCTGGGGAAAAGAATTGCTGTGCCAAAGTTGCAGTGTTCCTTCAAAAGATCTTTTCCAGGAGGAATCATCATACTGCACTCCATTAAAGGATCATAAAACTTTTAAAGACATTTTATGATTAGGCCAGTGACCTTTACTAGAATTTGTCCCATGGCTTGCACAAATTTTATCTCAACATAGAAACAGTAAACAGCAGAGGAATAATCATATTGTTTAAATTAATTTGTAATTTGACAACTAAACCAAGGCAGTGTTTCCACTATCAGATAGACTAAGAGAAATGTAGTAGTGTTACATAAGATTATAATAAATTAATTTAAAATTAGTTTAAGGTTTTTATGTGTTCTCTCAATCCCTGGAGGGTTCATACACTTTTTAAATATTTCTGAAAGAAATGATGGATCAGATTTGACCCCACTGATGAAGAGCAAAAAGACATTTTGCTGTTCTGACGCTAACATCAGCTTGTGCCATTTTTGGAATTACCAAGAGAGCAAAGGACAACTGGACTCTCTTCATGACTATACAACAAATTAAATACATATATTCAACTTATTTAAATTGATTAAACTTAATTTAGCAAATTAAATAGATGTATATACACATATAGTACAAATTCAGCAGGACAGGATAAGAAGCATCTTCCATCCTCTGATGGAAAGGTCTGGAATTCACAGTTATGTTGTATTGTGACAACCACAGAACAGGTCTATTTTTATTTGTATATTTTAAAATCTATCCTGTTCAGAATCACTCCAGAAAAAAAAAAAAAACACTCAGTTGGGAAAATGGGAGGCTCTGCTTCCACGAGGAGCAGGGACTGGATGTGATCACTGCCAAGTTCAGAAAAGGGAAGGAGACAGCTCCTCTCAGCCTCGTTACAGACGCCAGATGAACCAAGGTGCACATGCATTATGCATGAGGAAATTCGAAAAAAGTTGTATGAAAAGTTTAGGTTGTGATTATTTGTCATCACTTTAAAAAATAAAATTAAAAAAAAAAAATCCCTGTCACCACGAGCAATAACATTTATTTACCAGTTATTCCAGTGTTATGCATTCAAAAGAATAGCTCTTATTTTTCTTTACTCTTTCTTCCAAATCCTCAATTTGAAAAGCAATTAAAAGATATCCCCAGATATTTGTCTCCGAGAGACTCAACTTCCTGATTTGTGCTGCTGATAGAAACGAAGCAACATCACATGGGGGGGAAAGAAAGAGATGAGAGAAAACAAGTCATTCCCAACCTTCTGTCAGGCACTTTACAGCATAATGAGCTATGATGAAAAACAAGTCAAACGCCGAGAAAACAAGAAAGCTTGGAAATCTGATCTCCCTGTCGGGATCGGGAGTAATTAATTATAACCCATGTGACCACTGGATGTCCCCACTGTTCCTGGAATGCAGAGCTGACACGATTCCCTGGCAGCTCCAGAACCAAGGGACCCGATGAGAGCAGTGATTGTGCAAGGACACGGGCACTGGTGGGTCCTACAGAAATCCAATTCCCAAAGAGGGAGTGCAAACCCAGGGAACAGAACTGGGCTCGTCCCAAAGACCCAAGTGCCTTGCTTGCTGTGATAAAAAGGAAAGATCCCATCCTGTTTTTAAAAGGAAGGAATTTCCTACAAATAGATTCTAAAGCTAACCCCAAATCAAGCACGTGTGTGTTTTGTGGGCTTAGAAAACCCAGGCGCTTTGGGAAGAGGCACACGAGGGAGCAAAGCAGAGACCAGGGGAACAGCAGGTCACACACACACACACAGAAACACCTTTTGAATAAACTTCCACCAGGTTCACTCCGTGTCTATTTGGTGGTTAATAATGCAGCACTGAGCAAGGCTGGGCGACAGCTCCTCAGAGGGAGGCAGGAAAGCAGAATCACTTCTGAGGAGATGTGAAGGAAGCCTGGATTAGAGCACTGTGTGCCATGGGGTGGACAAAAAAAAGACCCTTGTGCCACAAGAGGTGAGAGAAAAGGTGAGCAGGAGCAGGGATGGCAGCACAAGGCCACTGAGAGCTGCCTGTCAAAAGCAGCCAGAAGAGCTGGAAAAACAGTGAGAACATCTGTAACACCACGGGGTGCTCTTTATATCAAAGCTTTGAGGGCATTGGTGGATGAAAGCTGGAGAAGGGAAAGGAAAACAAAAACAAACCCCCAAACAGCCCAGGAAGACTCCTTGTACACATCCTTGCTTTGAGGTCAGGTCACGAGAGGTGTAAGTTCATGTGAAGGTGTAGGAGCCAAGGTGTCGGCATCAACTCATTTATTTTCCCATGTGACAACAAGCTAGACCTAACTCTTCCATCAGAGATGACCCAAGTGCCTTGCTTACTATGATAAAAAGGAAATATCTCATCCTGTTTTTAAAAGGGAGGAATTCCCTACAAAGATTCTCAAGGTAACTTCAAATCAACCACGTGTCTATTCTGTGGACTTAGAAAACCCAAGCTCTGGTAGCTTATGACTGATTTCACTCTTGTAATGAGAGGTTACACCACAAACAGCCCCAGATCTGTTCCCACCTCCTTTCACAGCTCCCTGATGTCAGATGTTGGACTACAAAGCTGTGGGAAGGGCAGCAGAGGCTCAGACAAAATAATATTTGAAGAGTGTGCACTCTGTGCAGGTGATGTGCAAGTTTATTCTCTCTCCTCCATCCAAAATCCCCTCCCTACTTCTCGTAGGAGCCTGAGCAGGGAAGTGTCTGTCCCACAGCTGGTTTCGCCTTGGACTTCAAAACGCAAGGCATAAAAACCCCACAAAAGAGCAAAAGCACTGGGAGAAAGGTACTAAAACCAAATGTAAACTGAAAACAAGTACCTGAATTGAACATTAAATCAGATGATGCCAAACTGGCAATTAGGATTATGTTCAGCTATTGTTTGTGTTCTGATGAGTTACAGAAGCTACTGGGAGAAGCAGAAACACACAAGTAAAGGAATCTCCTTCAGCCTGGGCTCCTGGAAGGGTTTACTCAGAAGGTTTTTCTGTTTTTTTTCCCCCCTCACTCACTGTGTAAAAGGATGTCCTTTTGTTCAGGTTTCAGATGTTCACACTGAAAAGGCAGGGCTTTTTTAGGGGGAGAGCCCTGGGGGAGGAAAGTACATGAATATATTTGAATAATAAACCAATTTGAGAATTGCATGGCTTGCAATTAAATTAATTAGGCACTCTGACTTACTGGACAGTGAGTCTTCCAGCTTATTCTACTTGTTTTGAAGTGATGCATATGCACAAATGTGCCAGAAAACCTTTTGTTCCCTCTCCTTGATCTCATCTGTACTTTCAGATCAGTGGCTGACCATAGCACAGACACTTTTGTACGGAGAATAAAACGGGTAAAGTGATTTGCTGAGATTTCACAATGATAAAAAAAAAATATATTGTTACCTGTGGTAGTCACCAGCCTCCTTTGCAGCGTGTTGTCTGCCAGACAGAATTCAATGTGTACATCTCAGCCTTCCAAAAAGCAGAGTTACTATCGTGGCTCTTCATCCAAAGATCTGAGATTGCTTAAAAATGTCAGGGATGCTTTATGACAGCTGCTCAAATTCTGAGCACTTTCTTTACAGCTTTGGGCTCTCAGAGAGGATAAGTAACATATCTAATCCTGAGACCTGATTGCTTTCTCCCAGGTTTGAAAAGGAGGCTGTGCACTCTCATTTTCAGGTTCGCTGTTGGAAAGCTGGTCCTCCACTCTCCAAACATTCCATCTCCACTTGACTCCGAGTTGAAGTCAAGTAAAAGGGCTCTTTTTACTCTCTCTTAATCAGGTGCTGCAATTACACAGGCCTTAATTATGGCTAGCTTGCAAATTTAGGAGAAAATGGTAACAAAAATAATTTCAATAAACAGTTAAAATCCCTTGAGCCAAAAGTTTTGGACACAGAAGTTCGAGATCCCACCCAGTCTCTTGGCCCTGCAGCCCAGAGAAGGAAGAGTTTAATTACACTTATGTAAGCAAAACAGGGATTATTGAGGCATTTCTAAGGGTCCTTTCCAGTGCCTCCACAGGAAAGATTTTGCCCATGGAAGTCAATGACAGTTGAATGGAAAAGTATTAAAAGGTGTCCACAGAAGAGAAATAAAGACAAAACTTTGGCCAAGTTTGTTCATACCTTTATTCTGTGCCATTTTTCCCTTATCAGTCACTAATTTAGCAGAGAAAAATTTGGTCTGGAGTTGCTACATTGATCTCTGATGAATGTTTTAGCTAATTACGTGTGCTATAAAATTCGTGCCTGAAATGGCTGTGCAGTCCAGCCTCAAACACTCACCCTGCCTTCCCAGAGCCCTGATAAATCAGAACAAGGCTGCACTGTAAATCCTGTCTTGCACTGAGGAGTCTCACAAATCCAGCTTTGATTTTTATAAACAGATTGCTTCTTGAGTTGTTATTATTAGTGTGAGCTGGACAGCTTGAATTAGAGAATAATTTATTCCCTGTGCATTTCTAATTACAGAAAAGAGGTTCACTCACTGACACACTTGTCCGTCTTGTTCTTCCCTGTCTTTCAGGCATGGCTGATTGCAGCTAAATAGACAGACCAGCACAAACTGCACGAGAAACACAACTCTGTCAAAAAAGGACTGAAGTGTTACCATTAATTATTCTGGACCATGTGCTCATTTACAACAGATCTAACATGAGAAATATTCTCAGAGGTGTCAAACAGCCTCAGTTTCGTAGGTGCATGGGGGTAGCACTGACTAAATGTTTGACTGACTGGTAGGATGTGACCTGCCAGAGACCCCTGAAGCTTGGGGATTTCATGTGCAATTTGTGTTTCAGCATTCAATAGATAATTTAAATTGGGCCACTCTCTCCGAGCATTTTTGAAGGATCTACATGCCTGAGCCTGTGTCAGGACTGCACCAAAAACCCAACAAACCCCTCCTGAAAAGCAAACAAACAAACAAACCCACCCCAAAACACTTAGGAACATCTGTGCAAGTGATTGTTTGGAAATCACTGCATCTTGAAAAGGCTTGAAGAAAGTGAAAATGCCGTTTACTAAAGGATGTTGAAGAGGTAGGTGTAACAAACACTGGGTGCAATAGGAAGAGAGTTTGAAAAGCTAACTGGGGGAAAAGAAAAATCACCTTGCTTTAAGTTAACCCTTGCTACAACAGGAGCAAGGTTTCTTTTAAATAATTGGGCAGAGAATAGCCCATTCCAGCCATTAATCAGATGAACAAACTTTGCAAAGGCAAGAATCAATTGAGTGGTAATTCACATTGGAGCTGACAGGAGAAACAGCACTGGATTTACTAAGTTATACCCTTCAGCTCTTCAAGCCAGAATTACAAAAGCACTCTTTTCTGGTCTTTTTTTCCCTTTTTCTTCTTCTTCTTTTTAGTCATAATAAACAAATAGACCCTTTAGATATGAAACTGTATTTAATCTTTTTAACACCTGTGCAATCTAACAGAAAAGACCTTCCTCCACGCTCACGTATTCTCAGAAACATGAATTTCCTATCCCGAGGAGCAGCACTCAAAAGCTGCAAGGAGTAAATTAACACCATTTCTAAATGGCAAATAATCACCTCCCTCCCCTCTTCATGCAGTTTGCTGTTCTCTGTTCTTGAAACTCTTTGCTTATTTTTGCAAGGCCTGCATAATTTCTGTACTTGTATCTCTGCAATGAAGTTTCTTCCCTAAAGTCACAGACATCCCCTGCTTCTATTTTTACAGAGTATGTAAGGCTGCATAATATTTTTGCTGTTAAGGTTTTACACAATGTTCTCACCTTTAAAGTTTAGTTTACAAACAGCTGAAGTTTAAAGAGCCTTCCCACTAAGTGACAGCTCTTTATAACCAGTGACAAAGCTTGTTGAGGGGGTTAGCATCTGTCAGCACGATATTAAAAATCTCTCAGGTTTTTCTCCTGAATACTTTAAAAGGGAACAATTTCAAGACAACAGCAAAACTCCCTGAACCAAGGTGAAGAAATTGAGAATTGCATGTAGTGCTGGAGTCCCTTTCAAGCAGCATCCTCTTGCAACCTTTGGTTTCCTACTCAACATTAGCTTTGAATTTATGATTTTGCTTGTTATCAAGGACTGCTGCATCCTGCCAGCTAAACAGGCAGCATCTTCATACCCTAGCCATTGACCATGCAGAAAATGAAACTGAGATAACTCACTGTGCCTTTTTATTAAGTGCTGCTACCCCCAACCTCATGGCAGTCTTGCTTCTGAAGTTCACACAACACGACAATAAAAGCATTTGGGATCTGCTTTCAAAAGATGCTTTTTACCAGGCTACAAAGCAGGCAGGACAAACATCAGCTGCTTAAAGGTTTGTTTTTCTGTTGATGTCCCTGCTGACTCCTCCTCAGTGATTGGGGTTTTTTTGTGGACTGTTTGTTAAGTGTTGCAGCTTTCAAAACGTTTCTTCTGATCCGAAATGAAAAAGAATTTATTTAAATAATAAAAGGAGAATCCAGAAAATATTCACAACCTGCATTCAGCTCCAAGTGGTCAGCACACTCTGCTGGGTATCCAAGGTTCAGCCTCAAAACCTCTGCTCAAAGCTCAGCTCTTCCAGATGTGACAAAGCAACCACTTGAGCAGGAGTTCCCCATCTGAACAGGAAAGAAGCCTGACCCCTCAAAAGTGTAAAAGCTACAACAGAGCCAAGGGTTGTTTTAAATAACTGAGCAGAGAATAGCCCATTCCAGCCATTAATCAGATAAACTTTGCAAAGGCAAGAATCAATTGAGTGGTAATTCACATTGGAGCTGACAGGAGAAACAGCACTGGATTTACCAAGTTAGACCCTTCAGCTCTTCAAGCCAGAATTACAAAAGCACTCTCTTTTCTGGTCATTCTTCTTCTTCTTTTTAGTCATAATAAACAAATAGACCCTTTAGGTGTGCCCTTACTGCCATTGTATTTAATCTTTCTACACTTGAGCATTCTCTCAGAAGTGAGTTAGACAGGAATGAGAACATTTTGGCTCTCCATAAGATTGTGGTGTTTGCAAAGATGCTGGACTCCTCTCCAGTCAGTTGTAGATGTACATACTCCAATTCCTTTTTTTAAGCTGGGGAGAACAAATAAACAAAAGTTTAGCCTCAAAGCAAAGCAAACAAACAAAATCAAAGTAGGAAAATGTGCTGGTCATATAGTATTTAAAAAAAAAATTCTGCTAATTTTATTTTTGAAATTAAAAAAAATAAATCTGTAGACTATCTACAACTTAGTAATTTCAGAGTGCAATATCCAGTACTCTGTAAAAATGAAATATCTCCAAAACACTGAAAAAATCCCTGTCAGAGCAGTTTTTTTCACTCTTCTGACCACTGAGTATTAGAACTGATTAACTTTAAAGAGTCAGCACCAATACTGGCAGATTTCACAAGGTTCAGATGTCAGCCTTCTCTGATTCAAGGAAATTTATATTTAAAGTTACAGACAGAGATTGAAACTAGAATAATTTAAAGTACTACGCCACCAGAATATGACTTCTATGGTGAGACTTTCCAGAGACCATGTAGATAGAAAGGAAAAGGTAATTTTTATTCTATTCATAGCAGAGAAATCATGAGACTTGTGAATTTCCTATTTTTTCAGATAAAAAAGCAGACTTGCAAACCATCCTCTAGAAGGTGATTGCATTTTCCCTTGCCAAGGCAAATCTAATACATTTTATAGCAAACAGACACCAAACTTGAGTTAAAAGCTTCAGTTCTGCTCTGCAGTTCTACTCTAAAATGAGGAGGAATTCTCCTGCCTCACCTTTCCAACTCACAGTTCCCACAGGAACTGAACAAGGCTGATTTTCATGCACCTCTTTCCTTGCCTCCATCACTGGCAGGAAACAAGAGATTCTAGAAAATGTACAAGATCTTTCAAGATGCTTCAACTAAAAAAGAAGGGAAAAGAAATCCAGCACAGAAGAAGGCAGCTCAGTTTAGTTCTGTGAAATTTCCTCCAAGGTATTTTGAGCAGACATTCTCAGAGTTCTTTATTAATAAAAAAAAAGAAAAAAAAGAAAAAGAAAAGGAAAAAATTAAAGAAAAAAAAAAGAAAAAAAAAGAAAAAAGAAAAAAAAGGAAAAAGGAAAAACAAAAAGGAAAAACAAGGAAAAACAAAAAGGAAAAACAAGGAAAAACAAAAAGGAAAAACAAGGAAAAACAAAAAGGAAAAACAAGGAAAAACAAAAAGGAAAAACAAGGAAAAACAAAAAGGAAAAACAAAAAGGAAAAACAAGGAAAAACAAGGAAAAACAAGGAAAAACAAGGAAAAACAAGGAAAAACAAGGAAAAACAAGGAAAAACAAGGAAAAACAAGGAAAAACAAGGAAAAACAAGGAAAAACAAAAAGGAAAAACAAGGAAAAAAAAGGAAAAAAAGGAAAAACAAGGAAAAAAAAGGAAAAAAGGAGAAAAAAAAGGAAAAAAGGAAAAAAAGGGGAAAAAAGGGGAAAAAAGGGGAAAAAAGGGGAAAAAAGGGGAAAAAAGGGGAAAAAAGGGGAAAAAAGGGGAAAAAAGGGAAAAACAGGAAAAAAGGGAAAAAAAGGAAAAAAAGGAAAAAAAGGAAAAAAGGAAAAAAAAGGAAAAAAAGGAAAAAAAGGAAAAAGGAAAAAAAGGAAAAAAAGGAAAAAGGGAAAAAAGGAAAAAAGGAAAAAGGGAAAAAGGAAAAAAAGGAAAAAAAGGAAAAAAAGGAAAAAAAGGAAAAAAAGGAAAAAAAGGAAAAAAGGAAAAAAAAAGGAAAAAAAGGAAAAAAAGGAAAAAGGAAAAAAAGGAAAAAAAGGAAAAAAAAGGAAAAAAAGGAAAAAAAGGAAAAAAAGGAAAAAAAGGAAAAAGGAAAAAAAGGAAAAAAAGGAAAAAAAAGGAAAAAAAGGAAAAAAAGGAAAAAAAGGAAAAAAAGGAAAAAAAGGAAAAAAAGGAAAAAAAGGAAAAAAAGGAAAAAAAGGAAAAAAAGAAAAAAAAAGAAAAAAGGAAAGATGAAAAAAAGGAAAAAAGGAGAAAGAAAAAAAAGGAAAAAAAGGAAAAAAGGAAAAAAGGAAAAAAAGGAAAAAAAGGAAAAAAAGGAAAAAAAGGAAAAAAAGGAAAAAAAGGAAAAAAGGAAAAAAAGGAAAAAAGGAAAAAAAGAAAAAGAGAAAAAAGAAAAAAGGAAAAGGAAAAAGGGAAAAAAGGGAAAAAAGGGAAAAAAGGGAAAAAAGGGATAAAAGGGATAAAAGGAAAAAAGGGAAAAAAGGGAAAAAAGGGAAAAAAAAGGGGAAAAAAAAGGGGAAAAAAAAGGGGAAAAAAAAGGGGAAAAAAAAGGGGAAAAAAAAGGGGAAAAAAAAGGGGAAAAAAAAGAGAAAAAAAAAGGGAAAAAAAGGGAAAAAGGAAAAAAAGGGAAAAAAAGGAAAAAAATGAAAAAAAAAAGAAAACAAAGAAAAAAAGAGGAAAAAAAAAAGGAAAAAAGGAAAAAGGAAAAAAAAGAAAAAAGAAAAAAAGGAAAAAAAGGAAAAAAAGGGAAAAAAGGAAAAAAAAGAAAAAGGAAAAAAGGAAAAAAAGAAAAAAAGAAAAAAAGGAAAAAGGAAAAAAGCGAAAAAACGAAAAAAAAAGGAAAAAAAAGAAAAAAAGAAAAAAGAAAAAAGAAAAAGGAAAAAAGAATGAAAGGAAAAAAAAGAAAACAAAAAGAAAAAAGAAAAAAAGAAAAAGAATAATATAAGGAAAAAAAAGAAAAAAAAGGAAAAAAAGAAAAAAAAGAAAAAAAAGAAAAAAAGGAAAAAAAAGGAAAAAAAAGGAAAAAAAAGGAAAAAAAAGGAAAAAAAAGGAAAAAAAAGGAAAAAAAAGGAAAAAAAAAGAAAAAAATAGAAAAAAAAGGGAAAAAAGGGAAAAAAAGGAAAAAGGGAAAAAAAGGAAAAAAGGAAAAAAAAGGATAAAAAGGATAAAAAAGGAAAAAAAAAGGAAAAAAAAAGGAAAAAATAGGAAATTAAGAGGAAAAAAAAGGAAAAAAGGAAAAAAAAAAAGGAAAAAAAGGAAATAAAAAGGAAATAAAAAGAAAAAAGGAAAAAAGGAAAGGAAGAAAAAAATAAATAAAGAAAAGAAAATAAAAGGAACAAAAAGAAAAAGTTCTTCTTTCACACTTAGGGAATCTGACTGAAACAAATTGAGTAACTTGCACAAGGACATTCAAAGGCTGTGTGATGTCTAACCTGGGTTCTCCCTTCTGCCTGCCACTGCTGAGCATTAACAACTCCCTCTTTCCTCCACAAAGCTGCAGGCTTCAGCAAACAAAGCATCCCTTATAGCTAATTGGTATTACATAGAAACTCAACTGCTCTTATTTACAAAACTACAGATTTATGTCAAGCAAAGCCAATTATGCTTAATGTTTAAACTATTGCAGGTGCTCAATGACATTGTTGCTAGGCAGTAGAAGTGAAATTGCTCTTTTAATGCATCTTGTTCCAACTGGGAGCATGTGTTTTATCATCAGTGCAAACTTAACAGATGGAGATCTTAATCCTCTCCATTGAGTTTTCTTCAGCCCCTCCCTCCCACAGATGGTGTCCCATGTATTTAGAGTTAACTGGGGTGGTCTGTGAACTGTCTGGGACACAACTTGCATTTTTTTGCACGTGTGTAAGTGCATTTAAGCATTAAAAAGACACCCCCAAACTGTACCAGCTGTAATCAGAAATACATCTGGCTATTCAAGGCTGGGAATGATGAGCACAGCACCCTCAGTTTTATATATATATATATATATACACTCAGTTATAACCAGAGCTGCACAAAAGCAACTTTTTCCAAAGTCAAGTCTCAATCCAGAGTCCTTTGTCCTAATTTCACTCTGTGCTGGGAGAACAGTTAGAAAATTCAGGCAGTAATTAAACAGAAAACTGAAATGGGATGTTTCTTGTCATTCTCATCAAGGAGGCAATTTTGTCCACAATACGTTTCAGAACTTTATGGTGAGGATTAAAACACCCATACCCTAAATTTACTTTGTGCAAAGCTATCCAGAATGGCAACAGGTGACCTCAAACACAAGCAGTGAGATCTGAGTGCTTTGGTATGTCCCATGAAAACTGCCACAGACCAACAAAAGGCTGAACAAAAGAAGCCTCTCCTAACATTTTCTATTGCATCATTTTGTATGTACACACACATCCTTATTTTTTCTCTCCTCTAATTTTTTTTTTAATGTGAAAAGTCACTAGATTTTTCAGAAGTGAAAAGCAGCTTCCTTCAAAGTCAAGACCAAAACATTTGGAGTCCTTTAGACTGATTTCACTGTTTGCTGGCACAGGATTTATGCAATTTAGGCAGTGCCCTGGACGTACAAATGATTCCATCAGCTCTGAATGGAATCCTGGATGCTGCAGTTCAGGAAAAATCCCTGCCTGTTGGTTTAAAGTGCTAAACTGCTCTGTCATAACAGTGACATTGATTGATAGATTTTTGCATGTAGATTCCTCTGCTCCACCAACTGAACTGAGCCCAAATTCAGCAACCAGTGCCCCCTTTTTTCTTCTGCCATCCATCTGAAAGGCCAAACTCTATTAAATCTGGGAGGAGAAGCATTCCTCCTGTCCATGTGAAGAAGGCAGGGAGCTTTTAATATTCAATATCCAAACTCTTCATCCCAAAGCCCATTCTAAGGAAGCCCTATCCAGGGAGTTATCTAATCCTCTCTTTCTTGCAGAATTATCTTCATGAGACAATTCAACTCATTATGTTATTTGCTGTCATCTGTTCTCATGTTTCAATTTCTGAGGAGAAAAAAAAAAATGCAGCAAATTGGTCTTGGGAAGTTTGAGGCCATTGAGCCTGAGAATGCAGTACAGGAAACATTTCACCTTAAAACAGAGTTTCTTGTGCTCCTGTTCTTGATGTAAAAGGTTCCAAACTGCTGTTACTTTTGCAGTTAAAAAAAAAAAAAAAATTAGGTGTTAAAAGCATCTCCAGCCCAACCTTCTTCACGGGCCCAAAATTTAAATTTTACACTTCTATTATGTAATTCTTCTCCTTTTGTGTATAACTCTCAAATGCATTGACAGCAATCACATCCTTCCTGTCAGCAGACTCCAGCCAGCATTTTTGTACCTTTCCTGTGCAAGGACAAAGGTCAAGTACTCAAGAATTGCTCATGAAAGAATCCAGTATTTTTCATGCCTTAAACCTGCAGTACAAACATGATTTAGCAAATAATACCTCACAGGCAAATAACTGTCAGGTGTCATGGATAAATTTACTCCAATATGTGGAAATTATCCTGTCTGGCACTCACCATGTCCTTAGAGAGCAGATCCTTCAGCCTTTTGCTGCCTCTCCTCTCACAGCCCCAGCTCCTACAGCCACTTTTGGGGAACAAACCTGTCCCTTGCTGGAAAGGGGTGAATTCACCACGTTTTTCTCCCACTCCCACAATGCCCAACCTGAAGGTATGGCATGCAGTGTGGTTAATGGTGCAGAAGAGATTTCCTTCACCAGCTCTTTCACAGTTTCAGCTCCCAAACTGTGCATTATATCCTTTTAATGTGCATTATATCCTGTGTGCTAGAGCATTCCTCATATCTAGCAACCATTCTGATTTCACTGCTCCTTCTCTTAGGAACATCTTGATATCAAAGTGTTCCTTTAGGTTTTTTTGGGTTCAAAATGCTTCCTTATCACATAAAGACCCCACTTCTGTCATCACTCTTTTTAGTAATGTGACTTTTCAAATGAAATGTTGGGTGGTAGGTTATCATCTCTCCCAACAACAGAATCAGCCAATTTTGGGAGTGTTTATACTGTGTAGATCTTTAAACTGGAATGCATTTTACTGACAATTGTTCCCCCCCTTCTCCAGCTGCTTCTCCCCTTTCCCAACCTTCTTTTCCTAATTCCCTTCACCCCAGTTCAGTTGGGCTCAATCAGGAATTTTGATGTTGATATATTCCAGTCTCCCACCAGCAGTTTTGTTTACATCATCCTTTAGGAATGGCGCTGCTGCCAAGTGAGACTGGGTGCCTCAGCATCAACGTTTCATGACACATTTTATGGACCAGTGCATTATTTGGAGTGTATTTCTGGTAGATCTCAAAGCAAATTGCAAACAAGGTTGATATCCTTGTGTCCATTTCACTGCCAGGGAGAATAAAGCAGCAAGGCTGGGGAGGAGATCAGCAAGAGCCAAAACCAGCACCCAAATCTCCCAGCACTGCAAATATCAACCAGCCAACACCAGGATTCAAAACAACTTATAAATGATACAGTCACAAAGTAATTTGCTAAACAAGTGTGGGCATGTTTATTCATTTTTGACCACTCCTAAATACAAATATATGTGGATACCTAACTCCACAGGAAGATTAAAAGCCTCTCTCCATCAGCCATGGCAAGCAGGGAGCTCTCCTTGGCCTCCATGTGAATTATGGCAGTGCAGCCTCCTCCAAGGCCAGACCTTATGAAAAATGCGATTTTGTTAACTTATAAATAACATTATTATTCATCAGATAATCCATAAATATCAGGACATAGTTCCACTTAGGTGTGCTGGGTAATTTATCATTAGAGAGCTGGTGGATAACACAATAAAAATTTAGTCAAATGAGGGTGAAATTTTATCAGGTTTTCTCCACAGGAGACAGAATGGGAGAACTTTCCAGGACAGAATTATAATGCTTGATGGCTTTTTCATGCTTCAAAAGTTTTTCTCCAGGAAGGTTTCCTCTGAACTCATTGGTGCAATCCTGATGCAGATTGTTGTATCTGGAGGAGATGATGCAGAAGGAAAATAAAATAATCATCCTTAAAGTATTAGCTACACCCATTGTTTATACACAATACTTTGTAAGGTACCTTCAGAGTCCTGGGCTTCAAGGCAGCCAAAAAAAATAGGAAAATGCAAATATGCATCTTCCTAAAGCCTTTCAGAACTTCATGATGAGGAGTATCAAACTGGGTGCAGATGTTAAAAATACCTGTACTGTGTCCTTGGACAAATTTAAATAATGAACATGCCTTTTTTCCCCTCAGAGAAATATTAGTGTATTTTTTCTTATTCCAAGTTTTAAAGTCTGATTCCCCTCCTGCCTAAATCAGTGCTTATTGGAAGAGTCCTCATTCTTTTTCCTCACCACTCAGAGAATTCTTATTCATCAAAAAATGAAACAATTACAACTGATTAAAAAAAATATTTCTAGCAAGTTTTGGTTGTATTATTGAAAAGTGTGGTATCTTGATTCTGAAGTGAAATGTTGACTTGCAATAAATTTTTTTAAATGTTTGGTTTTCTCTTTTTACTAAGACGGGAAGTCAACAGATATCTTCATAAAAATGTGTTCAGCTGTGGGATTTCTTTTTAGTTTAAACCAATTTCACAGTAACTTTTTGACAATCAAAACCTTTCTGTTTACAGCAGTAAACACCACAAATGAAAATTCCAATTTACAGAAGAATAAAATCCCATTTCAAAAGGGAGATACAAACTACATGCAGGAGAAATGTTTTTAGCTGTGACCCAGTTCACATTCAAAAGAAGAGAATCACATTGGAATAACCAACAAGATGCTGTGGTGCTGCAAAGTTGGTGCTGCACGTAATAGAAAAAACCAATATTTTCTGTCAAGAGTTCTAGAAGTGCACTGGCCTTGGAAGTTTTCCATTGCTCTCATCATCACATCCTGAAGGATTTCCACAGAGCTGCCTAAGAACCACCTGCACATGACCCCTCCCACCCATGCTGCTTCCCCCCCCTCTTCTTGCCTTCAAGGGTTACTGATAATGCTGACAACAAAAATTAACTGGGATTAAATGTCCCAGAGTTGAGAGGTCCTTGCATTTTACAGGCAAAATACAGGAGTTAAATCTAGACACTATAGGTGGCATAAAGTTGTGTTCTTGTGAGTTGAGAAATCTTGTCTCCAGCAGGATTTTGCTTTCCTCCCATGCCCAGCAGAGCATCAGGAAATATTTGGGGGGTGTTTTGTTGAAACTGCTGCTTTCTCACCACCCCTCTGCCTGCTAAAGATGTGAGTTCACTGAGAGCTGCAATGATTTCTAGAAATTGGTACAAAATCAAGGGCAGAGCAGGTCAGTTCCATGGCCAACTTATCCTTGTGCTCCCATCTAAACTATTCCCATCAAAGAACATGATGCTCTTCTTTCTTGAAGGCTTTTTATATTAATAAGAAGCCTTAACTATTTAAAGCTAACTACATCAGTCTTTTTTTTAACCTCACCACCCTTCTGCTGTGAAACCTCTCTCCACATATAATCTATCACCACCAATTCTTTATTTCACACTAGCCCACAGATTTTTACAAGATTTTCTACCTGCACCTACAAACCAAACACCAAACTTTCATTTTCTCACACGTACCTGTGTGCAATGGTCCAGAACCCCAGGGTGTTCACCATCATTAAGGAAGCCAAGAAGAAGAAGAATCTCTCCAATTTCCCTTCATGCAGCAAGTGTGGAAACCAGTTGCCTGGTGAATCAGATATTTGCAGCAGGATTAGTTTGCCTTGCAGCACGAGCTGTGGCTCACGTGGAAGACGTGAAGATAAAACTTAGTGTGAGCCACAATCCCTGCAGGTGCTCTGACCCCCCTGTAGATATTGATACAGATTTCATTCTCACAGCATCCACGGGGGGTTTTTGAGTCTGCTCTTGCTTTGCAGACAGGCAGGAAAGATCTAAAGGGACTAAAGAACTTCCCTAATAAATCTGAAGTGCACTGGAAAACTTAATCCTGCATAGCTACTGCTGTAATGACTGGAGCACCTTCCCTCTGTACTACTCTGGGCACACAGCTAAATTAAAATCAACTGGAAAAATTTTAGGAAGAGCTAGAATTAAGGTGGACTGTAGAAATCCTTGCTTGTATCTCTCATGTTCTTAATGACAAGGTATTTTTAAAACTCAAATAATTAAAAGCTTTCACACAGTGCCTTGGATGGTGCTCCATTACCAATATACCACCTGACATTTTACTTTACCTTTCTCTATAGCTGCTTTTAGCCATGAGCCTGTGAGGTGTCCTTTCCTTTCATTCAGTGTTTATTTACACAAATCAGACCTTTTTAGACCAAGGCTTTTGGCAGCAGTGCCTGGGACATTTTGGCACTGCACTCAGCAGAGGCCAGTGCCACCCACACACGCACTGAGGCTTCCCTGCCTGTGTGCTCCTGTGCACTCCAGTTTGGGGCTGTTTTGCTTTCAGTTTTACTCACTGCAAACAAGTTCAGATGGCAAATAACTATAGAAAATCAAAATAACTTAGAAATTAAAAACATAGCCAGCCCAAATCAGTCTGCAGCTGAAGACAATGAGTACCTGAAGTGCCATAATCGACTACAGCAAAACCATCAAACCAAGGTGAAAAAAAAATTACAGTAGAAACTGAAGTTACAGAATATCAGAGACCTTTACATTACAGTGCTGTAATGACCATTCACATGATTTGGGAATACAGGATATTTATTGCCTTTGCAGAAGGCAGCTAGACTGTCTTCATTAGCAATTAATGAAGAAATGCAGAGTGTGAAACAGCTGCTGCTGGGGATGTGATGTCCACACTCTCCACAGCTCAGGGGGATTCACATCAGAGCAGTTCCCACTAACAGCTGGAACATATCAGACATGAGCAATTTTTTGTTTTTGTTTATCTCCCTCTAAAAGGAATTCAGTTGTTTTCCTGCTCCAAGATCAGTCTGTGATGCAAAGCAGAGATTATCAGGAGATTTAGATTAAAAGCAGCCCCCTGATCTGAACTACTCCAGCATCAATGTGCCCAAAGTCACCTTTCTCTGCTCCACAAAAGTCTGGTATCAAATCCTGCCCAGTTAAACAGTGTGGCTGTTCATCCCTTGAATGGCTTAATGGGGAAAGAAGGAAAACCAGAGCTTCTTACCACAGCTGTATTGTAAAAACCTGCTGGCTTACCAGATCTTTTGGCCACTAATGCCACTGTTACCCACTGAATGCCATCCTCACATTGTCAATATTTTTCTAATTAGGGACAAAGAGCAGTTCCACAGCACAGGAGAGACACCAGTCAAAGGATTCCACCCTGCCAAACATTCATTTATTTTAATTTTTCTCTTCCCTCCACATCTTAGAGTTGCAAACAAATTTCTTTTCAGAGCTGTTGCCTTTTTCTCTCCTGGAATTGGCAGAGAACAGCTGCCATCAGTTTTCCTAAGCTCCTGCCCAGTTCTCCCCATGCCTGGTCACAGGGCAGCACCACCACCCCTCTCTCTGCCTGCTCCTTTCCTTTTGCAGCATTACCTCTGAGCCAGTTTTAAAATCCTATCATCTCACACTGTAAGCTGACTGAGCTCCTAGGTGCTGTAACTTCATTTTAGGAGCTCATAAACTTTTACTGCCATCATTGACAATCAGGTAGTTTTCCATTTCACACCCCCCAGGGGCCAATAGAAGGCACAGAGATCGAGAGCACGTGGATGTGGTGAAAGAGAAAAGATGCACGGGGGTCTGCACTGCAGCTTGTCAAAGCAGAGCTCACTCTTCTCTCTGGAGGTTATTCACCTTTTCTAGGATACCTGCAGGGGCAGCAGGAGCTTCCCAAGGGAATGGCATTTACAGAGGAACCCGAGCAGCAAACACACACTTAAAGTTAATAAAACAATTCTGCGACTTCTGAGTGTCAAAGGTTCATCTGCAGCATTCTCGGTCTTATCACTGGTAAAGGCACCAGATAAAAGCCCTGAAACTGGGGCAGGTTGGTTCTGTGAGGGTAGGAGGAGCCTGGCAAGCGGGAGATCTGCATTCTGCTCCCACCTCACCATGGTTCCTCCATGGCCTGGGTCTAAGATCCTTGCTCTGTCTCCTCCCTGCTTCTCTTAGGAATTGCCAGAGTTTAAACAGTGAGGCCAGGATAATGACAGAGAGCCTTTGGAAAACCCAAATGAGCAACAGCACAGGCAGGGACAAAATCAGACAGGATATGGTGAGGTTCCAGCACATTTTCCTCTCTGGTTTCCTGCTCTGTCCAAAGCAAGGGGTAGGATCAAGGCTTCCTTTTCCTCTCAGAGAGGAACAAGGTTTGTTAGGGCTAGGCCTCCCTCTACAGAGGAACAAGGATGGCAGCAGTCCTAAGGATATCCAGGCTATAATCCTGCCAATAAACATTTTCATAGTGAATGCAGCAAAAATTAATATAACCATTTCCTACTTCCAGCAAAAAAAAAATTACTCCTCACTCCTTTTTGCTTTCATTAGTTTTCCTTTTAATTTTTTTTTTCCATGAAAGAGGGGATACATCTGGACCACATTTACTTCTACTTATACTCACTTTACAGAGAATCCTCTCCTCTGCTTGCAGGAAGTCTTGAGAGAAGAGTGCTAAAACATCACCCACGTGTCTCAGGCACCAAAACTCCCTTCAGATGCTTTCACCCTGACCCCAGGAACACCCTCCACGAGCTGCCTGCAGACTCCTCTTTGGGGCTCATACTCTCAGGATCTTACTCTCAGCCATGAACATCAGGGCTGTTTGTTAAACCCTGGGTCAGTTTGTTTGGTTTTGCTGGATTCAAGAGCCCAGCACTTTCCCATCCTTGACTCAGCACACAACATGCCAACAATTCACTTTCCCCCAAAAGATTCTGCCTTTGGGCTCTGTGCATCCTTTCCTTTCCTGTGGAGATTGCCAGCAGAAGTGGCAATTACAAGGTTGGTTTGTCACACAGATAATTGCTCACTGGGAATTCACTTTCCACAACGAGCTCCTGATTTCCATTTCTATTCCAACAATAGAAGTACTTGGTGGCATGAATCACCACAAAGACACAGAAGTTTCCTTCAGGTGCATTATTTTAAATAGACTTTTTCTACTGGTTAGAGGTGAATTGGTTACGTGTTTTATGGCAAATTTAAAGTTAGAAAATGAAGTCTAGGCAGAGTCTGTTCCTCAAGTCTGCTCTACAATCATGGAAATGAAGCACCTGGTAAAATTTCACTGGGGAAAATCTTGAAGCAAAAACAAGACAGTCACATGCCAGAAGTTACTTTACTCTGTACCATTCCTGCATTTTTGCAGCTATCCTGCAACCTATGCTATGATTATTGGAAACCCTTAATTCATATTTAACAAAAGGTTTGTATTGCCTTCCTTCATTTTGTCAATTTAGTGGGCATGTATTTAGTGTTCAATCATATCCAAATTAAAGTCTCACTCTGCCTCTAATCCCTATTAGCTAAGTAGGCACCAGTGGACACCACCATCTGGACTGCAAGAAATATCCTTTAGCTTTATCATTTTTGGTATTTAGAATCACACAAGACTAAAATGAAAAAAAGAACAAAAAAAAACAAAACCAAACCCAACCTAAAACAAAACTCAAAAACCCCAAACTCAAACCTCAACCCCCCTGCAGTGATTCTCTAAATACAAGCAGGAAAATTGTGTCTGGGGCAGTTTCCTTCCTCTGACCTTTTTTTAAAGTCTTATTTCTTCCTTACATATTTATATTAATATTTTTAGAGAAATATATTCTGAAATGATTGGCATAGGAGGACAGGTTTTGTCTTGCATCTTCTTCCGTTAAAATGTTAGGAGAGGTAAGAGATCCAAAAGAAAGCAGTTTCCCAGCTTGTACTGAAAATATCACTGTCACCCATCATCTGTTTGCACTCGTCAGATTTCTTAAAAAAAGTCTTATTTTATCATATTCACACCATCCTCCATGGATGCGTTAAAAATGATTAATGCAGCTTTGACTGTGACTGATATCTGATCAACTTTGCCAATAAAAACCCAAATAAAATTCTAAACCGGCGGCATGAAATAGGATATAAAAATGTTTAAATTTTGTCAACACCCTCTGTGCTTCAACACTTCAAAAATGCAGAGTTGGAGGATCTACTTCGCTGCAGGAACATGGAAAACATGGTTAGAGATGGGAGAACCAGAAATAGTCTTGGCTCAGCTTTTAGTGAAACAAGAATCATGGGACAAGACAAAAGCATTCATAGCCCAAGAGTCACTCTCTGAGCCTTGTTAAATCTTACAGAACCTTTCCATGAACACTTGCAGCAAAACAGAAAGAACTTGCTCTTCCAATAGAAATAAATTAGTAAATTAGCTGAGTAGGTTTTTTTCTTTTTTTTTTAGGAAGAAAAAAAGGGTTCTGGTTGGTTTGCTTTACTCCCAGCTCTATAAATTGTCCAGATACTGAATATTTACAAGTTCTTTAAACAGATCTGAAAAAAAAAAAAATACCAAATGTGAGTAATAAAAGCTTAATTTGTGTCATTGGGCTGTAATTTGACCTGAGAGATGTCACAAATTTATCCCCTACAGCGCTGTCATCTTTAGAGGGTTCATTAAGTAACCACTAGGTTTTAATAAATAAAAAAATATGTTATTTTGCTGATTGCCATGAGTGCCAAAATCCACTGTAAGAAGCACAATTGGAAAAAATACAGATGGAGCAAAGAAATTGTGTGTATAACATTTCCTACCGAACTAGGAGGAAACCAAAACTGAGCCTAAAATGTGGTTTTTGTTTTGCTGTAATCCATCCCCACCTACAAAATCCTGATCCTACTTTGGTTTAGGATCAGCAGGACAACAGCCTGGGATGAGCAGAGGAGCATTGTGACAAAAATGAACTTACAGCAATGTCACCATCATCTGCAAGCTGTGAATGGAATGAATTGTGGTGACTTGGAATTATTCCTCTTACTCAAGCAAGGAACACTGGGAAAGTGATGCCCAGTGAGATCCCAATTATTTTTAAAAAGAAAAAGTGAGAGCCCAGTAATAAGTTGTTTACACATTAACAGGGCAGGTAATCTCTAACACTCTGCTAACCAGAGCAATCACTGAGCATTTTTCACTTGATTTTTCCCCCTAAAGCTTTTCAGGTTTTGCAGAGGACTTTCCCTGCTTTGCAGGAGTCATTCCCATCACAGCACCTCCATCCCAATACAGATTGTCACTGGTTCCCCTGGAATTTTCAGAGTGATTTTTGCTCAGGGTAATGGCTCAGTCAATTCCTCCTACAGGAGCAGCAGGTCTGACTAAGTTAAACAAAAAGATAAGTTATGGCTTCGGAAAAATGAAAGAAAATAGAAAAGCTAAGTTAGAAAGTTGGGTGGCAAACTTCTCAAGAGTCAGGAATATTTTAGCCAGGAAACTTTTCAGTTTGCTCAAAAAATCTGGAGCTAAAGGGGTTAGAACGTGGCAACTGCAGCCCGTGGAGAATTTAGAGAGCTCAGCCTTGTTGGTCTCAGTGAGGATAAGAACTTGCAATCGCTGTTAAAACAACATTTCTGGCAAGAAAAGAACATTTGCTTTTTTGAATCAATTAAATGATTTCATGCAGACTCTCAGAAAAAGGATTAATCACCTTGATAGTAAACCAGACCAAAATCTATTGAACTGCAAACCTAATGCAAAAATTGGTTTTCTCCATAACTTTTTATAGAAATACTCTGCAAAGAAATTAATTGCATAATAGTGACACAACATAGGCAAAATATTTTGGTGCTGACATTATGCTTAATTATTTTGTAATTATTTCCAAAGTCAAATTGCAGTAGAATATGCCAGTTTTAGTAAATATTTCAATCTCATAAAAATGAATAGTTTCCATACTTAGGGGGAAAAGAAAAAAATCAGCAACACTGTCTGTCTTAAACTGTTTGTTTCATTGACCCCAATATTACACTGAAGCCACAGTAATGAAAAACAACCTTTTCCACTGGGGGATATTCAAGGAGCTCACTTCTCCACACTCAGTGCCTTGGTGCTTAATAGTTCTTTGCCTGATTCATTTCTGTAAACACTCCTGTTTTTTTACCCATCTCCAGGTGATGTTTTTATACCTTGTAATAAAATTTTAATTGAATTTTTAACTTAAAAACAGGACTGCGTGTCAAGGCATCATTTGTTTGTTCAGATCTTGCGAGCAGGAGTAAAAATTTCTTGTCACACTTTCAAAACACCCACTTCTGCTTGTTTTTAAATTACATGATTCTTTACATGGGGAAGAGAAGCACCTAAAACTTAACCCTAAACACTTACAAAATCCTGCAGCAATTGCAACAGGGTCATGCATTAGGGCCAGTAGCTGGGGTCTCTAAAGAACAATTCTCTGTAACTTTTACACCAGCTCTTATCCATAGCATCTTTAGAAATATTCCTTCAGCAAGTGGGACTATTTCAAATTGTGAAGAAAGGGATCTATGTCTCTCAGTTCAAGAACTCAAATGCTAAATTTACTTGTGAGCAAAGTATTTTCTGTGTTGGACAAAGTTTCATCAGCAAGGGAAAAATGAGTTTGAGAAATTCCTGGCTTATCTTGAAAGTCAGCAACCCAGAAAAAACTCCAGATCAGGGCTTAACACTAAATACACCTCAACAGGCTGAATCTGAAATAACTCCTTTTGAAACAGAAGTCTTCTGGGAATTGCAGGATTCACCTGCAAGAGGGCAAACCCAGAGAGACCAGATTGTCCCAGAATCTGGTTGGGCCAAGGCAGGGGTGTAAAGAAGGCAGGAGAGAGCCACTGGGTCCAGGAGAGGGAGTTTTGAAATCCTCAACCCACCCTCCTGTTCCCTACAGGATGTGGGGCAGACAGAAAGGAATATTCTCCACTCTTTAAAGCACAGATCTTGCTCTCGAGGCCAGAGGCTTCCACGTGAGTGTGAAACACATGAGAGTCCTTCTTCACAAACTTAAAAAGGTGCTTCCCAGCCAATTTATTTCCAGTCTTCCTGAGCAGAAGTACAGAGATTGGACAGGAGGGTTCCTGCAAGATGCCATCCTCTAATTACCCCGACTATCAAAACGAAGATGACTCATTAAAATTGGATGAATACAGCTGGAAGGCTATTTCCTATCTTAATTCCATCTTAATTGTGAGAGCAAATCGATAAAACTTTGGCATCCCTTTTAATTCTGCTGCCTGATTCTCCAAATCAATAATATTAGAAAACTGCTCAGGAACACCAGTCATGAGCACACCCTTACCTTGAGTGCCTGCGTGGGCTGTCTGAACAAAGAAAGCTCCCATAAAGCAGCCAGCTCCATTAAAGAGAGCTAAAAAATGCATGGAAATCCCTCTCATTCTTTCAGGCACAAGCCAGAAGGAAAGTAAGGAACCTTAGGAAGGAAGCAGAAACAGTTACATGTTAAAAAAGAAAAAAAAAGAAAAAAAAAGAAAAAAAAAGGGTTAAATGATGGCAGAAAATAAATAACACAGAAAAACATTCAAAGCATCTCCATTAGTGAATTCCCAGATTTTCTACAGAGAATGTACTCACTCCAGAAGAGCAATCAGATGTATTAATGTGTACCCTGCAACAAAGCATCATCTAAACTGCTTAAATGAAAATCTGTAAGAAACCATCCATGTACAACCATCCATATTCCACAAGCACAGAAAGATCTTGCACCTTGCACCTTTTCAAACCTCAGGCATGAGCAAGAGCAGGGAAACACCACCACAGCCAGCAAGCACAAAGACAATGGATGTGACATTTAACTGCAGAGCAGCAGGAGCTCCTATCCCAGAGCCAGTGCAGCACAGCCACTGGTAAATACTTCCAAAATCTGGAGTTCTGCCTCAATTTGGACAGTTAGCTGGCTTTGCCTTAAGGCTGGACAATGCTCCCCTTCCCCAGAGTGCAACCCCCAGGCTCACTGGCTCATTTTTAAATCTCATTCTTCACTTTCTTACCAGAAGCAGCAGCAGCTTTGGTGGTGAGGAGAAGCTGTAGCATGCAGTTGTAGCATGGATGACTATAAACAGTCCAAGCAGCTGTAATTTGGCTCTAACAGCAAGACTTTATGATAGCTCTTCTTTCTGTGCAATTTTCACTGGTCATCAAAAGCTTTTGTTCCCTAATTTCGCTCCTTGAGTTCTCATCCACAATTTTTTCTCCCAACCCCAGTCTCCCCACCTGCTTTATTAGTTGAATTGGAATGACCTCTAGCTTGAAAAACTTGCCAGCAGAGGATCTTATTTGGATGCTGAGCTGCCTGAAGCACCTCTGAATACAAACAAAACTTCACAATCACCACCTTTCACCGTTTTTAATTTGGATGTCCAAATGAGAGCTTTGAAAACATATGGAAGAAAAAATACCACAGACAGTGTTTTCTTCCTCATTCACAGTCAGAGCCAGAAGCATGAGGGCAAGAGAAAGCAGGTGAGCCTGGGACACCATCTGGAGATGCAACAGTCTGAAGCTAACTTGAGGCACTAAAAGACTTAAAAGTCTCTGGTTGTTCCTCCCTTCTAAAAGCAGGGGTGCAAAACATGCATCTTGGTCAAATTCAGCCTGGGTAATTGCATCCCACTTACCTAAATCACCCCTGCTGCTTCAAGAGCCTGCTCCAATCCTCCCTTTCCCCACGGTGCTGCTGGGAACCATTAAACAGCTGCTGCATTTCCCCCTGGAGACTCTATTGCATTTCATCAGTGGGCAAAGCCATCCCCAATATATCCCCTAACTAACAGAGCTGCACATTCCTGGTTTAAACCAAGCTGGGGTTACAAATCCAGCCTGTCAAAGGCTTGTGAGAACTGTGGAGGAGAGCAGTATCATTGTTTTATTTTATTTTTAAGACTTAGTGGTAGAGGAATATTGAAGGTAGGTATTCTAAGAGATGCTCATGCCACCTGAAACAGATGGTTATTCAAAACTCCTATCAAGAGGATAGTGAAATATATTGTATAAACACAGTTCTAAGTATCAGGGACCAAATTATAGAATTAACTTGGGTTGGAAGGGACTTTAAAGGTCACCCAGTTCCAACCCCACTGCTGTGGGCAAGGACACCTCCCACTAAACAAAGTTACTCAGAGCCCAAATTGTCCTTGAGCACTGCCAGGGATTGGAGAGTCACAGCTTCTCTGGGTAACCTGTGCCAGAGCCTCACCACCCTCACAGCAAAGGATTTCCTCCTGATATCTAAACATACTCTCAGATTGAAGCCATTCCCTTTGTCCTGTCACTACAAGCCCTTGTAAATAATCTCCATCTCGTAGGCTCTTGTCAAGTACTGAAATGACACAATTAGGTCACCTTGAAGCCTTCTCTTTTCCAGGCTGAACAAACCCAATAAGAGAGGTCCTAATGAAGATAAAGTGTGCCAAATTTAACTTCTCTAACCAGGCTCTTTAGAAATGAGATATCTCCTTTCTCCCTTCCGCTTAAAAGAGTGAACATTTCCCTCTTCAGCTTGGATCATGTGCTTTCAGGTCCAGTAAATTATGATAATTGAATTTGACCTTCTGCATAAGAAAGGCAGTAAAACATCAGGAAAGGTGAGACAACCCTGTCAGTGTCTGGGCTGTCACTGACACCCACATAGATCCACCAAACGGTTCCTGAACAGCAATTCAGCTCAAACTGAAGCAGAAAGCTAGAGCTCAGCTCAGAAGCCTGAATGCAGAGGCTGAGTGCTCCTAGAGGTGCTTCAGTGGCCTCAGCCACCTGCACCAGGTGTGTGATACAGAGCAAGAGCTGGGGGAAGCCAGGCTCCTCCCCAGCAGCACAGAGCCTGCCCTGCCTGCAGAGCCAGGACACCCTGTGACAAACTGGGCCAGGCACCAATTTGTGGACAAGGGAATGGAGGCCTTCTTCCCCATCAGCTGCAGCAATATCCTATTTTAGGCACCTCCCTTTAGGCTTTTTATCTGCAAGTCTCACGTTCAGACTTAGTCCCATTTAGCTGGGTTAAGTCACACCTCTCTGCAGCTCTAAGCACGATGCTTAATCTCTGCTTAAATGGGGAAGGACAGCTTTTCTTCCCAAGAAATTCTAACCACAATCCTTTAAAAAGATCTTCAAGAAAAAAGAAAAAAAAAAAAAAAAAAGAAAGAAGAAGAAAACCCCCAAGATGGAGTTTTATTTCTTTTCTAAAGGCTAATGTAATCTTCCAGTCACTGGGCTCCAGTTGTGTCCCAGTGTGCTGGATTAAAAAGCCTTATTCTACCAGCAATATTCTTCTCATGCTTTTGCATGAGCAGACTGTAAGCAAGTCACCTCCTAACCTTTTTTTTGTTAAGCTAAACAGAGAAGGTCACAGTTTTCAGTTACACTTAGCCTGTAACCTAGAAACCAAATTACCTGCCTAGAAACCTGTCTCAGTTAAGTACTTGAGAGCTATCAGATGAAGAGGCATTATGAAAGCACTAAGTATTTAAAACTAGGGAAAATTACCTTTTTAGTGACAGACCGTGACCCACAGCTCTCAGTAGTCTCAGAGTATAAGAATGAAGCTGAGACACTGAAGTTATTTCCTGCTCTTAAATAAAAAAAAAAAACTTAACATTTCTGGGGTTGTACTGGAACAAGAGACACTCAACCCATAGAATTAAATGCCTGCAGAGATCAGCCAGTCAATTACTTTATCTGTGTCTCTAAGTGAATGTTGCTTAGATTATTTTTATAATAACAGCATTTTTTTTTTTTTTAAACTCTGCAAAGTAAAACACTGGTAAGCACTCTGCATGCTCCTCAGAAGAAAATAAGCCTCAAAAATGTCAGTGTAGACAAAGAAAAGCAAATTATAGAAAGCAGAAAGGGTTCAGACTCACAATCAAGAGTATGACTACATAATGTGTGGATGGCAGGCACAAGCTGAGCTCTGGAAAACAGGAGTGTTTATCTCTGGCTCCATGTCACAAGCTAAGACATGATGATCTTTAGAGGCAGAGTTATGTTCTCATGACTCCTGATTGGAGCACTAACAAAAAACCTTGAAGCTGCCTTCACCATTCTCTGGGTTAATCTGTCACTGTTACCTGCCCACCTGTGCTCTGTGCCAGTGAAAAACACGGAATAATTCTATTAGCTGGGCCCACAAATGGAAATATTCCCCTTGCTGTGAGCCTGGCCTTTAAGGCTGTCACAGAGCATCATCACAGCTCAGCTCTCATGTGCGTTTTTGCTCCATTTCAATAAAATCATCACAGGAGAGTTCAGGGCAGAAGGGACCTCGGGAGCTCCTCCAGTCCAGCCCTGCCTGGAGCAGGTTCAGTTCAAGACCAAACACGGGGGATTGTGGCCCCAGGGACCTGACTGGGCTGTGCTCCCTTCCAGTTCATCTGGAACGTCCCTGCTCATCCTGACTTACAGCCAGCAAGACAAATTGTGCTTCTCTGAAGCAGGTAAAGCACAGATCCGCTCATTAAACCCGTGGAAGAGAGCCAGGGATAAAATATCAGATGACAGTAATTATTTTTAGGAAGCTGATACAGTTCTCTGAGGACAGGCATGCTCTTGCTTTAGCCTGTTTGATTTTACTTACAGGAGGGAGTTACCAAGGCTTCAGCCACTCCAAGCAGGATGTACTGAGGAGCCAAGTGGAAGCAAGGCATGGAGGAGACCAGGAGAAGCTCCTTGGAGAGGGTCTGCTCCACCTGAGGGAAGTGCTTTCGGTGGATTTCAGAGAAGGCAGCGAGCAGCACGGAGAGGGCAGCAGAGAAGTGACCTACAACTGGGTGAAGAGCACAGAGAGCATTCAGCAAGGGTGCAGTTACAGGATCATCCTGAGTTTAGAGTGAAGCAAACTCCTAAGAAATGCAAAAGAAGCTTCCTGCCCTCACCCAAGACACAAATCCTGATTTCCAGAAGCCAAAAAGTACCAGCATTGGAAGGATGGAAAGAGTTTCAACCTTTCTTGAGCAGATTTCCGTAACAGTGAAAAAATGTGAGCCAAATTCTGCCATTCTGAACCCAAACTAAGCCACAAAACCAACCCAAGAGTAAAGACACAAGTACCGATTTTCAGAAGCCAAAACTATCAGGGATCTGAAGGGAGAAAAGAGTTTCAATTTTCCTTGACCACATTTTTGTACAAGTGAAAAATTCTCTGAGCCAAATTCTTCCTTTCTGCACCCAAACCAAACCACAAAACCTGCCCAGGAGTAAAGACACAAATCCTGATTTCCAGAAGCCAAAAAGTACCAGCATTGGAAGGATGGAAAGAGTTTCAACCTTTCTTGAGCAGATTTCCGTAACAGTGAAAACATGTGAGCCAAATTCTGCCATTCTGAACCCAAACCAAGCCACAAAACCAACCCAAATAAATATCCTATCCCCCCTGCCTAACCTGAGTCTTGGAAGCTGTTTTACTGTTTAGGCTCCTCTAGTGCTTAATGAGAGCATCAATGAATTATTGCTTGAAAATTGATGACAGGAGGGAATTCAGCAGTGTTTTCCAGCCAATGCACCTTATCAAAGCCAGGCACAAAGCCCTCAAGGAGCTTCCTGTAGGAGTCCAAAGCAAGAGTTCTCCTAGTGAAAAATTATGTTGGTACTAAAGAAAGCTCCAGCAGTTCAGTATTCCTAACAGTGCTACACTAGGAGCATTTTCCTTACTAAAAGCCAATACATTTCAGAAAAAGTAACCTCCAAGTGCCCAAAACTTTCAACTTGTTTTTTTTTTTCTTCTATTCTTTATGTGGCAGAGGAAGAAACCAAGAGCCTTGGAGATACAGTTTTCCTCTTTACTCTTGTCCTTTCAGTCCTCTTGAAAACAAGAGCTTGGAATGACCATTTGAGACTTTGGTTTTATAAAAGAACAAGCAGCTTTGGTAACATTTAGGGGTGATTCTGGGACAAAGTTCTTTATATTATCTAGAGACTAAGGTTGTATTGGAGCCTTATGAATAAACCAGCAACTCTTGAGTGAGTAACATCAGTTTTTATGTAGATCCTTAATACAGAGCAAGGAGATATTTCAGTTTTCTATGTGGTTCATCCTTGAAAACTGTTATCCTGAACACGCTAAAAATTTCCAGAAAACTATTTAAATTTCTTCTTCTTACAAGAGCTGAATTAAAATATAGTTATAGGCTGGCTTAACACCAACTGCCTATTTATAATTCCAATTTTGTAGCTGAAAATAATTGAGAACCTAATTAACTGCTGGCAAAAATATTGGCACTTAGAGGTCTACCACACTTGCAGGTGCACTCATATCCTTGGATATCTAAAGTCATTGCCTGTACTCACAGGTATTTTTATGCCTCAGGTAGTTTATCACCCCTAACAGGAGGCTGTTTTGATAAATGAACCTATTAAGAATAAACCACTGCACATCTTCTGCTGCTGTTCAACATAACAGGGTAGAACATTAATACCAACTTGAAATTTCCGTGGTTTAAAGGAAAATGATTATCTGAATGTGCTTTTTTGTGTTTTAATGCAGATGTTATTTTAAAAACTAGGCTAATTGCAACCTGCTGTGTTATATGCTTCTGGTTTGTATAAAACTTAATAACACTCTTAATTAGGCTAATTTAGTCAGATTAATACCTCTGTGTGTGTCAGTACTCACTGTGCTGCCTGCCATGGGGCACTGAATTAATAGCAGCACACTGAGAAAATCGAGGTTTATAAATATTTTCATCTGAGGTTTGCAGTGCAGACTGGAAGATAAAAAATGTAGGAAGTTTAATGAGGGTATCTGCAAAAGGGAACAGTTTTAAGTGAACATAGAATGGGAGCTGCTTTGCTGCTGGTGTTTCAAGTAGCTGACATCTGAAGAGTGTTGCAGGGGATCCCTCTCCAGATCCTAGAATGGAAGAGGTTTGGGGGTAATGAAAAAACAAATAAATAAAAGAAACCACATCAGTGTCAAGAGAAGGCAGCCTGACTCTTATTAAAGTCATCATTGCTTCTAGACTATGAATTTCTCTGAGATGAAGACTTCCTTTCATCACTTCTGTGAGAAAGAGGTAACACTTCCCCTTTGGAGATCCCTTTTTGCCGTGACTGAGTGTACAATGAGGATTTTAATAATGAAAATACTGAACACTTGAACAATTAGCTCATATTAGATATTCTAATGAAAACTCTGTTCTGGGGAGGGAGGCTGTACCTCTCCAAGTCACCTTCCACCTGTGCAATATTCAGCCTGCTCAATGGGAACAGCAGCCAGTGATACACACCCATTTGTTTGGCACAGTTTTCTGCATGTTTTCTTTTGCTCATCCATTCTAAAAACACTTATTGCACATACAGAATTAGCCTAGATATTTTTATTTCATTTATGATACAACTGCAGAGTCTGGAAGAAATTGTACTAATGTGATTTCCAACTTATGAGCTGCAGTTCTAACAACAAAATCACAGAAAAACAAAGGCTTTATTAATAACTGAGTTATCTGAATCCAGATACATCATTTTGAGTCACATATTTCTCCAGTATCAGAGAGAAACTGAGTGAAGGATTTCTTAATTTAAAATCAAAGACTTTTTTAGAAATTAACTTTCCAAAAACTAATGGATAAAGAAACATATAGAAGATAACCAAGTCAAAGTAATTCTCAGGCATAAGTAATTAATACTGCTTCTCTCCTACACCAGTTCCTTAGGATGACCCTGAGTTAATTCTGAGTGTGCCTCAAAATTGTTATTGGTCAGAGGAGTCTGTCCTACACAAAACCTATGCATCTTTCCTTGCTATCTAGGAAGTGTTTTCAGGATTTTTTTTCCCAATAATTCCTTTGGAACATTCACTTCTGAGCATCATCCCAAAACGAGCCCATATTAACATTTATAGTCAGATATAATTGTCTAGGATCACCCATCACACTGAGATTTCTCTTTCAAAACCAGAAAACATCAAAGCTGTATAAACACAGGTATTTTTTACATACCAATGTAAATTGTTGGAGAATGCCCCGTGTCCTTGGAGCTAAAGAGCCACGAGTTAATGCACTCCAAAATAGGAACGAGAATCAGGAGTGGCACGATGCTTATCACGTTCATTGCTGCAACTGGCAAGACAAACCCACCAAAGTGCAAGTTGGAATTCATGGTTTGGAGGTAATAGCCTGAAGGAATCTGTATTGAAGGATAAAAATCACAACCCATGGATAAGATTTTCATTATATTTGGAAACGTCTCCAAGTTTTTCCTTCTGAAGAAGTCACATTAAACCAAATACCTGCTGGCATAGAAAGCAATGATCATTCATGAGTAAAGCCTTTGAGACAGTGACAATATTGTTCTCTGCCAGAACATAACATTTCCCTTTTATAGCATTTTCTCCTGCATTTAACAAATTAAGCAACAGTCTATAAGTTTATTTGATCACCCCTAATTAGAGCCATCAGCCAAGATACAAAATGGTTCCACCCAACACTTCAGACACTTCACCCAAACCGTGTTTAAAAGAACAGAATCTTAAGACAGCAAAATGCAGAGTGATTTGATTTTAGAATTGCAAAGCACAGAGGGATTTTGGGCTTAGGATTGTGTGCTCAAGGTTGGAGTCATCCTTAAGACACTCTTGCCAGCACTTGAAAAGGTGCAGGGAATGAAGATTTGGGTACAGCCTTCGAACCAGCTTAATGCAGCTCACAGCTAGAGCACCTGCAGAGAGGACTTCCTTTCCCTTGAGGAAACTGAAAACCAAAGGCAAAAAGAAGCAGAGGAAGAACCTCCCAATGGTCATCAGGGCACACAATTAAGTAGATTTGTAAGACTCTCTCACTAGAAAAAGCAAATTATTCCTCCTGCTTGTGTGAGGCTATAAAGAAGAGCTGTTGAGTTTATTAAAAAGTGTAAAATCAAAATCCTGATGGCTTCTACCAACAAATTTACACATTTTTCAGTGCAATTTTTTTGTTTGTCTGGAATTTTTTTTTTTTGAGGAAGCTTGACTAATTTCAAGTGCAGCAGGGAGCCATAATCCACTCTATTTTACAGACTGGGAAATCCCAACTCAAGCAATTCACAGGCTGCAGTCATGACAGAACTCAACCTAGAACTGGTTTCTTTACTCTGTCTCTGTTTTTAGTGAGTTCTGGATTCCTGCTGTATCCTGCACACTCTGCAATATGATCAGTAATTTCAAACCCAGGTAGGATATTGCTGCTTTATAGCTGTCTGAAAATTAATGTGCAGTTATTAACCAAGCTCATGTAGGGTTTCTCATCAATGGTTATAGTCAACCCTACCCACTGGGAGTCTGTTCAGTGATCAAGAATTACTCAAATGCTACCTCTTAAAAATATTTTTCACCTGCAAACCACCTCCAAAAGGAAATATTAATTGTAAAAGGGAGAATAACCAGCAACAGAACTATGTATGTTTAGAACTGAGTCAAATTTTGTTGGTTCTCCTTTTCCAATGCCTATTGCAAATAAGAATTGACTTCTTAATAGGAATTAAAATATCATCAACATGAATCACAGGCACTGAAAACTGTTAACTTAATAATATGGAGAAAATACTATTAATCTGTAAAAAAAGATACTGATGTATCTCTTAGTTTGAGAAAGAGCCTTAAACTTCTTGGAAATTCTGCCAAAGGATTAATTTCTTTCAGCAGTGGAAAGACATCTGTATTTTCTAGACAAATACTTTATTACAAACTTGATAATATCTGTTTAATTTTCATCTGGTCACTAATGCATAACTAATCACTAATGCCTTGGTCATGTAAGTGTGTTTGTTGGTTTTGAATGCAGCTTTTTTGTTTTGCTTGGGATTTTTTGGGCTTTTGTGGGGAGGGGAGAGGAGAAAGAATGAGGCAGATGGGTGGGAAGATAGAATGATGGCAAGATGTACATGCCACATATTTGTAAGAATTTCCTTCAGCAGCATTTTAACACCAATGACCAAAAATGAATTTCTGAGGCAGCTCCTAAACCTGTTTTTCCACTTGAAGGAATCTTCAACTCCTGCTCAGCCAGGATCACCCAGACAGAAAGGAATCTGAGGGAATCATCTCAGCTTAGGGAGCTTCTTGATGCATTTACATTTACATCACATACAAGGGCTCAGAAGTGAAAAGAACCACCCAGCCTGACAGAGGGGCTGTGAAAGGACTGCTGCTTCCCACAAATGGAAACCCACCCACTCCCACTGTAGCTACAACAGCCACACAATCCTGTCAAAACAGTAGCAGACAAATGCAACCAAAACAGCAAATAAAGACTTTCTACCTCTCCCCAAACATGAGGGAGCAGCTAGGAAATTGGAAAATTGCGTTTTTCAAGAATATTGAGCCAGTCTTAGTGTTGGTGACTGTGGCACAGAGCACAGGGCTCGCACACAAGATGGCTCAGCCAGTTAAAAGGTTCCAGGAAAGGAGCAGCAAGCACCGCACAAGTTTCTTAATGAGTCTTGACCAGGTCAATTTTCATTATTTGAGGAGATCAGAGGCTACAGCAAGGTATATTCTAAGGCAATTAAAACCACTCTGTGAGGTTGCTCAGGTGCTCAGGTTAGAAAAAAACCACACCTGGAGAGATAGCATTGAACACCTGTCACGTTCTATTGTGAGAGCTTTGTTTAAATCTGTGCACTCACCTGCATAATGCATGTCCTGTACAGAATCTGGAAGGTGAACAATGGGAAGAGTCTGGCCAGTGACTTTGTGCCTTCCACCTGGCTCTCACTGTAGTGCCCACCGTGGTTCTCCTTGGCATGGTCCAGCCAGGTGGCCACGCCCGTGCTGAAGTAGCGGTACCGCACACAGCACGTCCTCAGGGCACTAAAAATGACCCCAAAAGTGGTCAGCAGGGAGCTGTCTGCAAGCAAGCAGAGACATTAGACATTGGTGTGTGTGTACATGCTGCCAAAATAAGCAAGCCAAGACAAAACGCTCTGGGAAGGAAAATATAAGCTGGGATATTCATCTTTGTGTCTTTTTAGGGAGGGGAAAGGCAGTAACAGCCTGGATTTCTTAAAAGACATTCTCTGTGAACCCTAATTGTTACAAAAGCAATCCTGTCCAACAGCTACAGAGGAGAGTGCCTTTTGTTACCAGTTATTTAACACACCACTATGTGTTTCTCTGGTTCAACACCAAGTATTAATTTCCTTTGTTTTCTCTTTCCATTTATTGGACATGTATCAAGTGTCTGCTCAAGTCCAGTAGCAAGGGAAGGGCAATAGTGAAGTGAGAAGGAAAAGGAGTTTGAGAAACAGTTGCTGAGTTAAGAGAATTTTCATAGATGAATTTCAAAGGCAGAATTATCATCTCAGGTCTTCCAAGTAGAATGCAGGACACAAGAGGAGTTTCCAGTCTCGCACTTGGCATAGTAAAACTGATTCACTGGGTGCTGGAATTGCTAATTTGGTTCTCAGATGAACTAGAAGTAGAATGAACACAAAACTGATAGCTTCAGGCTTGGGAATGCAGGCCCACTTACTTTTGGGAAATTGCCATCCATGCAAATAGGGGTTATGGCATTTCTCTGCTTTCCTGAGCGCTGAAGCACCACAAAAAGTTGAGTATCTATAAATAAATACTTTCCAAAAACCAAACTGAACTAAGATTACAGAATGAAAATCTCTCTCTATTACCTCTGATGTGGAAATTATTTTCTAGAAATATCCATTGACACCTACTGGAATCACTTGCTTTACAGTACTAAGTCAGGGCATTTGATTAGATAAATTAATATTTAAAACTCCCTGTCTGTGTAGTATTAAGCTGCAGTCTGTTGCCACTATGGAATAAAATCTGACATGGCACATCAAAGCCTGAAAACACAGAGCTGGTAGAGTTTTTATTGTACTGTAGGACTGTACTAGGCAAATATTCTCACCACACATTGTAAATGTTAAGTTTCAGACCTAGATTATATTAAGACCGAATCTGAAGACTAAAAAGAAAAGTGCAGAGTTCCAGAGTGACTTGACTAAGAAGCTAACCAGGAAACAAGTGGGACTTGGGGCTCTTCTCAAAGCAGAGTTAGTTTCAGAAGTAAAGAAAAGATAATGGAAAATTTGGTATCAGTTCAGTTCATTGGCAGAGCTTACAATGAAATGTTTTAGTTCGAGTACTATTATTCAGCTTTGCCCTACACTAGAGATTGGGCACTCACAGAAAGGGAACGAAGCAGTAATGTGGTGTTACTGCTCTGCAAGGGTTTGAACCCAGGCAGGTTTGAAATCAGAAGATGCAGGGAGAGCCCCATGAGGAGCCCAGCAGGGAGCTCAGCAAAGCAGCAGCAGCACGGCTGTGCCCTGGCTCCTCTGACCTGGTCACAAAGGTGGCCATGGCCATCTCCTTCCTTTTGGAATGAGGGGTTGGGCAGTCTAAAGGCTGAACCAAACCTGACAAAATCAAGCTGCAGCAGGCAGGTTACAGCTCCTCCTGCTCAGGCAAAGGCTGTGACATGCCCTGACACTACAGAAAATGTACATGATTTTACCAGAGACTGCTTCCCACTTTTACAGCCTACCCAGAACCTCCAGGTACATCTTTATCATTTCTCACATGCAGATTTTGAAGGTCTAAAATCCAAGGATCTCCAACCAGACAGGGCAGAGTAATGGAGGAAATAGTTTAGATATGCAAGTTGATTTCTTCTGTGAAAGTAATCTCTACAGGTATTTCCAAGACAGAGCTGCCTCTTACCTGTTTTGGGTTTGTAAATCATTTCACCCCGAACCATGTGAATTGTGATCATAGCCATAAGCCCAGACACAAATGGGATAAGAAAGCCAAGGTTCCTGGCCACAGACTGCTGGATGTAAGAAATGCTGACAAAGACAACTGCTGAATTCAAGTTAACCAGCCAGTGAAACCTGGTACACAGAGACAAGAGAGACAAAAGTGGAGAGGCTGAATAATATAAAAGCCTTTACAGAAGATTAAAACATCCAATTAAAGGCATGGTTAAGTATAGTAATCATGGACAGCATCAGTACCATGCACACATTAACACAGCAATTAAAACAGATTTTCCCTCCAATGTCTCAGCTCCAAGAAGTGTATGATTAAAGTAAGTGTACTAAGGCAGTAGAGCTGAACAAATTATCAGTCTGGTACTGGAAATATTCTTGTGGGTGACATTAATTAAATACATCAACATTTACCATTTACACATTTAATATCTGGTAACAAGTTTGGTGTATGAAATATCATCAAATCACATGCTTCAAGCTTAAGAGGAAATGTCTTAATGCCACCACCCTTTGGTTAAGAAACACCAACTATTAAAAAAAATTGTAAGAAATCTTAACATTTGATTTATCTAATTGCCAGGATTTTTAACCCAATCTTAATTCAATAATTCTGATTGTTAAAACAGAACTTGGCTAAGACCAGACTCCAACTCATCAAGAGTAGACCATCTCATTTGATATCATTTTAAAATTCAATCCCATGACAAACACCCACCAAGAGAGTACAGGCTAGCAAGAAAAAGTGATTATATTCTGAGGGTTTTAATGAGATTAAAAATGCTTAGAATGAACCCCCCATTTTTCTAAATTTTCAGATTGCATTCCAACAACCCCTCCTCAGGTGCCAGTGCAAAAATTAAATTTCTTTGAATTGCACATGTGCCTTTCTTGATATTTCCAAAGTTCCAAGAACTGACCCATTTGGATTCCCCCAAGGAACTTTTTATTCATATTATATCTCCTTTGTAATCAACACTGAGAAATGTCACTTTGATTAAACACAATTCTGAATGGCCAAGACCACAGTACAATAAGCTCTCCAGAGCTATCTTTCAGAACAACTGATTGCTCTCCAGTCTTAATCCCCCAGAGTCTTATTTAATCAAAATGATGTTGCTAATTAAGGATTAAAACTCAGAATAGAGTAAAAAGGAAGGATTTTTTTCCTCTTCTCTCCTATGGGCAGGTCAAGGAGGCAGAATCTGCTCTAAGGAACTAAACAGTCTCATCCACCTTTGCTAAAGCTACTTTATTCACTGAAGTTTGGATTTAATTCAAAACTCTTTGATATTAACATAATTGGAGGAAAAAAGAATAGCCAGGAAAGCCATCCCCAAAGGGGGAGGGATCTGATCCACCAAGATCTTAATTGATTCTTCAGCATTGCATTGTTAATATGCAAATGGGCTCAGTTTTTATTTTAATAACTGTGTGTGTGAAGGAGAAAAAGGGGCAGAGTTGAGGCCTTTCTTCCATCCTGCCTTAAAGCAGGAATTTGGAGATTCCCACTCCAACTTCCTCACTACACAGTTTAACCAGGAAGCAGAGCACTCTCCAAAGGGCTACAGAAGGGGCAAACAAGGGCAAACAAATCATCAAAAATTTCCTCTCTGATGCATGGAAAAAAAAATAGTTCATACAATAAAAAAGAAACCCAAACTCTGTTTTTTAAGAACTATTTCACGAGCAATTCTCCCTAAAGGATGAAAAAAAATGTCAATCTAAATACAAATGCTAAGTGGTTTATCAGATGCCAGAACTTCCCAGCAACAAAGCTGAAACAATCCAGCAGATCCCTACCCCTGAGCTTAGTTTGAGACTACTCACAATTCTGACTTCCAGCACTCAATTGCTGCCTGACACTGCTAAAAACTTACCCTGATGGAAATCCCAATACAACATTGAATTTTGCCACTGTTAGGGAGCAACAGCAAAACATCCTAAAGGCACAGCCATGTTAAAGGCAGAAAAGCAAATGGAATATGTTGTTCCAATAGCAATTAAGTTGGGAGGTCTTTTGAGTGTTTGGGCAACTTGTTTAATCCTGAATACCCTGACTGAATACTTCTGTAGGAGGCCAAAACAGATCATCATCTACTAGCAAAGGGAAAAAGTCAGGAGAAGTTTTAACTGAACCTCTTGGAAACCCTTCCAAAATCTAAAAGTTTTGCAGATAAAACCAAAACACGAAGCCCACCATGCACAGAACCTGTCAATTCCAGCAGTGCATTGCACGGCAATGCTCTATCATTCCCAAGGGATTTTTAGCCAACATGAAATTACCAACCAGTTGAAAAATGAAAGCAGCTCCTTTGGGCCACAGTCCTCGAGGCTGTAGGCACTCAGTGGACACACGATGGCTCTGATGCCTCCTATGCCCAGGCTGGCTGTGAGGAGAGCAAAGTAGAACACGATTTTCTGCTCCCTTTTGGGCAGGGTGAGAAGGATGTGTCGCCTGTCGATGTAAACGTCTTCAAAGGGGAATGACACCACGGGCAGCAGGGCTGTGCCTGGGGTGGAAAGAAAATTGTCATTTGAAAGGAATTAGAATTGGATATATAAGCCATATATTTTAAAATTTTATAGCAGATGTGTTGAAAAGACAGATGGAAAAATCAAAGATCGACAACGGAAAAGCGGAAAGGGGGAGAAGCACAAGTCAGTAGAGAGGCAGAAACTTTTTGGATGTTGCTGTGCAAAGTAAGGCAATACCACTGTGGACTGCCAAGAAACCAAACCTGCTCTGAAATGCTTGTAATGATTCAGGGTCTATCAACTGAACCACCAATTAACCAAAAAAGCTCAAAACATCCCACCGTGGAGTGCAGCTTTTTTTTTTTCATCTTCTAAAATCCCAGAATTATAGTAGGAATGATAATTTAAGAAATAAATTATCAAAACTTTTGTGTAAAACATTATTTTTTTTTTTCTGTAGCAGCTTTATAGAAAATATAATTTTTAGAAAATTTTACTATAGGAGCACTGCCACTTCTAGTTTGCAAAGCAAGTCTTTCAGGTTTAATCAGCTGTAAATTTTTCAAGTTTTAATGCACACTAAACTTAAAATATATTGATGTGTCAACAGCATCAGTATTAGCACTACTATGACTGCACATCAAACTCTAATATATCAGGAATGTTTAATGATTTATCTCCAAAGGAAGAAATATTCTAGTTAAAAAAATACCCAAATGCATCAAACTGTGTTTGTGTCTCCAGTCTTCTACTTTAAGAAATACACTGAAGGCACAAGTGGCAGAAAGATCTAAACCAGAATCCCAGGGGAGAAACAATGGAACACAACAGCAAACATTTTTCCAGACTGCTTGAATAATGGTTTTGCAATCAGCTGAAGAACATTTCAGGAATGACTCTGATTTTTTTTTTTTTTGCTTGCTTTGTTGCTTGTCTAAATAACAATGTGGCTGGCTGTTGTAGAAATCAGACTTGCTCAGCAACTGCTTCAAGCAAGAAGAATTTCTATCAGCTTGGTTTAACTTGACAGAAGTAACCACCAGATGCACCACCAGTGCATGGGAGATGCCCTACCTGCTACAGAACAGGTGGATTTAGTTTGAGCAGTGCTTTTTTTGCAAGAAGTGTTCAGAATAATCCCCAGGGCAGATTCTGAATGTGCCAACAGAAGGCAGGCCCTCAGTGCAGGCATTAGGATACTTAAAGCAAAGTTTGTTTGCACTGGTATGTTCTTAAATACTTTTCCTCTTGTCCGAATAGAAAAGTCTTGTCTCTTTACATATAACACTCCCAACAGCAGGGAAGCAGTTCCTAAATTCTCTCTGTGACTGAAGCCTTGCATTTGTGCCAAACACTAAGAACCAGTTTTAAGAGTTGAGCATCCACGCTGCCAAGAGCTGACCCACTCCAGAGGAGCCAAGCACGTGCACAAGGCGCACACACAAATGCTGATTTATCTTCTTGAAATCACTGCCTGAGAAAACAAAGGTGAAAAACACATTTTGCAGAGGAGGAGCTGAGTAATTTGGTGGTAGAGAAGATTGGGGAAAACAGGCGCCCAACGCGACGCTCGAGAGCGCGTTTCTGCGAATTAGCAAAGCACAGCACGGGGTGTCACCCACCTAGGAAGTGCAGGAACATGCAGATGCACACCAGCTTGATCCTGCCCACCAGGTACTCAGCCAGCCAGCCCACCAGCACTGGGGTCAGCGTGGAGGTGCCCACGAAGCACATGTTGACCATGGCTGCCTGGTGGCTGCAGTAGCCCAGTTTGGCCGTGCAGAACAGGATCATGTTGCACACGATGCCGAAGAACGTGAACCTCTCGCACAGCTCCACCAGCAGCACACAGAGAGCCTCGTGGAGCTTCTTCTCAGGCTGAAGCATCTTTGCAGCGTGGTTGCTTCTCCCAGGTAGGGGTCGTTGCTCCTTGTCAGCCGCGTGGTTCAAAAATCCCTTCTGCATTTCTCGTCTGTCTGCATCAGGCATTTTTTTTTGAGTAGATCAGCCTGAGTTGCAGGTGCACTTCGGTGCTCCTCCACTGTCATTAGCAAACTGGTAAGAATCTGGCTTTGAATTCCACACTTGGCTACTACAATCTCTTAGGGCACCTGTCACTTTTGAGATATTGCATATAGGATCTAACAGTATTAAAAAAAAATAACCCAAACAAATCCCAAAGAATTAGATTAATATTTCAGCTTCTGAATTTAGCAACACTAGGAAGTTAAGTAGTTTATTTAATTAGTTCATTTGGGGGTGAACAAGATTTTTCCCCAGAATTATATTACCTATTAAATTGTGTGAATCCAATACTATAGGCTAAACTCAATCTGTATGTTAAAGATAAAGGTTTAAACACACATGAAAGCCAACATTTTCAGCAGAATTCAAATAACAGATTGAGAAAATATTTTGGTTAAAATAATCCAATACTTTAATTAGGCAACAAGCAAGTAGATAAAGACAGGGATTTTTTTTAAGGTTAACATTATCCAATCATTGTGCTGTTTCTTTCTATTTCTGGTTGAAATCCAGATAAAGGTAATTATAAAAATAAGTAATGCTGCTAGGTTTGAGTTAGAAAAACAAATTTTAAAAGAAAGAAAATAGGTTGAATTTATTATCAAAAGAAAAAAGAGCAATCTAGAAGCAGCCTAACCCACAAGTGTTTCTGCAGGCAGATTCTGCCCTGCAGCTGCAATGCACCAGAAGGGGCAGGGGCACAGGCAAGGTTCTCTCATATCAAACAAAAACCAAACTCGCAGTGCTTTATCATGTTCCTGTTACTTTATCCACAGCAAAGTTTGCTGGTTTCCCAGCTCAGTTTGTCCATTTTAAGATCAGTAACACCTGTTCAAAACGCTCCCACCTACCAATGGAAGCATCCCACACCCATCCTGTGCAAATGGAAATGCACACACGAGTTACAAGGAGGGGGAAAGCCAGGGCAGCTTCTCTAAACAGAGCTCTCAGTGTTTCTGATGGCATTTTTTGAGGCATGGGTTCTGCTGTTTGCTTCCTCCTGTCCTTATAACTACTCAAATTTGGCCTCTTCTGGTCTATTTAGAATGTGAGATCTACGACATCACAAAAGAGAAGCACAATAGTGTATAACCAGTGTGGATAGAGATTCCAAAATTACCTAAATAAACCCCATGATTCAAACACAAAGCCTAAAAACTCTGAAGCTTAAATCTAAGTAGTAATCTGTCATTTCCTAAAATGAAATATATTTTTTTAATCTATTACAAATCTAAAGCAAGAACTCAGCAAAAACCTCACAGTTTTCAGAGGCATTCAGTTGGGGATGAAAAGAGCTGTGACTTGTAACAAGCCAAGGACTACTTCTGTCTTCTGATCCATGGTAGCTAAAATGATCCTCCTTTGGACAAACCAACCAGAGAAATCAAAAGTATAACTCAGCATAGTTTCTTCATCAAAGCCTAAAGAAGCCAATCTCAAGTCAAAACAGGCCAGAGAAGAGTATTTTAACTCAGAGGTGGAAATATCTTCTGAAGCATGAAGCTGCTTTTAACTAAATGTCCATAAAGAAAATTATTTTTCCTTTTTTTTTTTTTTTTTTTAAGCAAATACAACTGTATTTTAGCATCAGCTAGAAAACATAAGGACAAATAAACTCTTGCTCCAATAGACATTTGAATGTAAAAGAGTCTGCTTTCCTTTGGAGTACCAGGTTTACCTGTTCTCATGGGTGCTGGCAGCTCCCAGTGCATCACATCCTGGGGACCAGCACAGAGTAAAGGGCTCCTTGCTGGGATGATTTTCTCTCAATCCTCGTGTGGCTTCATTTACCCCAGTTTGGGGTTACAAGCTGGGAAAAGGGAGTGATTACCTGAGCCTTATAAATGCCCTAGAAAGCAGGAAGTGGGTGATTTTCATGATTATTTCTGAATTGCCTTTGCATGTGATCAATGAGGGTGTGGTGGGGACAGTCACAGATCAATCAGTGCAGGAGTTCAAATGCTCAATGCTAAGAGAATACAGAGCTTCATATAACAATAGGATCTATGTTGATCTACTTTTTAAATCACTTCTGCAGTAATTATAGGTGGTCATTCTATTTACTTGGCATTTGATTAGCTTATTCTTTCTTATTCTTACCCAAGGTAATAGAACTGCATAAAGCCTGATGAAAAACCTCTATTATTTGCATTAACATATGTAGAGCTTTATATATCCCAAAGCTCCTAGAAACTGGACACACAAAATAACTGCTACTTCCAAATCCAGCCCTTCTGGCAGTACTTCTGTCTGCCAGTAAGGACTTTGCATGTTTTTTAAACAAATCTTCCTTAAATATCTGAAAATGTGCCAGTCAAATCTTGGAGAGAGGTTTATAAAAATACTTTTTCTCACATGGCAGTGTCAGCCCACCAGAGGCCTGGCTGTTCAAATAACAGGGTTGTTATTTGGTGCCCTGCCACCCCAAATTAAAGGTTACTTCTTCTCATGCTTGAAACTACACATTAGCATTAGGCAAGTGAATTAAGCTGGACAAGTTGGAACTGAAATTTTCTACTAATTTTCTCTGACAAGGTATATTTGTCAGTGTTTTTATTGTAGAGGTAATTTATTGAAATTGTAGAGGCAGAACTTCAGTGTCCAGCTCAACAGTTCCTCTGGCTAAAGGGTAGTAATGGCTTTAGACCCCTGTTTGTGTTTTACAAAGCTCAGTCTCTCTAATATTTCATTACATTTAATTCAGCTTTACTCTTAAAGAGCATTTAAGAGGTGTTACCTTTCATCATAGCAGTGGCTATGGTTCCTGCTAAATATCTGGGGTGAAAACATAATTGATATGGACAGGGCTGACAATGCAACACAAGAATTTTGACACTTGTAAATAAAGAATTATGTGGAACAAACCTTTCTAGTTAGCAGCAGGATTCCAATTAACCAGCATGGTTTGAGAAGCTGGCACAGTGACCACTGACTAGAGGACTGCAATTTAAAAGCCAGGAGAAATGCAGAGCAAAAGGTTCACAGTTTAAAAAAAATGATAACAATTTAGCTTCTAGGATGAACTTTGTCTTTTTCTATTAACTTTTTTGTCCCTTTTTTTATCATCTTTAGGTGTCATGTTGGACAATGTGTTAATTCCTATGTCCTACATCCCATTTCACAGGTGAATAATGAAGCTTCTATTTAAATTATTACCTTGGACAACCATTTTAGTGATTTCTGCACTGCCTGTCACTGTAGTCTAAGAGTACTCAGGCCTGGAAATTCGCTTTTTTTTTAGAGAGGTGCACCTGAAACAGACCTGTGAGAGAATGTGGCAGTGCTTCTTTTGGAGTTCCCAGCATTTCAAACCCATATCTGATGCTTCTGAAAAACTTCAGTAAAAATGCTGCCTAATATTTGTTTGGCTACATGCTGGAAGAATAAATACGTGCAAGCCCCAAGTGCTTTGTGAATCATGTAGAAGGTCAAATAAGAAGCTGAAATTTAGTCATCAGGAGTTTGAGAAAGGCAATTTATGAAATCTGTTGTGTTAACAAATCTACTAAAATAAATTTTTTCTACATTTTATAAGGATTTCTCAAAAGTTTTAAAAGGACACTTTGAAGGCTGAAAAAAGGCATTTCTGAAATAACCAGTTCTTAAAATTACTGATTATTTGAGAAATTCTCTGAGCAGTTCTGGAACTATGATACCACATCAGCTTTAAATAATTTTATTCTCCCTCTGGTAAGTATTTCTGCAAAATTTTCAACACTTTAGCCAGATGTTAGCCAGTAACCTTACCCAGCTCTGCCTTGCTGAAGGATGGATGTTGTTTCTTTTTCCATGGCCACTTTGGTCTGTGAAAATCCAAGACCAAGGCAAGACTTTAAGTTTAGGGAAAAGCTGTATTTTAAGAAGTATATTTATTTTTTCCTGATATAGTAATAATCAAAAATAATGCGAGAAAGCCATTTTCTTCATTCTTCTCAAATAAAATACCAGGAAAGAGACTCAAATCCCGCTGCCAAGAATGCCCCAGAGGTCCTGGTGGAGAGTGCAGACAGGACCTCTCTGCTAGAAGATCTATCTTCTCTGCTTGTCCTGCAAAAGCCTTCTCCCTGAATCCTACTTTTCCCCCAGTAATTTTTTTTCCCTGTCTCTTTCTCTTCTTTAAGCAGGAAGTGTGGCAAAAGCACAGAGCTGACACAAACCAAGAATTGCACAGCTTTTTCCATGGTACCTAAAGCAGTACGAGGATGCACAAGATGTGAACATGCAGGAGTGAGTCCAAGGAAGGGCCATGAGGATGCTGAGGGGGCTGGAGCATCCCTCACATGGCCAGAGGCTCAGAGAGCTCAGCCTGGACAACAGAAGGCTCAGGGGGTTCTTATTAATGGATAAAAATACTTGTAGGGAAGGTGCAGAAAAGACAGACAGGCTCTCCTCAATGATGCCCAGTGACAGGACAAAATGAAATAAAGGGAAGTCAATTTAGGAAGAATTCAAAACTTCTGAGGTCGTCAAACACTGAGAGAAGTTGCCCAGATAGGGTGAAGTAGAATCATCATTCCTGAAGGTATTAAAAACCTGACTGGAGACAGGGCTGAGCAAGCTGCTGCAGGCTGCTCTGAGCAGCTGGGGTAGAGTAGAAAGTTGCCAGAGGTGTCTTCCAACCTCAACCATCCTGTGACGCTGAGCAGCAACGTTAAATACTTCAACAAAGTAGGCTCTAAGCAGGATGATAGCAGGAAAAAGCTTCTTGCCCAGTTTCTGGGCATGACCTCTCCGAGTGAGAAATTTCCTTTACATTCTATGAGTGCTAATTTATTTTGGTAATCTTTTTTTTTTTCAGGGGGATGGTTTTAAAATTGCTGATCCTCAAGCCTTTACTATAGTTGAGAATTATTTTGGCATGATTGCCCTGTTCCTTCAAACCACACATGCTTTATTTTGGGGATTTTGTTCAAACATATATAATTATCTATGCTAAGCAGTTTATCATATGTTCTAAGGCTTTTGTCTTTATTGCACCTTGCTGACGGTTTTATAATTCAGGAGTAATTGAATTGCAATTATTTTTCATGATGCATGGTGTGGTTTTAGATCATGCTGTTGGCAGATATTCTTTATGGTGTCGTTTGGTCTAATGGGAAAATTAGAAGTAGCTCTATCATATAGAAAGATGGCTTTTTTGTGTCGTGTTATAGTTTGTAGATGGCACCCAGGATATTTTCATTTGACATATAGATTTTTAGGTAGAGGCTGAAATGAGATTCTAAAGCAGAGTTCACAGTTGAGACAATATTATCTGTACATCCAAGATGATTTCAACTATTCTCCCACAGTGACAGTTCATTTATATTCAAGTCCATTTAGTAGACTGTGGTTAGTATTCGAAAATACATATAGAAGCACTACGTGGTGGCAGAGTTTCTGCTCTAAATTCATCCCTGATCCAACAGAACTGCTTTCAGAGATGCCAGGAAAAGGTGTCAGCATCTTTTTTAGAAGCAAATATTCATCAGAGCAGGGGATTGACAGTAGATCTCCCACCTCACTGAAGAGCTTTCCAACCACTGCTGTGCCCAGAGAGTCTTTTAATCTCTCCTGCTGGAGCTTTACATTGTGTAAAGCTTTGTGAGCTGTATGGGAGTTGACTTTATAACCTAGAGATTAGGGCTGCTCTCCCGGAATTTGGGAAGAGGCAAATGCAAGGCTCCATGTCCATGAATAATTAACTATGTCCACAGAAGAGAAATTCTTCAACAGATACAGGAGGAGAAAGCACTGTCTGAGAAAAGTGCACCTTTGGCCCAAGAATGGTAGAAAATGAGAGCTGAATGCTGGAGCCAGCAGAGCATCCTTTTAGAAAAGGGAAAAGTGTTACTTTAAAGTTTTCAGTTTTATCCACAAAATAATATCTGGAATCTCACAAATTTGCATGGCATGTGTCAATGGTCATATGAACCCCAGATTGTCTGCCCATATAAAATTCTCCCACACAGATGATCACATAAAAGTTGATGGCAGGAAGTTTCAGACAGTCCTCCTGAAACCTTTCTAATTTCCCTTATCAGACACATTTCTGCTTTGTAACCAGGCACAGGCAGTAGTGTAACATAATTTTATTTATTCATCTGCAAACTTGAAAGTCCACAAGCTGAGAAAACTCTAAGTCACAACAGCCTCTGTCTACAGTGCCTTGTGTGGCTCGATGGAGGGAGAAGCTGGCAGGATTTAAAATGCTTCTCTCGTAATGGCAAATATTTTCTCATTAAAACTGATTTTTAATCAAGTTTTTGGTCTTTATGAAAGGTGTCAGCATGGTCAGCAGGTTGAGGGAGGTGATCCTTCCACTCCACAGCAGTGAGGAGATGTCTGGAGTGCCAGGTGCAATGCCCTCTATTGTCAGCAATTTGCCTAAAATGAGTGAAATGAAGTTACACTCCTGATATGGGGATATAAAAACAGAACTGCTTCAAAATGAGCTTCAACTGAAATACACCAGATCAACTTTTTCAACTCAATTTACTGTTAAACCTGGCTGATTCTGACCAAAACAGATGACAGAAGACTCACAGAATCCTTTCCACTGATGGGAGGGGTGGGTGCTGGGGTGTCTGCAGAGGTTTATGAAGGAAGGCGAGGTTTGCCCATGCCTCAAATGCCAATAACAACGTGTCATGAAATTTATAGCTGCCTGTACCTCTGGGCCTCTGCTGTTTGATGGTGTGAATACACCTTTTCCTGATTGCATTCGGCTCTTTAAAGACATCACTGAATTTCCCAAAGTACAGTTCTTCCCACTTAGATTGCAGTCTTTGAGGTCTGAATTTGTATTTGGAAATGCTGCTTTCAATTTCCACTTAAAAATCAGCCATCAGTGGCTCTTCCACCTGCTATCCAGTGCTCACATAGAATATTTGTCGTGTTCAATACAAAAGATGTCTGCAACATCTGCCCAGGCAGTTTTGAAAACATGGAAGCAATTTAAGGGAAATAAAGCTAGAATAATTATTATTAACTTTATTTATATTTGATACAACTTTAGGAGTTATTGGTTTTTAAACACTGGACTTTAAATTTCAGTTTAAGTGCTGCTGTGTGAATTTCAGGATAGAAATACAATTGCTTACATAGAATACACTGAGTTTAAAAAGAATCCTCTTCCATTTTGAGCCCTGCAATATACTACATTTTGAAAAATTCATTTTTTTTAGAGAGGTGCACCTGAATGTGTGATTCCAAAACAATATAATCAGACCAAATAGCTTTATCAAAGATAGCAATTCAAAGCTTTTAGTGCAAATGCATCACAAATGCTCGCACTTAGAAATTCTCTTTCTAAGGTCGTGTTTACAGACTCTGCCACAATAAAAGAACAAAAATATCTTTGATGATTTAGCAGAGAAAAGGGTGGTGCTGAAAAAGAGATGAGAAAGAATGGGATGCAAGACACTATTGAAAAATAATTGATACTGTTACAGGAAGAAAGCCTAAACTCAAAAAGAAAGAAAGGGAATAATAGAGAAATAAAGTTAGTATTAGGTGCTCACATTTTACAGTTAGATATGCAAGTGTTTGTACATCAGTGGTTTTGTCACATTCATAATGCACATTGACCTAAAACCACATTTGAGCTTCTCAGCTTTCCTCCCTTTTGCTTTCTCCTTGACAGACTTTTTGAAGATCTTAGATACGAAATCTCTTAGCGAGACGCACGTCGAGTAATTATATTTGCAGCAGAAGAGATGAAGGTGGAGGAATGCAAACTAAGTTTTGGCTATCACACTGGGATCTGACAGGAAAAGAAAACCACAAGGACACCCTAATTTCTTCACCCAGCTCCCCTGGCTGAGCTGGAATGGTGAAGACCACACAGTGTTGAACAGTGACACAGCCACATCACCAAAATGTTTGCCTTTCTCCACGTGTAACAGTGGGCATCAATTCCAGAGAGGAGACCTCAAGTTTTAGCAGAAAAAAGTTTGGGAAGTTGTCGCCCTGATTTTTACAGTGTGCTGTGTTGATACTTGGTAGCAAAGGTTCTTATAGATTTTATGTAAACACCGTCCACGTTTGTATGACCGGCCAAGGATTGTTTTGTTCCTTTGGTATTGCTTGTCATTCCTTTCCTGAAGGCAGAGAAGGTTGATGGACTGTGTTTCTCACCTATGGAATTGGAGAGGTGGTAACCTCATTGTCCAATCCATGATCGTATATGAAAAGGTATAAATGTAATAATAAAGAGAGGCTGGGCTCTTCTCTCCTGCCAGCCTTGGTGACTCTGTGACCTGACCGAGTGCCTGATTCTTTCATGTCCGGCCATGCGACAGGAAGTGTTTCAAGGAATGAAGGAGACACCTTTGGTCCCAGTGTCTTTTCACAATTTCAATTTCCCATCCCATGGAAGATTTGGAATGAGTTTATGTCTCCCAGATTACCTGAAAATCAACACTGAATTCAGATCAGTTCTTACAGTTACTTATGGATGATAGAGCACACAAATTGGTCTGGCTCCTTCCAAGAGAGAAGAATCATGCTTCCTGCTAAAAAAAAATGGCAGGAAGATGTTTAATATCATTGCAACTAACTGTTAAAATCCAGGCAGCTGACAGAAGAAAAAACCAGCAGAGTTCTATTGTCCCACTGCAGAGATGTTACAAGATAATCTCCAGCACGGTGCTCGTAGCTCATGTTTGTTCACATACTCGAGAGGAATGTTTTCTAATCACCCAGAGAAGTTTGCAGTGCTGTGTTGAGTTAACACCAGTGGAAATCAGGTCAGCAAGCAGGAGATCCATCATGGAACAGCTGTACAGCACCTGTGTGTGCTGTGCGAGTGGCTGCTGCTCCCAGTTTGGTGAAGAAATCACAACACGTCTTTTTCACAGCGAAGGGTTTTGGCAGTCACACAGGCACGCTTTCATGGAGCTGTAAAATCCTGATGGAGCTGTAAAACCCTGAGCAGATCTAAGCTTGAATCCGAAGTTTTAACATTTTTTCTTCTCATAGTGAGAAGAATCCAGAATCTCTGGATTTTGCAGGTGGGATGGGCAGTGTTTGCCCTCCTCTGCTGGACAAAATGGAACACACCAACCCAGAGTAGGTAGGATTCCAAGTCTTTGACATTGAATAAGGGAAATAATTAGGTTTCAAAATATATGCATGAAAGTAACCATTAATATATTTGCTGTGATATGCAGTAATGTGTTTAAAATGCATCTTATCAGTGCACCAACTGTTTTTCGAGTCATTTGTGAATTTTCAGTGTGAATGTGTATCCAGAGGCTCAACCTGATAGTCTTGAAGAGCGTCAGTTTTCACAGGATGTCTCTAACCAGTCACTTCTGCAAACATTGGCTGCTGCTAATTAAGTCTGGCACGTTTCTGTCAGATAGGCAAGGAATGTTATTTGCCACGCTGGAGATGGGTCAGTTATGGGACAGAGAAACTGGGGCTCCCTTGTAAATTAACAGTGGGGCCAAATATAGAAATGAAGAATCCTAAATCAGATCAGAGAAAAAACTAAATAGTGACTCTACTTACATAAGGATGAATCAAAGCCACTGTAAATTTTACATGGGAGAGGGGGGAAAAAATGAAGCCTTTTCAAAATATTAAACAGTGTGACAATCAGAGCACGGGGTACACCATTTAAAGCCTTTCTGTCACAATACTGAACATTATGTTGATATTTGTCTTGCTGGGATAATAACCCACAGAACCCACAGAAATTTTCTAGGCAGATATTCTCTAAATTGCTCTGCCTTGCAAAAAGGCAATTAACTTAAGTGAATCTGATTTTTTGAACTTGGACATTAAAATAAGCTTTACCCAGCTGCAATCCTTACTGGAAACCCTTGGCAAGGATAGTTTTCCACTGCTTATTTGAAATCAGAAAACAAAGACTCTACTCCAAGTATTGCAAGATATTTGGCAATTTTTTACCATGGCCCACCCTCCAGCTCTCAGGAGTCACTGGGTAACATGGTGACAATGGGACTTCATTTTAAGACCATAAAATGTTCTTAATTCTGTATGAATTGGATGCTAAGAAATCTTTCTGTCCTCATTGGTAAGGCTGCTGATGCTACTGCCACAAACCTTGTATTTTCCTGTCCTGGTGAAAGGTTTTTGCCACACTCTTGTCATTGTTAATAGTATTATAATGTGCTGCCTTTACCCCTGGCCAAAGGAAAATGCAGTTTGCACCTGAAGCTGCTCACAATCTTTCTGATTTAGACTTTATCTACACTCAAGACTTTTCCCAGCATAACATTTTGGTCGCCTTTTTATTTTCTTTTAGCTGTAACTGCAACATCAATAAAAAGCTTCAGTGGGCAATACAGCACAAAATCACCCTGCTCCCCTTGCTGTGCAGGGACAAGTACATGACAGAATGATGTTTTACAGGGCTGTAACAACAGCCAATGGGTTGTAGCACTTTAATTACAGCGGTATATTTGAAGTGGCACAATTTTGGAGCACAGACAAAGCCTTATTTACCACTTGAGGTATAACAGCTGCATAAAAAATTATACTCCACAGATAAATCACCCCGTGACAGTGGCAAAATACTGCATTTAGCATCTCTCTGTGCCAGGAGGAGTCTCAGCAAAGCTTCAGACACCTGCTAATGGAAGATAGAGAGGATGCTTGTTTTTATTACCTTCTAAGTTTTGGTGATACTAAGCTTTGGATGTATCAGGAATTACTGATTTTATTCCCCCTGTGGAAATTCAAACTTTGCTGAAAAAGAAAGAAATAACTCCTACTGATATCCTGATTTTTTTTTTAACAAGCTGTGATAGTGAGCTTTTGTATTCCCTAACCCAAATCTGTGCTGACCATATCTCAGGAGACATTAATGTAGGGAAAATAATTGAGGTGCATTTTCCCCACTCAGGGGGAACTTTTTGCCACAGAGAGACAGAGGATTTTTCACCTGGCTACTGCTCCCTGAGTGTCAGGGAAGTCCCTCATGCAGTCAGGTTCCCAAAGTAAATCCAAACTTCCCAGTGGTGTAGTAGTGTCCATCATTTGGGAACAGCTGGAGGATTAAAAGATCTCTTAATTTTCCTCATTATTTCTTTTTTTTCAAAAATTCAAAGGGGATTTTGGGGTTTCCTGAAAATTCACTTTTCTTTTATCTCCCACCTGTCCCAAATTAATTGCTTCAACAGAAAAAGCTTAAGAAAATACTGCCCAAGCCATGTTTTTGTTGTTTTGAAAGCAGCTTATACTCTGTTTGGTTTTTCACAACAGAAAACTGAGCTGAAAGCATGTGACACACTGGAAAGCAGAGTTATACTTCCTCTTTTCTTAACTCCTTGTGTCTTCAGGCTATTTGCCTTTTTGTTAGTGCACTTTGAGAAATAAGGGGATCAAATTAATATTGAATGGCAGTTCAGCATGGCAGGACTCCAGAGCAAGCTTGGCAGTGGCACTATTCCTACTGGCTGGGAACAATTCTCTACAACTCACACCAACTTTACCAGCAGAAGGAATTTGTTCTGATTTCTGATACACTCAATATTGTTTCTTCCAGGTCATAATCATTCCACTGATGGCTCACTGAAAATTCCATGTTTCCACTGAGCAGGAGTTTGCCACGTGTCTGTTGTCCCCTTCCCCACCTGGCTGGGGGTGGCTGGGCCACCGAGGAAAAGGCCACCATGGAAATTCTGAATCCCACGAGCCACCACCACCTCATTTCCAGCCGGGCAGCGTGCCCCAAAGCTGGTACAACAAGGGAGCTCCCTGCTAATACAAGGTTTCAAGGTGAGATGTGTCTTCAGGAAGTAAGGCTGATAAACAGAATTGAAGCGTTTTTAGAGCTCTGTTAAAGTTTTAGTTCACTTTCCATTTTTGCTCAGCTGATTCTTTCTACCTCGGCTGATAGCAAGGATGTAGTGCAAGTCTAGCCTTGAGACAGAAAGGTACTGACTAGAAAGTGAAAAGCTATCAGCCTCAGCAAGCCTGCAGACATTATGGTTCACTGCCTAAATTGCATTCATCCAGCTCTCATCATAAGAAATATGCTGGGTAAGTTCAGGGCCAGGTTAACCTGCCATTGATGTATAAACTTTCTAATTAGTTGTTGTTGTTTTTGTTTTGCATGTAACAGTTTCTAGAAGAGGGTTTGGTTTTATTTTTAAGGGAGTTCTGAAGTAAGCTAGATAACAATGAAAGCTGTCAGATACCCAGTAATTGATGGTTTTTTTCCCCTTTTTTCTTTATTTTTAACAGAATGGGAAGAAATAAGTTCTGCAATACATCACAATTTGGTGTTTTTAAATGCTGGTCAGGACAAACCTCCTCCAGCAGTTTAAATTCCTGCAGTCCATTCAGCCTTCTGCCTGTTGGCCACAGCTGCCAACCAAGGGTTATTTACTGAGTGCCAATTGTGACAGGACATTTTGCAACGCTGAAGGACCAAAGGGCACAGCACAACTTGCTGGGAGAAAAATGCCTCATCTTAATCAGGGAGCTCATGAAGGAAAAAAATCCAGCCACCAAAAAAAACCTGGTATTGAGGACCTTCTGCCTGATAAAGACTGAAAAATATTTTAAAGCTCATTAGAAAGATAAAGTTTGCCTATTTCTCCTGTTTCATACACTGTGCAGGAAAGGAACACATGTGCTGTCACATTCATATTTTACGGGCTCTTTTTTCCCCCCCACACCTTCGTACCTCAGATTTGAACTTTAAACTTGTGACAGTGTTATGTTCATTAGAATAAAAATCACTTGCTATTTCCATTGCAAAGCTCCCCCCCAGAGGTTATCTTAGCTGTTTTATAAATCATATCAGGAGGAAAGCTGGCATAAAGGTTGACAGCTCACTCTAGATAATCACTTCCCCTTCTCTTAAGTGACTTTAAGCAGAAAGAAGCGTGTAGCTTGCCAGTTCAGTTTTTAGTGGTCAAGCATCCACATCTAACCACTACCAACACACTGACTAAATTAGCTTGTAAGTATTTTACTGAAATGCAGGAGGATCACAGACCTGCTCAGGAGAAAGAATCTCAAACATTCATCAGCTATCAAGTCATATTTTCTCTGTCCTTCCAGGGCAGAGCTCATTACACTGAATGACATGAATGCCAAAGCCCTTTGACACGGGGTCCTTGAAGGGAACCTGGGGTTCAAATTGCTGTTGATTTATCAACTTCCTCAAGAGCTGGACTGATTAGACTAATGGCTTATAGGGGATATGATTTCAACATTAGAGTCCTGTATCGTGGAGGCAGACAAATGAAGCAAGTTAGATCTTGTAGTAAACAGAACCTACAGCTCAAGGCAACAACCCATTAAATAAAAACTTAAAGGGAATAAACATACACCAAAAGAGTCCTGGGTTCAGGAGAAAAGGTTAGCTTATGTATTATAATTTATCTACATAAACCAACCAAACTAGATCCTAATCCTCTCAGAGAGACTGGAACTGTCCAGAAAAGGTGCCAAACCTTCCCAGGCTGAGTCAGAAGAGAAGAAAATCAAGAAAACTCTCCCTTTAACACATCACTTCCCCATGACTTGATTACAGGCATTTTGCACTCAATAGGGACCTTCCACTGTTTCTATTGGACTTTGGAGGCAGAGAGCTTGGAAGAGAAAGGGTTAACTATAGCAGGTAAAGTGGGGGGGGGGCAGGCAGCACAGGACGCAGATGGAAAACCTTTCCTGGGAGTTGGTTGTGATAGAAGCAAACATTAAGGAAAAAACCAGAGAATATTAGCCTGAAACACAAGTATGATTCAGCTGCTAATCACTCCATCTATCCCTGGAACTGTTGTCTCTTAGTTAAATAAGGATAATAAGCCTGTCCTTTCTAAAATGGATAATCCTGGAAGTGTGTATCAGTAACAAAGATATAGGGAGCTTATTTCCTCACTGTCTCATAACACAGAAGCAGAAGACAAATTCAGCTCAATGCCATTAGGAAGAATAAAATCCAACCCTGAAAAAACAATACTTTTTTTACTCAGCTTATAATTGGACTTTGACATTAATTTCTCTTGGAAGCCAAGAACTTGACAAGGTACAAAAAGGGACTGGATATTTATGCAGACAATGAAAATTATCTATAGAATTATTAATTTGGAGGAACAAATGTTAGGAAAAGATATTAAATTTTATGCTTCAGTTATTTGGCAACTATAAACCTAGCAGCTTAAACTGTCAGAGACAAAAAGTAGTTAATTTGGTTGCCCCCAACTAAATAGTTAACTGTTGTGTTGTGGAAATAAAGGAACTTCAGAAAGTAGAACAAAATCTGAATCTTTGGCAATAACTTGCATGAAATACTTCCAGTTAAGAGATGTTACACAAAGCATTAGATATTGCTGTTGTTACGAATTCTTAGTCTTCCCATACTTTTATTAGGCTGATCTTAACTTGTACAACACCCCCAGGATCCAGATGAACCTTAGATCTGCTACACCCTGGTAGCTTCAGAACTTGGCAGCCTCTTCACAATGATGAAAGATATTATCTGTAAGTATTATTCAGTTCTTTACACACATAAATCTTAAAAATGTGAAGGAATACATGAGACTCCACCCAGCAAAGTGGGTCAGAGTTGAGGGTGTGTTTGCAGGTAGGTGGGAGGACGCTGAACATCTTTCATTACCAGATTCTTGCTACATTTTACTGGTTCTTGATTTTTCAGACCTGTCAGGTTCCCTCAGGTCCACGTGAAGGAGATGTTGTAAAATGCAGGGATTCCTAGTCTGGTGCAAAATCACCGAGTAAAGATTAGCTGGTTTTTGACATGGGGATTTGTCATGCTGGGTGTGCCCTGGCTGTTAAGCAGACATTGTGCCTTGCTCTCACCTGTCACTGATTCAATGCCCAGAAACAGAACCGGGAGGTAACTACAAAGTCAATATTGTGTTTGCTCTAAAGGAAGAAAAGAGGTGAAGAAACTCAGAACCAAAACCTCTGCATTGTGTCTCCCACCTATCTTCATACTTACTAAATACAAGTATTAGGGAAGGAAACATGGGAACTATTAAAAAAGAGGAAATTACTGAGGGAAGAAGGACCATATGTGATTGCTAGTGAAACTACCTTTAGAGGAAAAGGAGTCAGAACCAGCTTAATTTTTCATGGAGCCATTAACTTCTTTAATGAGAATCTGCTGGAACAAAGATGCAGCTATCCCAGAGCCTGGGTGAGCATTGTTATTGCATTTAAAACTGAAATGTGCTTTCAAGTTTGCAGCCTGTGATGAAAGAAAGTTGTTGCATCAGTGGGAGTTCCTGGCAAGGCTCAGTTTCCCAGAGAAGAGCTTGCCTTGGGTAATCTCACTGAGAAAGGAACAGTGCAATGTGGCTGGGTGCCAAGGTCAGTGACAAGCTTAGGACACAAAATAAGAATTGTGCCCGTTAAGTGACATAAAACATCTTCCAAGAAGCCAGAATATTCTTCTCCCACAGGGAAAACAGTTTTGCCCTATTTAGTTGCTTATTTTAGCTTTGGTCAGAGATGTGAAAAAGGTGTGGTGTGGTGCTCACTCCTTCCGTGCACCCTCCTGGCACTTCTAATGGCAGAATTTCACCATGAACACTCCCTGAGGGACAGAGAGACCATCCGTGGGTGCTGGGAAATGTTTGGGACAAGAAATGCCTGGGAAGCAGCCAATTGTGTTTCTATGTGTCCATTCCAACAAGAATTAAGTATCAGTGCATCACAAAGGCTGTTCTCATTTTGCCTTTGATTTGGACTCTGGAGATCTCCTTATAAAGATGTAATTTCTGCAGAATGCTTTCTGAAACATCAACATGTGCTGTGGGATGAAGATATTGCCTTATTTACTCCAGGCTCACCTTAACCTTGCCCCAGTTTTACACAGCCCTTTTGCATTTTGCTGTTAGAGGTGCTAAGCCATTAGTGTGACCACCCTGTTGTACTAACCTGAAATTATGAAATCCAATGTTTGTGAATTTGGCTGCATTTCCTTGCTCCTTGAATGTGGACAGTTCAATACAATTCCTAACCTGCACAAGCTCTCAGCCTGGGGGCTGTGAGTCATGTTTGCTTTAAAAGAGGCAGCACTCACAGACTGTCACTCACCTGGGTTATTAGAAACAGAGCACTTTAAGAATTACTGTGCCACCTCCTCGCCTCTAAATATAGCTGGTGTGCGTGGGTCTTAAGCGGTTTAGCTAGTCTGAGAAAAGGTCTCATTCCAAATAATCAATTAAAAATCCATCATTTTAAGAACTATGTGGGCCTCAGGCCAAATGCATCTTGGATGTAATACCTTTGACTGTTTAATGCTCATATTAATTATTTGTATTACAGCTGCACATCCTAACTCAGAATGAAATTTCTCGGCACTACCCAGCAGCGAGTCCTGCTCCAAAGAGAGCACTATTTAAGCAGGCGTGATGGACAAAGAGCAGCAGCAGAAAATCATCATTATTCCCTGCTTCACGGATGGGAAACTGAAAGACAGATTCAATGACCTGCCAAGGGTCACATAGGAAAAGGAGTCATTCATAAATCCCACCACAAGGTCTTAAACCGTGAGATTTCCTCTCGTTCTTTAATCAATAATAAAACAGCACAGATGTCCAAGAATCTAATATCTGCAAACCTGCTCCAAGGTCTATAGGCATGATACAATTAATTTCCATTATGAGCAATGTGATGTGAGGGCACTCTGTACTGACCAGAAAAGTAGGCCTTGCAGACTTTGCAGTTTTTAAATACTTTTTTAATAGACAATACAAAAATCAGGGATAGTCTCATTAAAATAAAAATATGGGGAAACGGTTGCCAAATATTTGACCCGAGCTAAAACCAAAGGAACTGATCCAGGATGTAAACCAATGGTTTGAACAAAATCAGGTGCAGAAAAAGCAAAGTGTGTAGGTGAAAATATTTATAATAGATTTTCCCTTTTTGAATGAGGGCTATGTTTCTCAGTGTTATGTGTGTTGTTGTTTGACCTTTAGGGCTGTACTCAGCCACATTTTTTAACTCCCTCCTCCCCTAGCAGCACAAAGTATTACCAAGAGGAATTCTCAGAGATTCACCAGCCTGAAGGACTCGGATTTCAGGAAAAACATCGAGTATCAAAGAACTTGCAACATGATCACAAGCATCAGCAATTTTGAGTTGCATAAGACAACACCTGCAGGTTACAAGGAAGAAATTAAGCACTGTGGGAAAAGTTCACCTCACTCAGCCCCCATAAAGCCAACACAGGGAGCTTCCATAAATGCCTCAACTCCTTCTATCCAAATCCCTCTGCAGTTTCTTTCTTGTTTTTCCACAAATGGAACAGGAATCATCACTAGGTTGGCTTAACAGGCCTTAAAAGGTATAACTTTTGAATCTTCCCATCACTCTCTCTTACTGTTTGTTAAACGAGTAGAAAAAAATGCAATTAAAAAATTATTACTGCTCCAATAGGCCTGAAAGTTGCAGTGAGTTACGGTCGTGTCTAAATTTTTGTGCAGTTTACACACTGTTGACATTAATGCAATTGCACACTTAAGCACATATATCCATTTTCAGGTGGTGTGACAGGTCTGACTTTTATTCTATGCTTTTGAAGGACGTAGCTAAACTGGAACCTGTAGCTACTGCTCCAGTTAAAAACATCAAACAACAGCAGTCATATAATTTTTAATAAAACACCACCAAAAAGGTAGAGAAATTAAACTTGTCACTTTACAACCCGCCTTAAACCCCCAACATTCCCAATATGTAAATTAAACTGACAAAACATTAAGAAAACCTCTGGCTAGCACATTTTAAAGAAATGTAGAAATTCTGGATTAACCATTCATTCTGTAGAAAGACATTGCAATATAATACAATACAATACAATGCAATACAATATTATTTTCCTTCCAGTGCTACACAATGAACTTTGATTCTCTAAGGAATTTCCACAGGGAGCCACCCACTATTCTTTGCTACAACTATTGCACAAAAGTGCAGAAGTGAAAAATTAAGTTTGCTGCTTTACCAGAGGTGCCAAATTTACTGCCTGGCATGGACTGACTAGCTGGGAACTTTGGCCCATCAGTGTTTATTCTGATAAGTTATCTCCAGCTGTTGTAGGGTAAAGTTCTTGGAAAACAGATGCAATTGCTGATGCTTTCTGCACTTGTGAGAGGTGAGCTGCAGATAAGCCCTGCTCATTCAACATCCACTCTGAACCTTCTTCATCAACAGGACAATTCAGGTTTAAAGGAGGTGCCACTACTTGTGACTGGGGTTATTTTTCAAAAGCATGAGAATGGGTGAAATCCTTATGTGTCACTTAAGCTGGATGTGAGCCATATCCCAACAATTAGAAAAAAAAAATAAATAAATCTCTTGGGTTCAACAGAACTTGGATTGCAGTGGATCTATTGCAGTGGAAGAAACAAAACAACTACATTCATTTCTGCAAGGATAGCAGTCAAAAAACTTGAATTGAAGCCAGTATAGCTCATTAAGCAATAGCTGTATTTTAGGTGTTTCTGAACATATTGCAAAAGGTCATGGAACTTTGTAGGTGGCTTGTTTATTCAATAAAATTTGGTGAAGGAAGGAAACTTACACTGCTCCTCATGGAATTAATGGAATGTCCACAGAGTTTAACAGCATCTGCTGTGGAAGGCCAGGAGCAGAAAGGCTGCATTCAGGCAAATCAGGCCACTCTAATGTGCCCTTGACCTCCCTCATGTAGCATTAATATCAATTTATCTGCCTTGTCAAGGGAAGAGTAGAGGGAATACTGAGTGGCAAGAATGAGTGATAAGAGTCCCTGAACTGGTTTCAAAAGTAGAGGGGGAACAATTTCAGAGAGGCTTTTCAGAGGCTAAAAATGAGAGAGTACACCTGAAATTTCAGAATTAAATGACTGAAGTAACTTCATGAAAGTTTTAAAGAAAACATGAATGAAATGTATTGGTGAACATAAATAAAAGGTGAGAATATGGGGCCAGAATTTGCCCTTGGCTTGGAAGGTTATGCAGGGCAGCAGAAGGGGTTCACTTATGCTGCTGAGCAGCTCTTTGCTTTGGCTGCTCTAGACTGGGAAGGCAATGAAGTGTCTGAGTGCGTCATGAAGTGCTGTGTTAACAGCTGGAAAAAAGTGATAAAAGGATGGAAAACCCCTCCACCTCCAAACCAAGGATAATCGCCCAACTCTGCTAAAAGTTAATTAAGTGCATTGTGAAGTGAAAGGGCAGTCTTGCCCAGGAGGAACAGTCAGTTTCAGTGCAAGGAAAAGGCAGAATTTGGCTTCCATCCTTCACCTGAAGGTTCCTCTTCAAAAGGCTTCTCTCACCTCTCCTCATAGATCATCCAGGTGCTCTTTGAGGTATGAATCCAGGTCATGATCTGCATACTTTGGGACATTTTTGCCAGTGCAGTTTGACATGGACTGGGAGCAAGTGCCATGTCAGGGATCTTTGCTTTGATCTTTTCTTAGGATACAGTCAATTACATTTCTCCAACCCTCTTCAGCCTGTAATCCCATGAAAATCCTTTACTCCACTTCACATGAAAGTAATTTTTCTTGTACAAAGACAGACAATGGTACCATTGGAGGCCAACCTTACCTTTTGCAAATAGGCACCTCTGTGGAAATTAGGATGAAGAGCACCCAGAGCTCAATTCCAAAATAGTCTTGGTGCAGCTAACAGGGTGGGGAGCCAACCTTCCACAGAAAGGAGAAAACTCCTGCTGTTCCTAAAGTGGGAAGGTGCTCACTTTTCTTTTAGGAACCCTTTCTCATTCTCTCCTGCTGCACAGCTCCTGCACTCATCCTATACATATGCAGATATTGATGACTCACTAGAGCTGCTGTCAAGGACACATCTTCCCCCAACTTCAGTACACCCAAATATATAGTAAAATGCCTTCTCCAATAGGAAATACTGAAATAGGAAATATTCCTGCTGGAAGGAGGCAGGGTCACTGCTTTGCCATCCCTCCCATGTAAGGAGGCACACACAGAACTTTTCACAGCTCCATGAGGAAGTGACTTGCCTCAGATCTGCAACACCTCACGCTGTGATGACTTCACTCCAACTCTGAATCCAACACTCCTTGTCAGAGTGATGGAGATGGGAATAGAAAAGAGGAGAATTCAAGGTCTTTCCCTGCTGCATGGTAGAAAGAGGCTCTGTTCCTTCTGCTTGCCTTCATCCCATGAAAGGCCTGTGGGTACCTTCACTGCAGAAGGGCACAAGGAAATATTTCTGTGCACACAGGTAAGAAAAACCTGGCCTAAGTGTGAAAAGACAGATTATAGCCAAAAAAAAACAACAACCCAACAAAAACTTGCACAGCTCCCAGCATTATGTTATTTAGGCTGCTATTTGTCATCTGCTGTACAACAGAGCATACATTTTGAAACAGTCTGGCAATTCCATTTCATTCACTCCTCTTTCCTATTCCACAAGTGTCATTGAAGGTAAGCAGCAAAGTCACCCCCTTCATGAATTTCTCAAACTGAAATGCTCTCCTGAGGATTGTTATCCTGCTGCTATGTGATCTAGTCTGGAAGGCTGCATGTACCAAATTAAAGAGAACTCTATGAATCAAAGCTGAGAGACTTGGTGCTGAGATATATAATGAGCACAAGAGCACATGAGGCCCAGTCCTGCTCCCACAGAAATGAGCAGCAAGGGTCTGATTCTGATTTTGCTGATCCAGCTGTAAATCAAGAGCAACCTCACTGAAGCACACACAAGTAAAAAGTGAACAAGCAGCCTTTCAGCCACTAAATTCCCAACATATCATACACTGTATTTTGTACAAAACATTGTCCCAGCTTGACTTTGCCTGCATGGCCATCCTGGGAGAAAACAGTGAGGATATATCCAAAGTGTGTCTTAAGAGAAAAGCAGTTATGATCCAGCAGAGGAGTGGGTTAGCAGAGAACACTGAGCCCCCACCAACTGCCCAGCGGAATTAAAAAGGAACAGGAAACCTTTCAGAGTCTAAACTAAGCAAATGTACTTCTCTTCCCCTGCTGTACTGTCAGATCCTCCTGAGTCCAGAGCTGGAGGCAGTTTTTGATGACCAGATACCTGTTAAGAGATTCAATAAAATTTTATGTGTTTATGAGCACTCTTTATTCAAGCAAAATTGACGGTGCAGCTGAAAATTCCTTTGTATTTTGAGACTTAAAACAACAGAGAGCTTCAAGCTAAGCCACAGTATGTTATATCAGTCAAAAGATTTTCACCAGGACTAGTTAGAATTGCAATGGCAAGGAAATTAATTAGTTGCAGCAGAGTGTAACAGAGAAACACTGATTATAGTGGCTTGGAGGGGAAAAATATAAATGGTAGTTTTGTTAAGGCATGGTATTCATCAGAATGGCAAGGCTGAAGCTTTGAGAAAGGAAATTGCCCATATTTACCAGAGAAATGCATGATTTTGTGATGTTCTTTGTAAACAGGATTGCACCAAAGAAGATCATCACTATTGAAGAGAATAATTGCATCCCCATCTTATCACCTTTTTATCTTTTTAATGAGAATTGCCTAGCAAAGAACCATACACTGGGTCACAAGACTGCCCAAAGAGGATTTGTGTGTGAGTAGTGACTGAGTGTGTATTTGTAGCCTATTATTACTGGGCATTATAGACACCACTAAATGAAAAATGGTCCCTGTCCCAATTAACTTTTAGATCAATTACACAACTCCTTTTTTTACAAGCTAAAAGATGGAGTAAGATGCAGCCTCTTGCCTTGCTACCGTGGCTTGTTTGTTTTTATTTCCCATCCCAGGGCTTTAGGGAGTGTGTTTCTGCTAAGTATTTCTGCAGCTGTTCAACAGCAATCTTACTGCACAATCCAGTATCTGAATAATTGTCTCGGGTGACTATTAAAGTCTGCTGCTGCCCCATAAAACCACGAGGAGCAATCTTGCACCACAGCAGAAAATATCCCAGAGCCAACCCTGCAGAGTGCCATTTCTGTTAGGAGAGAGCTACTGCAACTGAGTGGAGATTCAGGAAGGCAGAAGGAGCACAGGGAACGCTCTGGACTTTAAACTGTTTCTCTTCTTGCTGACTAAGCAAAGCTGCTGATTGTTAAATATTGAATTGTCTGTATTCACCCCCGGCCAAGTGAAGTCAATGGGCAGACATGGAGGAGGACTTTAACCTGTTACACATGGAATGTTTGTCTTCTCCTCTGCCAGTCTCTCAGCATTTTAAACACTGCACTAAAGGAACCCCTTTAAAGCCTAATGTATGGCAATACAATTTAATTGTGGTTGGTTGGGCTGTTGGGGATAAAATGTGATGGTTCCAAGTAATTTTGCTGACTCTAAACTTGGCTCTGTATAGAGAGCTGGAGGAGGGGAGATTACTAATAAAAATAGCTGTGCTACCTGGGGAAGCTCTGCATACTGCAAGGGTACTGCTAGAGTAGGCCCTATAATTGCAGATAATTGATTTTTTAAAACAGTGGTGTTTGCCTCACACTGTCCACACGGCCTGCCTCTTAACCCTTGTGTAGGAACAGCTCACACACAAATGTAACTCCCAGCCAAGCACCCTCTGGACACTCTTTTCTAACTTAGTAAAGTCTACTCACTTTGCATTCATTACACAGCTCCTTTCAATCTGTGAGTTGGACACAGCTGAATGGCTGAAGGCAGAAATCTCCCTCTTCCTTTCCTGCAAGGATGAAAATAGACACCTCAAATCTGGGGGGCTGTTTCTTCTCTCCACATCCTCAGATGTAGAACTTCCACTGAATCCCATGCACAATCCTGACTGTTGGAAGGACAAGTGATTACTACTGATCAATATTTTGCTTACATGGAACATTTAATTCTTTCAGATGGTCACTCCTCAAAAATAATCACCTGGGTGACAGTACCCCTCTCCTTCCCTGCCTTCAGCTCTCACAATCATCACCAAAATTCCAGGCACAAGCTGCTCTATTTGCTAAACATGGTTCACACCCCATGAGTTTTATATATATATCTATATCATCTATATCTATATCTATATCTATATAAGTGTTAAGGAACTCCAGTTTTAGATGACTAATAATGCCCATCAGGATCATTTAGCCTTTTGACATTCAACTGTGACATGAAACCAGTTAAGATTAACAAAGACCAAAGGTTCAGACCATCCTACAGTAGCACAGACTCCTCCTGAGGAAACGAGCTTACTTCAACCCACAGGGCCAAGCTCTTTCACTGCCTTACATAAATATGTACATGTACACAAGTAGTACAATGGACCTGGGACAGCTTCCAAAATCAACTTGATCATTTTACTGATTTGTCTACAGACATACAAGGTCTGTCTGTTCACAGGTATTTCCAATAACTGTAAAGCTTTTGCTTGTTTACAGAAATATCTTGTCTGCAGGCATAAGTTGGCAACTTCTCGCTTGATACTTTTTATCATCTCTGTCTTCTCAGTAGCTCACTCAAGCCTTGCAGTTGGAGTGTCACCGTGGCAAGAAATCTTCCAGTCTGGTCTCCAGCTTTATCATTTCCTTGTGTCTCTGGAGCAGAGAAGTTGTACAATAACTGAAAAACCCACTGGACTCTTGTATAAATGATCAAAAACTCAATGTCTTAAAAATCATTTTGCCTCCCTACACTCTGTCATTTTAATCTATGAAGTGAAACTTGAAAAGCATTCTGCTTTTATAGTGAATCTTTTCTCCTTCTGCTACTTCAGTGTTATCTTAAAGGATCAGAATTTGTTCTGTGAGTTGTATGTAATAATATTTAACAAATAACTCTCTCACTGGATTAGTTTAAAAGAAAGTTACTATGGTGGCTGCAAAATCTGTTTTATGGGCACACATAATCTTTCTTATGTCCCTTAATGGTAATAATATCTTGCTTTCCTAACCAAAACAATTGTGTAGCTCAAATAGCATCACTAAAGCTGAGTGAAGCTTTCCCCTTCAGCTCATCATGGGCCTTTAAACGCCTCACCATGCATGCATTACTGCCAGCTGCAAAGGTGCTTCCGTGCTGCAGACATATTTTCAGAAGCAAGACTGCTGTTGCAGTATTTTTATGCAGTGGAAAAGGAATCAAAGCATAAAAAGGGCTTCATATATAGATCTACTAAAAAGGTTTTCCTATATGCCCACCAATCCTTATCTGAGTTGTTCCTCAAGTGGGACATCAAGCTGGTAGGGCACAGATTACAGATCATTTTCCTGTGTTGGACTATTTATGATTGCTCTGCACCTGACTTTAGATCTGGAAGACTGTGAGGAACTTGAGATGAAAACTGGTTATTGGACATTACCAATAACCCAATAAATAAGCTTTGTGGGGCCTCTGCATAATGCATAAATGATGTATAACTGTGATGTATAAATGTGTGTAAATGTGTATAAATGTGTATAAATGTGTATAAATGTGTCTAACTCACAGCAGATGGGACCACTCCTGTGCTTTGTGGGGTTTGTATCCTTTCCTCTCGCTGCTTGTTGATCACCACCCACTGTGACTGGTCACTTTAATCATTTACTGTTGTTTCTGTCTCACAAATGAGCACCTGAAATTCTGCAAAAAGGGCAAATTCCAATACTGAGAAGCATCCTCTAAACAGTGGCATGGATAAAACATGGATGGACACTGCTCTTTCAGGCTTAGAAGCTCAACCAAAAGGCAATTCATGCCAGAGGAGCCTTCACTGAGCTGTACCCAGCAGGAAGCATTCCCAAAGGAGCAATGATCCTTTCTTGCTGTTTTTGAAGCAGTTCCCCAGAGAAACCAGGTAGCAGCTTGAGATCTTATGAAGAAGAGGAAGTGTGTGAATCACAGTGAAATTACATAGGTGTCAACATTTGATACAGTGAAAGTGCTTCCTAACCAGAAGGTGCAGGTTTTAACAGAGTAGAACAAAAAATGACTCGGGTCCGTCATACCAAACATTTTTGTAACACTTTTCTTGTGGTATTTGAACTGCATTTCAGATTTTAAGTTAAAATATGGATTGAGTTTTAGTGTTCACAATCTGTTTACCGTGTAAAGCACTGGTTTATTTCATGAAGCAGGCATAATTTGCCGATTTTACTTGAAGAAAAAACTAATTTATATTATCAAGGGGGTGTAGAACAAAAGTTTGAGGTGTGGGGAAAATGTATTTTTGCTGCCTCCTTTACCAATCTAATTATGGTGAATAAATGGAGCTGGAGAAAGAGACAGGACAGAACAAGTCTGATCAATACATGGCTCTCTTTTGCCCTCCCTGCAGTTAAAAGAGAATGATTGCACTTAAATGGCCTTCCCAGGGAGTATCCATTCCTTGCTGGAGGTTAAATGAAAAACTCTTTTATTCCTACTTTTATGCTGACCCTAAACTTGTGTCCTGATTCAACTCTCTCTGACTATACAGACAGTTCTTCAAGTCGATGGGAAAACTGCCATGAAAAAGGGCTGCTCACATGAATGAGGTTTTCAAGACCAAGCCCTTCATGATCAGGATAACCCTGGGCTCTGGGCTGATGTGGCATCCCTGATTTACAGGAGCAATCCTATTAGCACCCCAGGGACAATTCACACGAGTGAGGGCTGTGGGAATGAGCCCCTCAGGAGCAACTATCCCACAGTTATGGATCCAACCTCGCTTAGATCACAGCACTTTCCAAGTGTTCTGCAGGCACTTGCTGCTGCTCCTGAGCTCTGAGAAGAAAATAGACCTTGAGCACAAGTTCACTTCTGCTTTACAGACTGTGGCCCCACTTTTGCACTCTTCTTATTCTCTGCCCTTGAAGAGTTTTCCCTCTGAGAACCTGAACCTTTTAAGTGGTTCAGGGTCTGCAAGAAATCTTGACTCCTCTCATTTCTTTCTTTTTCCCCCTCTATCTTTGTTTTCCCCCCCTCTATCTCAGCCTTGTTTATAATTTTTTAAAATTTCTCCTTTTCTTTCTAGTTTTCTCTATTTTTTCTGATTTTATTTGCTTTTAAAATATTTTCCTTTTATTTTTTTAGTCCCTCTTTCATCTTTTCTTTTTCTCCTTTCTCTTATCTTCTGTTGCCTTCTCCTTCTCATCTTTATTTTTTTCCTATTTTTCTCTCTTTTCTATTTTCTGCCTACCTTGCTTGGTTTTTTTTTAAAAAATCTTTTTCTTTTCTCCTTCTTTCTTCTTTTTCCTCCCTTCCTGCCTTCTTCTTTCTCAGAATCAGGGGTATTCAAAGAGGGTAGGAAAAAATTAACAAGATGTTTGCCTCAGAATTCAAAGACTGGGAACAGAACACAGCAGCTTTCCCATTTTCAGAAGTGCTTTTTTAAAGTCATAAATAATAAAGTAATAAATCAATCTGAATTTCCAGAATCTGAAAAGCTGGAATTCAAAATCCAAAGGAAAACATGGAAATCATAGAATTTCAACATGCATTTATGCTTCTTTTTATATCATACCTACAACAGATGAAAATCACCTTTTTCCTGGCTTTCTGGTGTTTCCAGGTATAGTTCTGAGAACTTGTGTAAATCAATTATCAGCTTTTCTTCTCAAGTATAATAATGTGTATTTAGTTTAAGTTAATAGGTTCACCTGCTTTTTAAACTGACTGCAGATAAGGATTAGAATGCCAAACAAACAAAAATGTGGTAATGGAAGATAATTACAGTTTTATTTCAGTCACACCATGTGATTATGATACGTGTTAGGTGTGGTAAAAAAGAACAACTATGAAGATACAATTCCTGCCTTGAACTAAGTCATGAGCTGCAGAAATGCTTCCATATTTTTTAAAATAAATCCATTTCCTGGGATTCACCCATGCTCCTGTCTTTTCTGTTGACTTCAGCAGAAACACTATTTGCCGTGTTCTTAGTGAGAACGAAGGGTGTTGAACCCAACTCCTAATAACATTTCAAAACAGTTCTGATACTACAGCTCTGATACCACAGTTCTGACACCACAGTTCTGATACTACGGTTCTTGCTCAAATGACTTTTACTGTGTTTTAGGATTTTAAGAAGAGTTACACAGGTATTTGACTTGACATGACAGGACACGTCATGAAGCACAGAAGTAACATCAGTGAACTCAAAATATATGTACCTAAGAGTAGAGATTTTCCCATAAGGATACAGCTTTAAAAACTGCATCCCTTTCTGACTGTATACACTTCTTTAGGATTAATTTTGAAATCTTTGCTGGGCATCTGAGTACATTTATCTCTGTCTTCTTCAGTCTTGCTTACTGGGAGCTGTTTAGCCACAAGCTTTGCTCCTGTTGATGAGGATTGCTGTGGGAACAGCATCATTCTCTCTGAAGAAGCACTGGAAAGCTCGGACACCAGGTTCCCTCTGCTCATCCCTCTGTGGCACACCGGTAGGAGGAGTCTGTGCCCAGCTGTGGAGTTCATTAATTTTCTGTTTCACTTTGCAAAGCAACACGATGCATTTCTATTGGAACACCGCTGATGGCTTGGCAATACAAACATGTTTAATTTTCTTTTCCCCTTTGGTAAAAGTTAAGGCCCACCAGAACAACGGAGGGGCAGAAACACTGAGAGTTTAGGTACTTTTAGGTAAGCTTTGAGCCCGCTTGGGAATTTGCACAATGGCAGGACCCTTAGGGTTAGGGGTTAGGGTCACGACCAGCGCCTGTCTGGGCCGCAACCTTTGGTTCTCCCCTTCCCAGAGGTGTTCAGACAGCAGGACTTTTCCTTGCTCGTTTTCACACATTTTCCTTCTCTTCCTCCCCAGCTTTGCCAGGCTTTGGGCCCGGGTCCCGGGGGCAGCGCGGCTCCGCCAGGGCTCCGCGAGGGCTCCGTGAGGGCGGCCCTGGCCGGGCCCGCCTCCGCGACCGGCGGGGCGAGGCGGGGCCGGGCCGGGCCCAGCCGCAGAGTCCGCCCGGGAGCAGCGGGGTTCGGATCGCCGCGGGCACGGCCGAGGTTTGGGCACGGCCGAGGTTTGGGCACGGCCGAAGTGGCGGCAGGGCCCGGGAGCCAAACCCGGCGCGGGAGCGGGGCTGTGTGAGGGGAGCGCGGATGTGTGAGGGGCAGGCGCCGGTGGCATCTCCCACGGGGCCGGGCCGGGAATCAGCAGCGGGATTCTGGGAATCAGCGGGATTGGGAGCGGAGCTTGCGGTGGGGTTGTGCTTGGAGAAGTCGCGTTTGAAACACGCACAACAAAGTGGCCCCGGTGCTCCCATGGCCGCCAGGGACACGCGTGGCGGGGGCGGCGGGGGGGTCCGGGCCCGGCCGCTGCTCCGAGCCCCCACAGCGCATGTTTCATTGCAGAAACATCATTATTTTTACTATTATTATTATTATTATTACCCATGTATATCTATCAGTTTGTAACCGCAGTGAGTATATCCCTTAAAACCCTGTGCTGTTTGGCGTATTTGGGGTTTGTTTCTGCGTTTGTGCTGGTGCTGAAATCCCGGGTTTTTCGGTGCCCCTTCCATTTGGTACCGAAGGCGTTCTGGGAGCTCGGAGAGACCACAGAGCAGGGGGGGAAAATGGATAAATGTGGTGGAGCGCCAAAAAGGTGCTGCTGAACAGTGTCCCACCACTTGGTATCGTTCTTGCATGTATTTTCAGCACAGTTTAGGAAAAAACGCCCTGACGCCGTGGATTTTCTTTGTTTTCGTTGTGTGAAACACTGTGTGCTTTTTGCTGTGATACAAAGTTAAAAGTAGCAGACAGTTCTGTTATAACATTTTAACAACATCGTTAAAATGAACAGGAACAGTTACTGTCCATTTCTGAGAAAACTCTTGGGCAAGTCGCTGTTTATCTTGGGAACTGGACTGTAATGACAGAGGAGGGAGAGTTATGCTGAATTATTTTCCCATGGTCCATAGACCCTGTGCTAGGCCCAGTGATCCAAGCACTGCTTTAGGAAAGATAAAAGAGGGAGAAGAATCCCATCAGACAGGTCCAGGCCAGGCTGGATTTGTTTTCACTGAGCAAAGAGCTGCTTACCTCCATCCTGCCCACTTCCTCACCAAGGATGGGCCATCCGAGCAATTCTTCTATTTGTGTAAAGTGCTCTTTGCTCATCAAGTCCCCCTTGTTTGGCAATAGCTGACTGTGCTGAAAGCAAGGTGAGAGATTGTTAAAACTGAAGTTAAGCGAATATTAACATTTTTATTACTATTGTTAAGATTATATCGCAGGAAGTAAGTTACCTGTAACAACAAAATTCATTTATTTCAGTCTCTAGTGAGGCTAAGACATCCTAGTTTTATGGATTCCTTGTCACTAGGCAAAAGCCTGGTTCTGTGCAGCGCAAAAATTGAATGTGCACGGGGATGTGCTTTTTTTTTTCATGTGCATTCACTCCTCAGCACCTCTTAACTTTCTAGTGTTGATAAAATGTACCACCTCCATAGGACTGTGGGTTTGGTACAGTCTCATTGGAAAGAGATTTCATTAGTTTAAACCTCCCATGATGAAGGCAGAAATAGTCCTCTCCTTTTTGTCATTACAACTTAATCTTTGCCCGTGAGTCATGCTAAAAGCAATTTTTAAGAACAAGGTCTCAAAGGGGAAAAATGCATGTTCAACTCGGTTTGATCACAAGTTACTGCTGGGTAGGAAGACACTGGTTAGTTTGAAAGCTGAAGTGCAATTATAATTGTGTCATTTTGCACAAAAAAAGGGTAGGCAATACTAATTTTCCTCCTTACTTTCTGTAATGTTCAAAATATTGTCACACACTCTTTCTATCCTGGTAACTGCTTAGGGAAATTTGCTAGTTCAAATGAATTGGCCTAAAATTGGTCAAACTCCTTGTGTTATTTCAAAAGAGGGCTAATTTCTGCTGGCTAAGTGTTGTTTCTGCAATTACATTAAATATTTTGGTAGTTTGTACTTCGACGGTTTAATGAGCGCTTATAATGGAAACAAAAGATTATAATTTATCATCCTAAGGTATTACATTATGCTATTGTGAAAAAAAATGAGAAGGGGGGGAATTGTTTAAAAAGAAACTTTCCACGGTGGCAAAATTGTGCTGTCGTGGCAGCGATGCTAAAAAACAAGGCTATAAAGATAACGTTGTTGTCAGAACTTTGGGTTGCAATGTTGTTAGCTTTAACTAACTTTAATGTTTTTTAAAGGTCGTCATCGAGAAGGGCAGAAATGGCTAAGTCGAGCCACTTAATTGACAATGAAGTCTTCCGGGCTTACGCTACTTACGCAGCCATTGTTCTTCTGAAAATGATGCTAATGAGTCTGATAACAGCTTACTTCAGGATGACAAGGAAGGTAATCATTTGGAAATGCTGGCTGGGAGAACAGATTGACATTTGTATTGAAATACACAGAAATCACAGCTATGTCTTTTCAGCTTCCAAGTACTGCTGCTGTTCATTTTCTTCCTCCTCCCTGTTCTGGAGAGATTCTGAATTTGGTGCTCTGCTGGTCTCAAATGGATGATGTTTTTAACCTAATTATAAGATAATTATGAGACTAAATTATGCTTGCATTTGACTTACTCTACTCTCCTAAAACATTTCTGTCAGTTTTAAATAAGAGTTTTTCATAACTGTAATTTCCATTGTCTTCTGCAGAAAGCTCATGTCCAGGGTATCCAATTTATAAAGCAAAAAAAGTGCAATATGGAGCCATATTACATGAATAACCAGCTGGTAGGGTCAGAAGAGGGAATAGATTTTTGTTCATCTCTAGCCCTTTCATCAAATAATTCAAAAGCTTTTTGCATTCTCTAATTATTTTAGTGGGTAGGTCACTATCTGAAAAGAAATTGTTTTTCTAGAGTGAGGGGCAGGCTGAAAACTGGATTTTCAATTTTGAAAATATCTGAAAACATTTGAAAATCTTTGCAAACCTGTGGTTTGATGTTTAGGCTAGATAAAAATATGAAAGATGCACTGAGGTTTGCTAAATAAGGTAGAAGCTGCATCTACTTTAGAAGAAAGTGTCTTGTTCTTCTCTGGGCATCTTCTCATGGCCTCTGTAGGAAGCACTTGGTCCTGGGCTGAAACAGCCCTGAGTGGGCCTCACATGGCTGTTTTTGTGATCTGTTTCTGCAAGATGGTGTGTGCTTCAAGGATTTTGGTGTTGAAATGCTGCTTTTTGTTCCTGCTTGTTGCAGGAGAACTTGGCTGAACTGCTCTGTGGATCCAGGTGGATGCAGATGACAAAAGGGCCTTCAGTAATTTGGAGTGCTTGGCTTTATTGTGTTAGTAATATTACAAACAGAAAAATTAGTGAAGCGATTTTCATTTTCTATTTAATATAAAATAAATCTTGAAAGAAAAAAAACAGATGAAAACAGCGAAGCAAGAGAGTGTAAAATGTTGTTGATGATTCTGTTAATGCACCTCTAGAATTCTGAGGCTGAGAATATTTCACAAATAGGGATCAAGGCTGCCCTAGAAAGCAATCATGTAGCTCTCCTAAAATCAAAAGATTTTCTTGACATGTATCTGCATATCCTGAGCAGTCCACAGAATATGTTACTACATCTGTCAGCAGGGAGAGATCAACTGCAGTCTGCACTGCCTGAATTAAATGTTGTTTTCAAGTAGTGTCTTGCAGTATTTTGGGGCAATAATGGGTCATATAAGTGTAATAATTTGTACCTAAGAGGAAAGGGAGACATTTACTTGGTCATAAATGAGAACGGGAATAAGGCTTTCTGATGCTATTGCTGTGCAGACTTCTGTAGAAGGAAGGGATCCAAAAACACTTTCAGATAATTTGTCGGGAATAGTGAAAAAGAGATTTGGGCAGTACAAACCTTCTACCTTGTAGGTGCCCATGTTCTGTCAGCCCATTGGCTTTGCTGCAGGTTTGTCCATCTCACAAGAAGGCTTTATCTAAATGCATAAATTACATTGCAGTAATTTGTCAGCACACAAGCTGTGTGCAGGCTGGGCTCAAGAAAGCAGTAATGCAGCAAACATTGTATTATTCCCTGTGCTTTAACTTCTGGTAAGTTAAATGAGGTTTTTGAGGCATTGAATGACCTTTATAGCCTTGACAAGTTAAAACATTTTGGCTTCTAATGTCTCTTGTGTGCTTGTGTTTGATACAGGCATTTGTCAACCCAGAAGATACAGCATCATTTGGCAAAGGGGAGAGTGCTAAGAAATACCTGAGGACTGATCCAGATGTTGAACGTGTACGCAGGTAATGCACAGGAACCTTTAAAAGTTATTTTAAATACCAGAATAATATTAAATCAAGGAGTTAATTCCACCCCGTTCTCTTGTCAAGCCTGTGTGTGTTTTATATTGCTTTATGTACTTATCTAATACATTAATTAGTTGAAATGAACAAACCATTCCACATTCAAATGGTCAGTGTGCATACTAAAAACAATAAGCCGCTCTCTGGTTATGATAGCTGACTCTTGGGTAGTGTCCTGTCTGCCTGGTTTAAGTGGTGGGAACACTGTAAAGGATGACCATAAGTTGTTGTAGGTCATGGCAAAATTTCCCGTTGCCAAAATCATAAATTTCCGGATGCTGTTTGATACACCTGTTCTAACAAGGAAAGCTTTAATGGAATACTTTCCATATGATAATTCTTTGATGAAGCTAAGTTTATTTTTATGCCCAAAACTTGAATGTGAGTGAACTCTCCTCATTTAAACCTCCATTAGGGAAAATCTTGAAAATATGTACCAGATTTGATTTAAGACCACTGCATCCTTGCAAATGATGACTGTTGTTTCACAAAGTATGTTTCTGAATGTCCCTTATGGACTAAAACCTCAGAAGAGTCTAATCTCAGTGGGCTGTAAAGATGTTCTGCTCCTTCCTTTTCTTCCTCTGAGTAGCTCAGGGAGTTGTTGCTTAATTGGGTGTTACATAAAAGTGGAAACTTTGTGGTGAGGGGTAATTCCCATCCCTTTGTAAATTTTAAGAGACCAGCTAAGTTGAGACTAACTCCATGACTCATTTAACTCAACTTGTTATGGTTGAGAAATGACAATCACCTTGGTCATTTTCACAGATCAGATTTTTAAAACACTGTATTATCAAATCCTGTGTTGCTGTTTTGAGGAGTTTTTCAGATATCCCCAGACCTAGTAAGTCAGTTTGGTTCTAGTTACTCTGTTGGTGTTGTAACATCCATGTGGAAGTTTTCTATATTTTCTTCTGTAAGCTTCATGGCAACAGACAGTGCCAAATAACTTTAGCATGGCTTCTCTTTTGTATAAGTGACTGGAATGTATTTGGTTCATAGGGAAAAAAAGATTTTTTTTATTTTTCAAGAAAAAAGATTACTTTCTTCAGAGTACTTTTATGGGGAATGAGAATAAAAAACCTGGAGGGATATGTTTCCTTGTAATGATAAATACATTTAAAAAGCACCTGCAAGGCAGCACCATGACCTGATTCCAGTTGGCTCTGAAATTTGACATCATTAGTAATGCTTAGAGATTGTTTCAATCAGTACATTTGGCTAGAAGTACAATTTATCTAAGGAGGTGAAGGGAGCTGGGAAGGTTTAGGAAGGGGTGTGAAAGAACACTTCAAGATAGGGAGTTCAGTCTCAACACATTTTTAGTAAATTATATTACGGTTTCAAAATTTCAAACATTTTTTTACGCTATTTTAGTGCTCAGAGTGAAGAAAATGAACGAAAAGCGTAACTGTCACACCTGTTAGATGTTCAAAAATAACCTTCTTCAAGATGATGGAACTTCATGAACGTGTGATGGAATGGTTCCTATGTAGGATATTTCATATTTTCTTTATGGACACCACAGACTGGATTGTTGGGATTAGAATAGACCATCTTGGCCTTGAACTCTCATAGTTTCAGTCACAGTCCTTCAGTTAATTGATGTTAATTGACAGAGGCTCCAATAAAACAGCTACCTCTCTTCTTCCCTGGCTTTGCATTCTTGCACTCAGGTGCTCAGATACCTCATGTAAGTCCTTAATATTACCAAGATCCTGGGCAAAAACTAAGACCTTTCATTCAGAAGACCAGAAGCTTAAAAATGTGGGGTGCAGGAAGAGAGACCGGAGTCAAAAATTGTTTTAGTATCTGAATCATGTCCCCTCTGCAGAGGAAGCCAGGAGTTGTTTTAGGGCCTGAATAGTGGCATGCTCTGAAGATGCTGAAAAATAATGAGGCTTGAAGTGGTTTATTCAACAAAATGTAACACTTTAAAATAACTTTGCTTCTTTCTCCAGAGGCCACCTGAATGACCTTGAAAATATTGTCCCGTTTGTTGGCATTGGACTGCTGTATGCTCTGAGCGGCCCCGAGCTGTCCACGGCCCTGCTGCACTTCAGGATCTTCACAGGGGCCAGGATCCTCCACACTTTTGCATACTTGATCCCTCTTCCCCAGCCTGGCAGGGGTTTGTCCTGGGCAGTTGGCTACTCAGTGACCTTCTCCATGGCCTACAAAGTCCTGAAGACAGCGTGGCTCCTGTAGCAGAGCTGTGGCTTCCGTGTCCTCTTTGACATTCCACACAAAGTTTCCAGCACTGTACGATCATGTCTTGAGTGAGCCAATGAGTCTTCCCTTCTGTGCTAACTGGAAGTCTTTGTTTTCTTTTTGAACAGAAGCTTTTTGCTCCTGTTCAGGAGTGTTTCTTCTTGGAGGAAAAAGAATCCCTCTCCCTGGATTCCCTGTTCATGGGTTGCACTGCCAAATACTAGATTGGATGTTCCCTTTGCGATTTGTCAAGTGCTTACAATTCTAAACATGCCATGATGCTGTATTGATAGAGTGTGTGATAATTTTCTACAGATGCACTATTTTTGGCTGTAGCTCTGAAGTCTAAATCAATAAAGACAAGATTTAAAAAAAAAACCCTGTTTGTATTTTTGTTTTCATTTCCACTCTTCTCACTGCAGCCAGCAAACAGCATGTCACTGTATATCAGGAGGAGATTCCAATCATGCAGTTCTTTGAAGAAAGCTTACCTTAATAATAAGATAGAACCAGTAATGCTAGACTTGTTGTAAAAAAATCTTTGATGAAAATGTTTGTATAATCCACTTTAGGATTAAAAAACCTAAACCGTTGCAGCACCATTTCTTTCAGCTGAATAGATTAAAAAGAAAGAAAGTATTTGTGCTAAATTCTGATTGGAGACACTGGTGAAAATTTGAAGTAATTATTTTTGTTGGAGTTCCTGCAAACCTAGGTTTTGTGACTAGATAAAGTGTAGACCCTTTGGAGAGGATTTTTTTTTAAATTTTTGAATAAATTCAGCATAAAATGAGTGACACTTGCAAATGTAGCTATCAAGTAATTCAGATGTACATATATAATTAGTTTGTGTGTCATACTGTCATAAATATGTTTCTGATAGGAAATTTTGCTCTTTGTTACATCTTTCTATATGTTAGTTTGAAATACATTCTTTAAAGACTTTTCCTCTTTTTGTTTGGTTGGTTTTTTTGAGGGGGTTCTTTAGCAGCTCTGGCTTAAATAATAGCATGAGATTTCAAGTGACCCAGAAAGATCTTTATATCCAGTGTGCTGGTCATTGAGAAGTTTTAAACGACCGAAATTAGAGCACGACACATTTGGTTTCCTTTCCTAGGAGAGTTCTCCCTGCTGCCTCCATATGTCAAAGATTTTGTTTTCCTTTTTGCATGGGAGCAGTAGTTGTAGTACTGCAAGAAGTAACACTGGATCTATCTGCCCGCAGTTGTGAGGTGGAATTTGATGCAGTGTTATCTTAGGCTGCAGCTCAGAAGGGTGGCAGGAGGAATTGGGAAGAGCCCAATTTGGTTTAATCCCAAGAAGCGGAATTTTTATTGCAATTTAAGTCTAGTGTTTAAGTCATGTCTACTAAAGAAGAGAGGGTGAAACTTGAAATCAAGAAGTTTAAATTGATTTACCGAAGGTTTAACCTAACTAATGGGTAAAATAGCAAAGAGCTGGAACCTCTAGAAGGAGGGTTAAAAGTTGAACATTGTGGATCTTCACCTCCTGATGCGGCAGAGCCACACCATCAGCACCTCTGGGTTAGCAGAGGCTCCAACAGGAGATACGGGCTCTTGTGTTTCTTCTCATGCCTTTCTCCACCACTTCCAACCTGTTTTCCTCCTGTTCCTTCTTCCTCTGCTGGCTTTTTATGGGATCTTGGAAGCAGGTATCATTCTAACAAAGGCCATCAGCTCATCTGCTTTGAGAAGGACCAGGGATGGAGGGTGGAGGGCCAAGGCTGCAGCCTGGGACTGAGTCCCAAAGCATTGTTGTCACAGTCAGCCTGCCAGTTCTCATCAGTCTGTGGCTACTCTGGCTTCCTTATATCACAGTAACAGCATCTAAAACTATTTCCTCACTACTTTGTAGCTTGCCTCTTCTTCCCAGACAAGCTCCCTGTGTGTCTTTCCATCCCTTTAAAGCAAAGGGAATGTAGCCCCAGTGCAGAGAGCCCCATTTGAAATCCAGCAGCAGAGTCCTCTCCTTTACCATGGAAAAGGCTCTTCAGACAAGCCTGGTTGTCAATGCCAGGCATAAGCAGGCATTTTTCACTCCTTTTGCATCAAGCTTTTGTAAAAAATCTCATTCCTGGAGCCTGTCTTTAATTCTGTGATCTCATATTTGAAACAAAACTGGTTTTAAATCCCTTCCATTTGCTCAGTGGTTTCAAAGCCCAGAACATACTCGCTATGTGCTGAGAAGTAGGAAAGAGAAATGGAAACCCTTAGAAATACCTAGAGTGATTCAATATTATTCTGTGTTTCTCTTGCATTTATTTTAAACCTATATTTTATTTTCCTTTGCTCCCACAAATACCATCTGTGCCTCTGGGCGGGGTACGTGCTCAATCTGGGAAATGTGCCTCACCAGATTCCGTCAAACGCCGACTGCCAGCTCCTCACAAACTGTGTTGGAGTGGTCCTTGTCACACGGCTCTTGCATTTCTCTGGTCCCTGCCCTGGACATGGACACTGTGCCTGTTGTACAGCTGTAAATTTTAAAAGTTTAGCATATTTCAGGAGAGGTAACAAAGGAGAAGGAATGGGTTAGTTGAATTTATTACTCAGCTAAACTGAATTTTCACCTTTTAAAACGTGCATGTGTGGATTTCGGGCTGCTATTATCAGGTTCTCTTGCAAAATCATTGAATGAAGTAACCTGTAGCTGATGAAACAAGTGACTCTTATCAGCAGGTGTGCTCCCTTCGACCTGGTGAAAGTACAGAAAGGGCTGGCCCAGGGGAGAAATGTAAAAAGAGGTCAAACCATCAGTTCTATGCTTCATTTCTGTTCATTATGCCCCTTATTCCCACCACCAGTCTTGGGCAACTGGAGAAACCACAGGGTTTCTTCTCTCTGCCCATTATTCCTGGCATTCTGTGCTCTTCTCCCAGGTACCCTGTGTGTCTTTGAAAAGGCTCTAACTGTTGGCCATGAAGAACCTCAAAATGCCAGCTGACATAACCTGGTTTGCTGGCTTCACCTCTGAGGGAATTTCATGGGCAGCTTTGTTTCCAAAAGTGTAAATCTGAGCAATTCCTCAATTTGTCTGTCAGGGGAAATGCCAAAATTGGCCAAAATTACTTTGTGCTGGTTCTCATGGCTGCAGACACGTTCACTGAAGGCAATGAATTGTTGGGAGATGATGAGTGGTGAAGAGCTCTGTGCTAGGACTTGCCTTTTGATCATGACTTTTTGTCCTGTCACAATGAAGAAAGTGTTTAAAACTATAAATGATACATTAAACATTTCCTTGAATTTTCAGAAACAAGCGTATGTCTGAGCTTCACCGCCTTCGAGGTATTTATTTCAAGAAGCTGGGTCAGTGTTTCTGTAAGTGATGGAATTGCTTGTCATCAAAATACAGAAGAAGAAAAACCCAGGCTCTTAACTGAAATCACTTTGGGGTTTGGAAAATTTCTATTTACCTGAAGCCCATTATTGCTTAGCTGTGTCTATTCCTAGTTATTTACAGAAACAAATTCAATCTAGATTTTTCGTGGAAAATGCTTGTAATGCATGTCTTTTCTAAGAGCATCAAAAATAAAAAGCAAAACTTTTAGAATATCCTTTTTAAAGTGACTAGAATGTCATTACTCAAGCTAATGGAGTTTTCATTTCAAGGTTGAGGTTTAAGAAGAACTTTCCTCTTTTCCAAACGTTGTCCTGCCAACTGAGATGGCACCAAGTGCCCTCTGAAAGGTTGTATTGATGTTTTAAAATACTCTCATGATTTAATATCTCTGGCTGTTGACACTGAGAAATCTTAAAGCTCTTTGTGATTCGCTTCAAGCCGTATTCAGACTTCCAAATCTTGATTAGTGACTCCCCATCACAGATTCTGTAGGCTAAAACAGACCATCAGCTCCTTCAGCTTGACCTCTAGTGGAAAAGATGCCATGGGATGGCTGCCCTTCTGCTGAGGTTGGTTCAGTCTCATTGAAGGAACTCATGTGAGAGTTCCTCCTGCACTCCTGGAGGAGTGTTGGCATAAGGATCAGTTTGCTGTGAATACTCTGGTGCCAAAATGAGCTGGGACCATGTAGCTCAGGAGCTTTTGTTGTCTCTCTAGAAATCTGGAGTTTGCTGTTGGTCTCGTCTTCAGCTGGGAGAGGGTTCCAGTGCTGCTCTGCCTCGTTAGCTGGCAGATGGCTTATTCCACTAATTTTACATGAGTACTTCATGGTGATTATAATGACATATTCACTGCTGATATAAGTGAGAAACACTAAATTTTATCATTTTCTCATTTGGTGAACATTGAGAAGTTTTGTCAGACTGAAACCTATTTGATGCTCGGCCCTTGGCTGGAGTTTGATGTTCCTACTTTCAAGGTAAATGAAATTACTTCTGCAGGTTCTCTTGGTTTTCCTGGGGATTATTTTGCAAGTGAAAGCCAGGGGACTCTTTCCTTATTTGAATCTGGGGTCCAGTGACATTGTTTGATTATGACACGTTCATGTAGATTCAGTTTATTTAGAGTAATCCAAGATTCTTCAAACAAATCAGATTCACTGAGAAGAATGTTAAATCTCCTTTTGTTTTGCTTCATCTTTCTGCTCTGGCCACATGCAGTTTTGTGTTATTCCCATTGTAAGTGGCAGTGTGTTAGAAAAGAATAAAATAGCCAGATTTTTCCTTTCTGTTATTTTGGTTTTCTCTTCAACCTTTCCTCATTCCCGATGAGAAGCCAGCAGTTATCTCAGATCCATGGGCATGGCAGTAGGTTTTTCCTCCCTCTGCTCCTTCTTAATTTTGTGCCTGGTACCACTAGATGTCCCTCTTTGGCTTTTTTTTATTAGATTTCAGGACCGGACCTGTGAAGAATAAAGTAGCTGTGCTCTGCATCTCTGGCAGATTAAGTTGTAATGGGAAAATATTTTGCTAGATTTAAAGAAGACATTTATAATAGATATTGAGGCAAAAGAGTGTCTCTGTACAGTCAACTTGTACTAAAAAATCTTTATGGAAGAAGTGACCTTTGTGAAGACAGAATAGGTAGCCCGTGGCTGAAACATTAGAATGTTTTGTATTGCTTTGCTTTTCTAAATTAACAAGGCACCAGGTAACTGCAACATCTGAATTCTTCTACCGAGGTTCTTGGAGAACGATGCAATTTGTATTTTAATTGCCTGCTATTGTTTTTGGTGGCTAAACACATTTTATGATTTGTATTTAGCAGTAGAGTAAACTGAATGGGACTGAGGCTGTTCAAAAACTTGAAGTGAGTAAAGAAGCAGGAATAAAACTCAGAAGCTGTGCCTGTCTGCCACAATATCCAGAGGAGAGACTCAGCACAAACAGTTTGCTTGAAATTACCTTGATGCTTACAGAATTTGACTTGGGAATTTAAAGGTGCTGTAAAAAACCTTGCTTGCATTTGAAAAAAGCTGGGATGCCCTATAAAGCAATGTGTGCAGATTTACTTGTCACACAAAATGCCAGGGAAGTGGTGGGGGGCATCTTTGAGTGATCCACTTGGCACAGAGGTGGAGTACAGTGTCAGCATAATGAATAGGAGCTTGCTTGGTGGATGGAAAATATTTTAAATTGAGTTTTTATTTAATGGATTTGAACTTTTCATGCCCAATTACCTTTTTGCTGAAAGAGAACAATAATAATAATAATAATAATAAAGTGCAAAGGTTCAGTTTCATTCTAGAAATGGGGAAATGTGCTTGGAGAGCTGTCAAAAGGCACAGCCAGATCTCAGGAGCACGGAGCAAGGTAGCTAATGCTCTGGAGTGAGTGTCCATCAACTCCTTTGGTGGCTGTCTGTGTCCTTGTCAATGGTAACGTGGCAGAATGGGGTGAGTCATGTACAGGGACAGATGGCAACAAAGAGTTGGTTAAGGTCAGAGAAGGAATGTCCTTGAAAAGGGGGTTGATGTTATTTCTTTAATTTCTCCGGTTAAGTCTTGTGGGTGCATGAATTATGGAGGAACCCACGCTCCAAAACAAGCTGGCGGGATTTCGGGGAACTGTTCCAGGATATACGTAAATAAATCCTTCCCACAGAAACCTTAATCCATCCTATAGCAGGAATGTAAGAATGACAAGGAAAGCAGCAATCCCTGTGAAATTCTGTAGGTCTTTTCCTTCTGAAATCATAGCCTGTTCTCAGTGAACTTCCTTTGTTGGAATATTTAACTTCAGGTTCAGGTACGTCACTGAAGAGAAGGTTAGTCCTGATGTGTTCAAATAAATTAAATGATTAAATTAAATAAAAGTGTATTTTTATGAGTGTGTGTAATGAAACAGGACGCTGTATGTAAATTATTTAGTTCTCATTGCTGTGATATCTGGATACAAGGTATTGAATACAGACCTAATTCAGCACCCAGTGAACAGAATATCTACACAAATCTAACAGTACCTAGACAAATAATCTGTCAAATTCCATTCATTTAGCCAAGTATGTGCAGAATACAGCCTGCACTAAAATATTTACTGCCAGCATCCAGAGAAAATCCTGCGTTTTGTAAAATCTCAGAGAAAAAAACCCTGCCAGCTAGATGCCACCTAACTTCAGCTTTACCTCTGCTGTAAGCACTCCTAGAAGCTGCTGCTCCATTGTTTTCATATTCTTGATCACAGCAAGAGCTTTATCGATGCTTGGCCTTTGCCTTGGCGTTACTGATGGCTCACACGGTGCAATCCTCAGCAGGGGACAGGAGAGAGCACCACTTTCAAACAGACCCTGCTGGCCACGTGCTGCTGGTTTTGTTCTGTGCGCTGCTAAAAGGGCCACTGTCAACTTGAAACCTGGTCAATTAAAAACAAACAGCCTGAGAGGACGTGTCCCCAAGCCCTTTCTCCAGTTTCTGTGGGATTGCAATCAAGGGTATCGTGTTTTCCTCGTTCTTGTGGGTGGCTTTTCTTCTGTGTGTGTGTGTGTGAAAGCAAACAGCTTCACTGAGGTGGAAATGAAAGAGTGGGTGTGACCAAAGCCAAAGGACACGAAGCAGATAATCCACATTTGCTTTGTTTATTTCAGTAAGTGGGAATAAAAGGTGTTTTTCCTTTAACTCCCTCTGTTGCTAAAAGTTTTGTCTGAAAATTGGCATGGAATGAGCTCAGCTGTAGGACAGATGAACTGAGTGGATTTTATGGCAACCTCTAAAAAACAGCAATTTTCGAAACTGAATAAAGTTTGTTAGATCAGGCTAAACATTTTAAACATGGTTTTCAAACTTTTTTTTAAAAAAAAAGTCATTGAATTTCTCTGATTTGAGAAGTCAATTTTTTTTATTTTTTTTTATTTTTAGTAAAACATGACATTTTAATACTTTTACAATGGCTGGATTTTCTATGCACTTACCTGCAGATAGCATTTACCTGTCTTTTTACAAACTTCTCTTTTGGCTAGGACCACTCTCTCTGAATTAACAGTTCCCACAATTGTCAGAATTGGGCTCTGGAGCTGCTCTTTGGTCTGAGAGTGGGCTGTGAGCTGGGGAATGCCATGGGTGAGGGAAAGGGCCCCTCATTAAGGGACTGATCATAGAAGAAGTGAGGACCCCCAGTTTCCATGGGCTGCAGGACAAGCTGGCAGCATTGAGCTCTTGAGATTGAGGGTGAGTTCAGGTCAGAACTGGTGATGTGGGATTTTGGAGGACTCTTGGGCTGCTCTCTGTTCATAGAATCTAACTTTTGGAGAGCTACCCAAGCACCAGCAACAAATGCAGCACAACTTGTGGACAGCACAAATCACACCCACTGAGGGGCAGGGATACCAGTGCAGAAGACACCAGCTGCTCAGCCATACACTGAGAGCCCCATCACACAGCTCAGACCATTTTCCAACTGCTGATTTAACTGCTGGCTCTCTTCAAAACAGAGGGGAGAGAAAATTCACGATGAAACTTGAAATATTAAAGTGAGGCCAGCAAACATCCCAGGGAGTGATGTGAGATTCTCAAATTCTCCGAGGTGTGGGCAGCACAAAGCCCACTGCAGCCCTGGCAGAGGCAGCTGATGGAGTGGTTAATGATGCAAAGCTTTTTTTAGTAATGTGTCTCATTTGGACACCACAGCACATCCTGTTTGTATTTCATCTCCTTTCCCTGGTATTTTATCTATGTCCACTGCGCTCGCATTTTGACCCAAGGGACTTTTATTTTAATCATTTGCTCTTCCTACCTGAACTTTCTTCTACATACTTAATATTACTTTACTTGGGACTTGAACATATGGAACAGATATTTTTAATTCTCACAGTTAACGCTTGACTGCTTAAAAGATATATTTTTCTACTTTCAAAGAAAGCATTTAAAATCTCCTATATTAAGCTTGCTACCTAGAAAAATGTTTAGTGCTGACCAGGAATGCATGCAAAGTGAAACTTGTTTGATTTTTTTTTCCCCTGGCAGGACAAAAATTGACTTTAGTGAAGAAGAAGTTTTATCCAGTGGGATCTTGAAGCTTCTCTGCAGGCATGGAAGATCATTTGGCCCACTCCTGGAGCTGTTTTACGTAGGCATAAAAGATGTTTGGGGAGGTACCAAACACTGGCAGATGTGGTTTTTTAGCAGAACCTTGGTGCTGTGATAGGTTACAGGTAGCTCTGACCAAGAGTAGCAGTTTGTTCTGCTCATAAAACCTAAAAGTTTTATAACTGCAGCACCAAAAGACCTGTATTCTATCCCAATGTTATTTTGGATCAAGTGAGGTAGCAGCTCTGTGATTCTGTTTCCAGTCTCCAAACTACTGCTAATAAAATGAAGTAATTAATGCCTAAACAAATGCTAACTCCTGGGATTGCCTGTTTACATGGCTGAGTTGTGTATCACAGACACAAAGAAGGAATAAACGTTCAGCTGCAAGATAAGAGGAGACATAAAGCCAAAGTGCCAAAGAAAATGTAAAGCAATGTGATACCTTGGACTTGGAATTGGGAAACTTTTTCTACTTTTGACATGTGACACAAGCTGGGCCACTTCTTTTGGCTTTGATTTTGCTTCTGTCACCTTCCTTTTGGGAGTTTTGAGCAAGTGACTGTGTGTTATTAACAGTGAGATTTGCCCAGAACCTTCTGTGACAGGATTATGCTTCTGGTGGAAGCTGCAATTTTAATTTGTTGCTATAGGTGGTACTGTAATATTAATGCATGATATAAAAGAGTCATACATAATAGGAAATAATACATAATATTAAAAAAGAAGAGGAAATAATAAAAAGGTGAGAACAATCAATAAAATGAATGGTAGCAAATGCTGATGATTTGTTCTAAGTTCCAGTTGAGTGATTTTTAAGCTTGAAGGGGACATAGTCAGATTCATGTGGTGGCTTTTGACCTGAGCAGTGCAAGTCTGTAGGATCCTCACTCTGTTCTCAGCCCTCTTCCACCAAACCTCACTGAACCACAATCCACACCCTGCTCCTTTCTCCTCACCTGTCTGTGACAAAACCCTGAGAACTTGACAAAAATGTCCCAAGATGACCAGGAAACCTTGAGGTAAGGCATGAAAGTTGAAAATCTTCTTCATTTTCAAAATGAAGAAGATTCTTGAAATATAGGGGACCAAAAAACGTTGAGTTGTGTCTCATCCAGAAGACAAAACTTCACCTCTGCAATCTTTTCCAGCTTCACCTTGAACCGAGTTCCCTCTCACTTAGCTTTTCTAGACTATGTTGTTTTACTTACACAGAAGCTTAATAATGACTTAGTTTCCTTTCATTTTATAATATTGCTGTTTTCAAGTCTATGCAGTGGTTACAGAGCCCAAAGAGGAACTGAAGTACGGTAAGACTTGTGCAAAAATCCCCTCTGAGAGAGTTCTGCAGCTCTCCCACTTCAAGTTATCCATGTTCCTCTGGTCAGAAGTGTGAATGTCGGTATCAAGCTCTCCAGCTTTTCCTTGGTTACTAAATTTGGGAATGCAGTGACACAAATCAGTATTCAAGGCAGCTGGATTTTCTCCAAGCTGCTATTCTGACAGGATAATGCTTACTGATCTTCTATAGCAGCATCCCTAATAGCGCATTCTCAGGGAGCAGTTACTGTACAATGAAGGTGATTCTTGAGGCTGTTGAGGTCAGCCTGGGTCTCCTGCCTTGTCCCACAACCCCAGGGTTTGGAGCCCTCCCATCCTGAGCTGAGAGGGAGCAAAGCATCAATTGTGTGAGGCAGCTCAGGGCCTCGTCCAGCAGAGCCTTGAACTCCAAGGGTGGAGCCTTCACACCTCCATTGGCCAACAGAAGCATTAATTACTGAAGTCTCGTTATCAACAGTTAGTTACCAAAGTTTTTAAAAATTCCCAGGGTCTTTGGGACAGGTAATATTCCTAATTATACAGTAATTCCCCTGCCTGCTGCCATAACATTAATGATAATAACAACAGGCACCATCTTCCAGCAGGTGATTTTGCATTTCAGTGTAGACCAAATGTTATAGAGAAGGAATTCCACAGTGTAAAATGTTTATGGTGAAATCTGAGAGGTCTGTCTGGTGGCATGTGTGGTTTTTCAGATATAGCTGTGTTTACTCAGTACTGCCTGTAAAATGTATTTTAACCTTCTCCCTCAAAACATATTTCACTGCATCACTGTAATATCCTTGTGAAACAAACATTTGGATTTTTATAACATCCAAAACCCTCGTAACACAAGGCTTTATACAAACGGGAAACATAGTTAGGATTTATTTATTATGTAAAATGGCAGGGATTATTACGTTCATTACTTTTAAATTGCACAATGCTTTTACATTAGGATCAATTTTAGAGCACAGGATTAGCTACTAAACTACTGGCAGTTTGGGTGCCTTATTGCCTCCTATTATATTCTGAAGTAATTTTCATTTATTTAATTTAAACTTCTGTCATTCTGCTTTTTCAAACCTTAATGTCTCTGCTTCTAAAAATCCAGTTGGTGTTTCCTATCTGCACTGCTAAAGAGGAGCTGTTATTAAGTGATTCGATGCCTTGTTTAGTCCCTTGACTATTCCAAGGCTCACTTTGCTTAATTTAACTACTGTACTTGCCTGCTCCCTCTCTCCTCCCCCCCGCCCCTTTTTTGTTCTTAATTGTTTTCAGAGTACTCAACTTCCTGTGGGGAATCAGTCAGCGTGCCAGACTTCAAAGCACTTGTTACAGTAGACCAATTTGGCAATATGCTAATTTAAACCTATTTTTATATCTTTCTACGTTGTTTCTACGCAAACAAAGACCATTTTGGACATTAGTGGAAGAGGGAGGTCTTTGGAGATTGTTTTTTATCGCCTCAGATCTTATTGGGGGGAGAAAGGGAGTGACTCTTCACTGTTGGAGATGGAAAATACCTGTAGGGTCTCGTTTAACACGTCCTTGTCTTAATTAGGTACTCTGTTTTATTTGCTTTGCCTGATCCAGTCCTGATCCTTCAAGGGAATCCACACACATTGGATGTGGGTTGGCTTTGAATCAGGGGAACTGGGCTACAGCTCTTACCAATATGGCCCTGACAAGTGGGACTAAGGGGCCCACTAATCATTGTGGCTTCACAACATGGAAATCTCTAAAAAACAAAGGAATGCTGAATTAGACATTTTGGACCTCTGAAATTTCCAACAACAGTGAAACATGTTGAACCTGTGAAGTTTTTCAGTGTGCTGGGCACGAACATTGCATCTGTAGTTACAGGCACATTTACTGACACTGTGCAGTTTAAGCTCTCAGACACCTGACAGGTGAAATCCAGGAGATTCACACAAAAATAAACTTCCTCTGCCTCCTCCCTGACAGAGGCATGGCAGAACAGCGAATGTGGCCTGTGGTCAGCTCACCACACATTGACTTTGCTGCTCCTTCTTCCTCAGAGGGATGACTCCTCACGTTCTGCCCCATCTCCACGTCCTTCCCATGGGATGTGGTCCTTCAGGAACTGGTCCAGTGTGGGTCACTTGTCCTGCCAGGACCCTGCTCCAGCTCCTCTCTCCATGGGGTCCCAGGTCCTGCCAGGACCCTGCTCCAGCTCCTCTCTCCTTGGGGTCACAGGTCCTGCCAGGACCCTGCTCCAGCTCCTCTCTCCTTGGGGTCACAGGTCCTGCCAGGACCCTGCTCCAGCACAGGCTTCCCACAAGGTCACAGCCTCCTTTGGGCACCCACCATGGGCTGTGAGTGGATCCCTGCATCCCGTGGTTTGCACCAAAGGCTGCAAAGGAATCCCTGCTCCAGCCCCTGGAGCATCTCCTGCCTCTCCTTCCTCACTGACCTGGGTATCTGCAGAGTTGTTGCTCTCACCTGTTCTCACTGCTCCCTCCAGGTACAGTTGCTGTTGTGGGGGGTTTTTCTCTCTTCTTAGATCTGTTACCCAGAGGTGCTGTCACTGTTCCTGGCGGGCTCAGCCTTGGCCAGTGGTGGGTCCATCTTGGAGACATCTGGCTTTGGGGGAAGTTTTTGGCAGCTTCTTAAAGAAACCACCCCTGTAACCCCTCAAATACCAAAACTTTGCCATACAAACCCAATATAGGGCGGTTTGGGAACAATCCAAATGAGATAATTTGTTTGTTTATATTTTTTTAAATTCAGCATCACACATCATCTCAGCAAAGTCAATGAAGTCATAATTCCAGCTTCATCTTTGTCACCCAATTGCATCTTTGAGTTGTCTTGCCATAAAGATTTGGTCTGGATCCATCACAGAACTGTGATTAGGACTATTTCTGGTAAGATAATGAGAGCTAAAGGTTTGTGCTTTGTGCTGGTTGCAGGGCAGAGGATAGATGATCTGGAATGAATTGTATTGAGTTTTTGAATGTATCTTAACTGGCAAGACAGGTTCCCTTTGGGTCTGGAGAACATTTTTATGTCATTGGGGGCCAGTGTACTGGGTAGAACCACGACCTTGGATTTATCATCTGCTGAGAGTTGGACAGGTTTAGCTTTTCCGTGGGATTATTTGATGATAGAGAGAGAAATCCTGGCCAGATTCTGTAAGTCTTCAGTGACATCAGAATCTCATTCAAGGCTGTTATTAGCTTAGTGTTTTGTAATCAATGCCTTTGCAGTTCTTGATTATGGTAATTTCATTAGTGACACTGCTCCAAAATGGCACGGATTGATTTTCGCGAGGAGCGCCTCGCGCACAAGGAGAGAACAGGAATTCCTCCATTCCCATATTCATTTTTCATCAGCACACTGAGGAATGCATTTTCAAACTGTGCTCTCTGTCTAAGAAGGCCCTTCCGTGCTGGAGGACTGCAGCCCTGGATGGAGAGGCTGCTGTGGCAGCAGAGGCTCTGTGCTCACACAGGGCACGGCCAGGTCGTGCTGTGAGCAGCTGTCAGGAATCTCTCACCTGGAGCATGTAATTTTTATTTGAGAAGCTGCTGAGCATGAACTCCATGTGGAGTGCTGCCACAAGGACCCTTCCACGAAGGCTGCAAAGCAGATTCTTGCATCATTTTCTTTCTGCAGAGGGAGCACCATGCAAATCCTGAAAAAGCCAATGTGAAGCTGCACTGGGAGATTGTCCAGCTCCCAGCTGAAAAATGACCTCGAATTTGTGACCTGTGATCATATTAAATTCTTAGAGACTTTCATAAACTAAATGTAAGGTCTGGCTCTTTGGACAATCTGATTTGTTACTGTGATAATTAATGCTGATTTTTTGGGTGGGTGTTGTCTAAAGGTGTTCTTTTTGTTCCCAATCTCGGCTGAAAAATGGAAATAAATGTTGGTTAATTACCAAAGAGAATTCTATTTGGGCTTTCCTACTATAAAGAAAAAAATTGATGAGACAAGTAATCTGTAATTACTCTTTTCAAATAAAATTTGCCTCCCTAAGTTCTTATAATAAATAGTAAAATTTGGTGGATTTTAAAGTGAAAATTCAATCTGTAAACTATCGGTTAAAATATTTTAGAACAAAATACTTTTAAACCTTTTCCAGGCTATTTTTACATTATTTTCTTATAGCCAAAACTTCTGTATGAATTCTTTCTCTCTGTTAAAGAGTTTCAGACTCTCTGAAATGGTATCTCTCGTTAGTTATGCCATTTGCATGTGCAATATGTACATTGCTCCAGCCCAGTGTTTCTTTAAAAAGTGGTTTCTTATCCATTTAGCCACATCTATAAGGTGGAGTGATGCCTGCATATGCAAAAGATCAAACTATAATAACATCTTTAGAAATGGATGATAGCAGACTCTCAAGTAGCTCTCATTAGTGGAATTATATAGTTATAGCTAAGGAAATTATTATCTGAATACTACAGATGGTTCAATGGCTTCTTAGTGCAGGGACAGAGTGAAAAAAAAATTGTAAGCAAAACATGCTGGGAATGACTAAATGGAAAATGAGAATTTTTTTTTTCTGATTCCTAGCAGAAATGGCTCCAAGTCAAAATGTCAGATTCAGATAGCTGCAGACCTTCAGGCTAATGAGATCTGGATCTGTATTTTGTATCTTGCATCCATGGTTTAAAGTGAATTTGAGATCTAAATTTATACGTGTGATGGAGTTTAATATCATTTGAGTTTCTGGTTCTGGTTTCAAAGGTCTCTCAAGCAGCGATGGTGATGGAACATATATCTCACGTTTTGCCCTAGTCTTTAGAATCAAATGTTATATTCTTTAAGAATACGAATGCACAGAAGTGTCTGTACTGCACAAGTGTAGGGAAGTAAAACGACTTCCTTCACAGTGAAAGTTTAGGTCTTGTCCAGTAGATGTTTGTTGTTATTTATTGAATTTTGCTGTATTGATTTCTGTAACTCTGACTATTTATCTTTCTACTGCAACACACATTTCAGTAAAAACTCTTTACAGGGCAAAAGGCCAGAGTGAAGTCTTTGCATGGCTTATCTGTAAAGTAGGAAGGGAGAGGCTCAGAAGTTGCACCTACAAGAAACAGTGGGGACTCTTTGATGTCTCTCTTAATGTGCTGGGTTTAGATTACTTTGTGAGCACAAAAAGGGTGAAAGGTTTGAGGATACTTTCAACTGACTCTTAGGATCATGATTTGTCCATGGGGTAGTTTTTAATAGAGCAGATCCAAGGGGATGGGCTATCAGATGCAGTGTCTGGAGGCTGAAATTCTGGTCTCTGTCCACACAAAACTCTCCTGACCCAAAGCTCCGTGATATTTTCAATATCATACTTCCTCCAAGGGAAAAAAAAAAAGAAATAAAAGCCACAGCATGGGGTCCTTTTTCTCAGTTTTTTCAGCCCTCTCAAGATATTTTCTGTAACTGAGAGCACATCATCCCCCCCACACCCCTTTTAATTTTGTGTTAATTACACAGATGACCCCAAGATGCCTTAATGTAGAACATGAAGTTCTGCAATGTCATGGGAGCAGGTGCATAAAGCAAGGGATTGAGCAGGCACCTCTCACTCCTGTGAGAATGAAGTATGTTTAGAACATTTCCTGTTCTATGGCAAAGAGTTGGCTGCTCTTTGTTCAACATCTCCTGTATTATCTATAAGGTTTTTTTCTGAAATGAAGAGATTTTAATGAGAAAAAAACTAAGGCTAAACCCTTAAATCCATTTTTAAAAGGGTAACATTTTCAGCTGAGCCTGACGCTTCTGGTTTGGAACAAATTTGCCCAGTAACAAAAAAGTAAAGCAGTGAGACAATGTTTAAATTTCAGAGAGGGAATTTTGAGGCAAATCATAATTTCCTGAGTTTTGCACAGGTCAAGAGCATTCAGATTCACAGATATTGTGGGTCAGCTCGTTCATGCTATGAGTAATAACATAATTTGGGGTTAAGCCTTATGGTGGGGCCAAATTTTATCCCTTCATTTTCTTCCACCTGTAGAGGACAATAGAATCCAGTGTCAATAGGCCCACATTCTTCTGACATCCTAATTAAAACCCCAAGGCTTTCTAATAAGCTCCCAATCCCATTGCATATTTATTTCTGCAATAATGCCAAACTCTCAAGGTGCGTCCTTTGCTGTTAGGTATCTCCTAGAGGCAATAAATGATGTTTTTACACTATATGACACCACCCTTGGCTGATTAAGACCCGGTTTAGGTGCACTGTTTTTGGTTCTGACCTAGGGCTTTCAACCAATAGGAAATTGCTCCAAGAATTTTGTCAAGCTGAGATTACTGCAGAGTTCCTGACAAGTGAAAAAGTACAGTGAAGTGAGTAAATAAAAACTTCAGTGGAAAATGATCCTGTGTGGGCACAATGCTTATAGGAAACCTAAAGTTCTCATCAGAATTTTCTTTATAGAAAATCTGAAGTAATTATTAAAATCAGTCTATCCCAGATATGTAGCTACACAACTTGGATCAGAACCTGGCTTTGGATATTGCACTGGCTTCTCCACTCTGTTCTCACAGGGAATTGATAATTCCTGCTCTTCTTTTGCAAGTAGAAATGTTATATTTTCACTCTGAATAAATGGTTTGAGGATTTGTCAGGCCAATTTTGTGACTTTCTTTCAAGAATTTCACAAACTTTTAAAATGTCACGTTGCCTTTATGCATTAAAATGTCTCAAAGATCTACCTAAGGATGCATGTTATTTATGACTTTTCTATGTGTTTTGGCTTCAGATGGTTAAATCTACTAATTATTAGAAGAAATAGACAGCTGTGGTCTCTGAAGGACTTTAAAAAAATCAAGGAAAATGTACAGGGTAGGAATCCAACCTGTGACAATGAGCCCCAGATAATTATAGGCCAATTTATGAGTTAGCTATACAGGCTGAAAATTCTGCCTTTCAGAACCTTTTTGGACAGACTTGGCCACACAGGAATCTTCTGTTACCTGCTCACACCTCGTTTGTCACTGTGCTCTTCCCCCTGTTCGGAGAAACAGAGGAGAACAGAAATTCTCCTTTTGACATTTCCAGGGCTGATTCTGGAAAAAGCAGGGCAGCAATTCCCTTCCCCAGAGGGATTCATGTGCCTCTCCCAGCAGAGGAGCTGGAGAGGACATTGCCATCCTGCTGAGCTGGAAGTGTGTGAGGGACACAGGGTGAATGTCATTGCATTGTCAATGTTGAACTCCAGGGGTTTTTCCCCCCCTCAAAGCAATGCCATCATTTTCCTTACGTTTTCCAGAATTCTCATACAGTGGCCACCATATCCAATAGCCAATTTGAATATGGATTGCTCCATAATTGAAGCTAAGCTAGGACACTAATTAATCCCTTTTCTGCAGAGCTGTAATGAGTTGGCTGGCTTACAAATACCACTGACCTCTAATGGATGGAAGCAGAACTGTTCAGTCATTTGTCATGTCTCATAGGGCACAACTCATGCCCAATCTGCTTTAAGTTGAATAGTAAAGGCTTGTGCTTTTGGGTCAGGAGAATCTAATTTCAAACTCAGACGCTGCCAGGAATTTCTGAGTGGTTGTGGTCTCCAGCTCAAGATTAGGGTGTCATTAACAGCAATGAGTTAATGCTTTGCTGGCCACTGTAAGAAAGTTTGCAGCCTGTCCACGGTAACAAATGGGAAGCTGTAGGTGGTGAGAAATTTGTTATACTGTATAAACAGAACATTTCAGAGCTATTATGAAAGTTGAGGTTTTTGGTGAGCTGAGCTCTTTATTATGCCTTTGTTCATTGTGGGCAAGCTAGCAGTGATTCATGGAATATTACTGTACATCTGATTTTAGTAGTTGCCCATTACATCATGTTAACATATTTCAGTAAGTGATCAATTCAGATTTTGGTATGCTGCTTTAATTCAGGTTTCATTCCTTGCCTGGTATTTATTTTTGGAGGGATGTTGTCCATCTTTGTCTGAGATCATACTGCCCTTTCTGCAGTAAACATTTTAGGATAAAATGCTTAATAAGACTTGCATTTAAAAAATGAACTAAAAGAACTGGACCCCCTCCAGCGAGAAACAAGTAATTATATCATTTGTATTGCAAAACAGGAGCGGCTATAAAACATCAGTGTACTTTCCACGATTGATATTCCTGAGAAGCATTACATTACATACAAAATAACAGGCCAGGCAGAGGGGAGAAGCTCTTTCCAGTGGAAGTAACCCAAAGACTGAAGGCAGAGGCATGGGGTTTGTTCTGGATTCTGCTTAATCAAGAATTACCAATTTACCACTTCTAGTTTTTGCCTTTTACTTCCATGAAACCCTGCTTGGAAAAGCAGGGCGAGTGACATTGATAGATTTTGTTGTAATCAGAATTTTTTGATAGATTCACTTCAGAAAACCACCCAAGTGTTGCGTGGCACATTGAGAAGTCTTTTGCCTGGGTCGTTTATTTTAGATTTTTTCTCTCCACCCCTGCTGAATTGTGAGCCACTGAAAGTTTTGTCTGCATAGCTGTGCAAAAACGAGTATAACGAAGGTGCATTTTGTGATGCTGGTTAATATGGCAAGAGATATTTCACGTAGCATAGAAGCTGCTGGCCTTAAGACCTCTTGTTCCCAGTGAAAGTACAGGAATTGTTCTTCCTGTTTGGATGACTAAACCAGTTTAAATAGTCTTCAGGCAAAGCACTGTCTGTGCTCAACCCCGTGTGACGTTGTGTGAATCTCAAACAGAAATGCTCATCAGTTTTCCAACTGCTTGTGAATAATGTGTAATCTCATGGACCAGAATCATGTGTTTGGCGTCTTATTAATGAAAATATTCCCAAATCAGTGCCTGTTAGCCTGTTTAAATATTCAGTGGCTTCTATCCTGAATACAGACCGTTTGCAAAAGGCTGTTAGGTGAATATTAGCAAATTAATATGTTAATTAAATCTGCATCTGTGTACAGACTTTATTACTGTTTGCCTTGCATCTTTCGAAAGCTTTTTGAGCTTTTATTTTTGTGTGTAGCAAACTTTGCATTAGAGTTGGTCAATCTATTCTCATATTGGCAGAAGGGGATTTTCATTGATCGTTTTCTCTGTATTTGCCTTTTTTCCTCCCTCTCTAGACCCTAGTGCTGTAATACAGAAGATTTATTGTCAATGATTTATTAAAATGTAATTCTAAGGTGACTCCTTATCGTGAAAGTAATCTGCAGGCTATCTTTGTTTAAACTTGCAACCCTCTTTGTCAAAGAAAACAGCCTATGAAATTTTCATTATAATAGACAGGTTTTTATAATGAACTGGGAAAAAGCCATTATGACCAAAAAGCAAATTGTTAGGAAACTTATGCATTGAAACAATATGCTCATTAATTGTAATTTTTTTGGGAGGGTGAACAATTCTGTTTAATGGTTACATTTTTCAGGCTTATAAATTAATTTGAATTACCCAATATCACTTAATTTTTCCCTAGGAAAGCTTCTGCTTGCCCGAGCAATATTATAACTGCTAATTCAATTACACTGAAATTGTTTAATAGAAAATATAATTGCTTATTCATACAGAATACCCATTAAAGAAGTGCAAAGGCCTATACCCTAGGGTTACTCCATATTAGTACTTTGGGAATTCAGAGGGGATTGCTGGGTAGGGAAGGTGCTGACTGATCTTTAATTGTTCATCACCTGCCTCCAAAATAATATGAATGGACCCAAACTAAATGACCACTCATTACAAGTTTCAATTTAGGAGCTTGGCTGAGGTCAGCAGATTGCTTATGCTGATCGCAATGATTTGAAGTTGTGATTACCATAAGCAATTTAAATTTTATTGATCTACCCTTCTGAAAGTTGTAATTGAGCATAGATGTTGGACCCGTAGCTCTCCAAACTAAATTGTGCTCTGAAGCCCTTGCTGGATTACTGCAGGAATCAATAAGCAGTCAGTCACATTAACAATGAAATAGCTCCATTAACATACAGTGCTACTGGTGAAACTTTATTTAGGAGGGGTGTTAGTTCACTTCATTGTTTTATCAATGAATTTCAGTTGTACAGGGAAAAGTATAGCTTGTGTACACCCTAATGAGCTTGCATAATGATAATCTTATATGCTTTAACTATGAGTCTTTTTATGGGAAAGAAAGATTATTTTTTTTCTGTGACAGATTTGCTTTATTACGAACAGAGGAACTATGGAGCTGGAATTACAATTTGTTAACTGTGATGCACTGAAATAACTTAGTGCCAAAGAGTTTTCTACTGTGACATATGCTCACTATTAGTGGGTTTCACACAAAAGGTCATGTCTCAAACAAGAACACAGACACACAGTGAGTTTGTAATTTATATATATTTGGAACTTCCAAGTGGAGTTTAGTGATCAGCCTCCTAAGCAGCCTCTGAGTTTTCTGCACCTCTGTGGCTTTGCTGTGGAGATTTGAACAGTGACTGGGGAAAAGCTGGTTGTTCCTACACAGGAGGAACAACACAGGAGGGGTGAGAGTGAGATGGATACAGACCCACCTGGATTGTGTCAAAAAATTGTTTCCTGTCACTCAAAAATGACTCAAAATTTTGCGAAGAGGATACAACACAAACTGGGCAGTTTGAGCTATGGCATGGATGGAAAGACAGAAGTATCTTGGACTAAATGTCTCATGTAGCCCTTTGTGCTTTATCTCTGCTTTTTCTGTATCTACTCTCTTACTTAGCTTGTCATGACTTTTAACTCTTCTCAAAATCTGCTTTATTGTAGTACCTTGAAGCCCTTGCTGCAGTACAGCCTTTCTCCCTTCCCTCCAAACCAGGTTTTAAATGAGCAATGAGCCAATATTGGTTGACTTGTTTGGTGGTGGTATCGTGCTAATTGAGGAGATTTAATTGAGTAAACTTGGCTTTGGGAAAGTGCTGTCTTTGTATTCCTCAAAATGATAGTAGAAGATCCATTTTATGTTCATAAATTATTTCTATTTCTGCATCTTTACTACACGAGGTGTTGATTTCATACCATCCCAGACAGTTCTCCTAGCAACTCATTCATGGAGAAAGGACAGCCACTGGACCTAGTTTAGACAGTGGTGAAAACCACCCTTAATCCTTGATTGGAATAACCTTTGTAGAACACAAATTATACTTTCAACTCCTAATTACTACAGAATTTGTGGTCTAAAATCACCCCACAGTCAAAATACTTGATGTATCTCTATACAGACCTGTCATAACTATGTTTGCAACAAAAACTCATCTCATAAAATTTAGCAGTAGATCAGTTTTCGTAGTCTAGAACTTGTCCTTTGCATCAGTAAGAGCAGGCACCCTGAAGGCTGCAGGCATCCCACAAAGAGCATGCACTGCCCTTTTCTAGGACAATGAATTTTTAGAGGAGCTGGTTTTTAGTGTAGGACAGTTCATCCAGTTCTTTGCATCTATAACAGAGACAAATGTTTGCCCTGTCCTATGGGTGTAAAAGTACTCTGTGATATTTTTGCTGCCTTCTCAGGAGTTTATTTTCTCAATTTTCTTCCACACCTCACTGAGATGAAAAACGTTTTTTCCCTGGGTTTTGGTTTCTCAAGGACTGAAAGTAATGCACGTGCACTGTGATCCAGTCACCCACCTCTTGGAATTCTCTCTCATTCAGCAGTTCAATTGGCATGGCTTATGTGAGGCTCTTCCTCAGGCCCACATCTACTCCACGAAACTCATGCAGAGGATGAATCAAAGAAGGCACAAATCCTTTGTCATTCCTTCAGCTGAGTTGTTATCCTGGGGAAATCATGTGGAACAAAAGTGTGTGCTACTCACAGATAATTTCTGTACCGGCTTCTGACACAGAGCAGACACAGAACGATGTGTGATGTGGCATTGATTTGTAAAAGAATAAATCTGAATGGTCACTTTCAAGTACAGCAACATGTTTACAACTCCAAGATGCCCTAAAAAGAGACATAGCTCATCTTCATATAGGAAACATCAGCAAGAGAAATGTTCAGTGAAAGCTGTCTTGTGGAAATTGCAGTTCTTCAGATAAGAAATTATCCTAATTAGAAGAGGACTTAAGCATTTGATAAACGATAAGATCACTTGAAAATTTGATAATCAGATACATACTCGATTTTCAGAAGACATTTTTGAATGTGGTGTTCTGCTGCTAATATATTTATTGCAGAAAATATGAGAAAAACATGTCTGATCTATATCCTACATCAAATGTCATGCATCAAGAAAATTCCACATGTGCTGCCTAAGTGTTATATTGAAGGGATGAAGAGTTCTCTGTCATGATAGTCTGATTATGAGATAATACATATTAAATTACACTGAGGAAAGAAGATTCTCTTTTAATGCTTGAGATTCTGATCTCTTTATCATCTCTTTTATGTTAAAAAGCTCTGGGTTTTCAGGTCACTTCTGATAGGAGATCTAACCAACAAAATAAAATAAAAAATCCTTTAATTGAGAGACCCTTTACACTAAAAAACAATTAAATTTTGAGATCCATTTATTTTTTTACTTATTTTAAGCACCATCATGAACATCTGCCACCTGGCATTGAAATTGGTTCATATGGCAGGTGGGAAGATGAGATTTATTTAAAAGTTCTTTGTCTTTGATATTTTTCCCTGCTGTATTTTCCAGTGGAGTAATTTGATGGCATTTAAATACCCATTTATTGCCATAATAGAAGAATACAGTTAAAAATACGTAGAGAAATTGCTGTCACTCCAAGATAAGAATACAGCAGAAGATATAATGGAGCAAACCATCTTCAGCCTAGTTTGGCCTCCAGCCATAACATTGGCCAACACTTTGATCATCCAGGAGAGAATAGAATTCCTTCCACCTCTTTTCTGTGCCTATATGCGATGCATAAATTGATTAATTTATTAACCTGAACCAAAAAAAAAAAGTTCTCTTTTTCCCTCTGTAGGTGGTGCTTAGATTTGTGAGCTGATTGTATTCAGTTTTTAACTCATCCACAAAATCAAAATGAGCTTTGTGTCCTTCTCTGAAAGGCACAGTTTGCACGTGGAGCCTCCTTCCCATGAGTTGCTGTTCCATATATTCCCTCCCTTACAGGCTTGTGTACTTTTTAATATGACAGGAATTCCAAATCAGGTTAGAAGGATCCAGCCTTTCCCTTGATAATTTACAGCAGTGTTACAGAGTAAGAGTAAGAAGTGGGGATAGAAATTAAGACAAGTTCTGCTAATTTTTTCCCTGCCTTGGCTTCCTTCATATTATTGCCCAATTTTTGGTGGCATTTTATGAACAAAGAAAGAAAGAAAGGAATTTCCTATTGTCCTTCTCACAAGACTTTTGACCTCCTTAATGGAATCATCTCATAAGATCATTTGTTCCTGCAAAATTTGAAACATCTTGAGCAAATGACCTCATCTGAGCAGTTTAACCTGCAGAATCCTTGCCGACTCTATTAGGTCCACATGAGCTTAATGCAGAACTGAGACCTTACAAAGAGAGTGAAGAAAATTTGCAGAAAGCTCTGAGTGTGCTATTAGCAAGTAGAAAATTATGAAACGTTGCTTTAAATGCAACACTTGGTTCCCGTGCCAGTAATTTCCCCACGGCTGAGTCTGACTGCAAAGCAGTATTTTATATCTGATTCATTTTTGTTCCCTCTTACATTCAAAGTGGTCCTAAAAGTCCTTCCAAGTATTGAAGAGAGGAGGGAGAGTGAAGAGACCAATGTCTGCATTGTAATCCTGTGAATTTTGGATAGCTTACTTATCCTTCTCCAACTTTTTAATCAGGTGTTTTTAAACTTCACTCTGCCTGTACGACCATTCAACAAATATTCCTGTGATTCTATTCATGTGTTGGCCAGGAATTTCAAGGAAACGACAGAACATGGATTATATAATAGAAAATGTTTTTGAAAAGCAAATTGTAAAGTTGGGGAGATGAAAATTTTCAGCAAAGGTCTGGCCTCTGAGTTCTCTGACATCTCATTTTGAGTGCACATGGCATACTCATTGTGACTAACCCAGGGATCAAAATTTGCCAGAATTATTGGGAAAATAATTTTGACCAAGAACTGACTCTGAGGTAAAGTAAAATAATGTTTAAATAATTGGATCCTTATTATGGAGGATTCACTTTATTTTCAGCTAACATCCTTTGTCCTGTTCCGTTCTATTTCTCCCGAACCTCTGACAAAACCAAAACTGAATATAAGTCATTGCCTTGTATCATCATTAAAGATTCCTGATTGCTCTTTCTTTTATGTTGAACTGCTGAGGGAACTGGGCAGATATACTCATTATGGCATTTAAATCAATTCCCCAGCATCTTCCTCAGAGCTTCCAATAACATCCTTTGTCCAAGGACCTCATTCCTCAGTGTATGAACCCAGATTGGTTTTGGCCAGCAACTGCAAGCTTGCCATGCTTCATCTCCTCTTTGCTCTCCCTTCAGAGTCAGAACTGAAATGTCCTGCAACTAAAAATAATTTTAAATTGAACCATCATCAAATTTAACTACTTTCATCAATTTCTTTGTTCGAGTTATTAGTAAATAGCAGAGGCAGGCCAGGGAAAAGCCAAGTTTTGTACTCATTTTGGAGAAAAGTAAGGTGAAGATTTTTCTATGTTTTTCTACGTTTCTCTATGTTTTTCTATGTTTTTCTGTGTTTTTCTATGCCTTTTGGAGTTTCAGGTTTAGTTTTTTCAGCTCTTGCTTTGATTAAGGAGGCCAGTCAGTCAAAGCAATATGTTAAAATGTTTGAATTCAGCCACTGCAGCAGCGTTTAAGCGATTGGACTGTTTTTGAAAATTCCCATAGGCATTGATGGACTATATCCCTCTGGCCCATATTTTCAGATGTATTTCCATGTTTGGTTCCTATTGATCTCAGTTAACCTTGAAACCTTGGTCACTTCCTTGTGTTTTGTTGCAAGAATCTGTCATAAGTCTGAAGCCAGAAGAAGGAAACGGCGCCTTCCTCTTGGTATTAAAGATACTGTTTTACTCTTGTTAAGGAATTTTCTGAGAAATTAATATTATTACTTTTTTTTCATCCTACCCTCTACAATACCATGAAGAGGTACCTCTCCTCAATTGCCTTCTGTGATGCTCAAGTAGCTTTGTGTTTGTAACACAGAACAAATTCAGCTCCTCTCCCTTCCAGCTGCACCCTTGAGGAGCACACCACCCATGGAAGGCCTGCTGAAGCGCTTTCTTACGAAAACAGATGGTGCCAATTGTTCCTGTAAGACAAAAGATTTAAAAGAAAATGTCTGTGTGAGTTAAATTCCATCCCAGAGATCTGACCCAGCTGAGCACGGGGTTGTCAGAGTTACCATGGTCCAAACCCACGTCGTCCCTCAGTAAGAGGATTCTCCAGGAGATACCTTTGACATGGAGCCTTGTGCTGGACCAGATGGTTGGCCTGGATTCCCATTGTTCCTCCTGGCTCTCCAGTGATATGCAGATTTCTAAACTGCTTTATGTTTTCTCACAGCATTGCCTGGTATTTACATTCAGTTAACTCTGACGGAGAAAATTAAAAAGCCAAGCATAAAGAAGCTGCAGAAAACTCGTTTGTCTCTGAAGTCTGTGTGTGCACATTAAGGGTGATATTAAAGGTGTACTAAATGGGCTTTAATCTTGTTTACTTTTTCTTTTTTTTAATTTTTTTTTTTAACATTTTACATGAAAGCTGGCGTGATTGGGATAAGAGTGAAATGAACATAAGTATGATAAATGATAAAGTGCTCCTGGGAGTAAATACACCACTCAGAAAGAGCATTGCTAATCAAGCAGTGCAGCCAGCTAATGCTGTCTAAGAGCAAGCACCTCAAAAAGATTCTAAATTTGAAACATTGAAGGCTGGCATTTAGCTTGAGTAGCTCCTGCTTTAGGATGAAGCTGCTGCACCAGGGGAATCACAGGAGCAAAATGAAACCTTGGAAGGGGCAGTGGGCTGAAGGATTAAATGACCAACAAGATTAAAGGGAAAAAAGAGAACTAAAAGTGGAATTTGCTGCTTGATACGTACTGACTGAGAGTTTGGGATGTAGATGAAATTAGGGACAGGCAAGGATAAACTCTGGCCAGCTTAGATTTGTCACAGATGTGTAACCTTTGCTGTCCAGCAGCAGCTTTGTCCCAGCTGTTTCCTTGTGGCTGCCTGGCTGAATTTGGTGGCCCAGGTGCCTCGAGGACTTTGCTGTGGCACACGGAAGCAGGAGGCTTGCATTGATTTCAGGGAGAGCAGCATATGTTCTGCTCATAAATTTCATCTGCCACCCACTCTTCAGGAGTGTAAGGCTGCCCACACTTCTTGCCTGAATGACTTGGAAAATGTATTTTCATTTCCAACTGTTACTCAAAGTTAGAGCTATCTAAGCTATGATGGGTCAGGGAAGTCATGCAGGAGGGCCCCTCTGTTTTTTAAAGGAGCATGAAAATGACTCATTTTGCATAAGTAAACTGTACATAACCCTATGGCGTGTTTTGAGTAACCATTAGGGAAGGATTTGACAGAATTTATCTAAAAACTTTGCAATTATGGTATATGTTTCTCAATATTCACAAAATTGCACGTAAGAAATGTAAGAAGTGGACCCATCTAACTTTTTTCAGAAAATGTTTGGGTTTTACCTGGTATTTATTGAACCCCAACCTTGTGAATCAGCTGTTCCATAATTCCAGCAATGACAGGAGTTCCTCGTGGTGTCTCCTCTGATCCTACTGTGTGGCATGGAAGGAAACAGGATAGCAAGCAGTAATCAAGATGTGGTTGCACTGGGACTTAAACTATGAAGTTTTCCATTTTAATCTGTCTTTCTTGGCCAGGAAAGTGCTTGTTTATTATTGTATTTTGTAGCCTCCCCTAAGGACATCCTAGTGCTCATCTGTAGTGTTAAGCCCTTTTCTTTCCCTCTCCTTGGGCTTGCCTTGCTTGAAAGCTTGTCCTGAGCTAGACCTTCCCTTACCTGCGTGGATGAGGCAGCTTTAAAACCTCTTTTTACACTTCTGATGCCAAAAAAATAGTCAGAAACTTTTGTAGGAGTCATGGACCAGTTTGTATGGAGTTTTTGCTTTGAAAAATTAGAAAGTTCAGTTCCCTTAGAATCAGATTCAAAGAGGAAATTTATACCAGAAACGAGATGGTTTTGCATTAGTGTCACTGGTTATATTGTGGACACTGAGAAGTAGAGAGAAACTAAAGACACTGCAATAATAAAGTATTATTAACATAAATGAACAATATGAACAATAAAAGTGGCAATATTTGTAATTTCAAGATTTAATTTTGCAGCTTTCTTCAGGGAGGCAGGACTAAACCACTGCAGTAGATGAGCTGCAGATCTGGGCGCGCACACCCAAAATATTCTTCCCTCTGAACCTTCCATCATCAAAACCTCCTAAAACATTTTTCTATTAACATGAAGGCATTTCAAGCAGGAGCACTGACATTTCCCAACGTTGTCCCTCACTTGAGCACAGCTGAGAAAGTTGCTGCACGTTCAATTCCTTCACATAGCATGGGCTGTTAGCAAGAGGGGTCCAAGATCTGGCAGCTTGTAACTCTGTATTAGCTCAGTTTGTGTTATAGCCAATTGCTGCCTGACCTCTCCACACTGCAGAGGAAATGCAGTGCCATCTGTGTATCTCTCAGTCACATTAAATTATGTCATTTATATTCCTTTGGAATGCAGGGTTTACTTTACGCTTTGCGGCGAAATTAGCGGGAGTAACGAGATCCGAGCAGGAGCTCAAAGGTGAGAATTTGTGGGGCCTTGTTTCTCTCCAGCTCGCTTTGATTCTGCCAGGTGTTGGAATTAGGGAGGGAGGGAGGTTGTTTAAATCTCTGGAGGTGTTAGCATGTGTAAATGTTTATAGGCCTTAAACACCCACTGAGCTCAGGCAAGGCTTCCACGTGGTTGGTGGTGCGGGATCAAGACCTTGCTCTTGCTGCATTACACCCAAGGAAATATGAACAGGAGGAGAGGAGGGGTGAAAAACATGTTGCAGCTCAAATATTGATATAAAATTTATAAAATACATGAGGTATTGAACAAGAAATTTTGTACTTTAAAAAGCACCTTCAATCCAACTCTACTTAATAAATAAGGACTCTTGAAGTGTCTCCATGACTGTGTCATGCTCACACTCTATGAGTACAGTCCCAAAGATTTTTGGCTAAAAGAAGATAAAAGGAACCAGGATTTTCCCCCAGAAGGCCTGTTCCAACTCCCATGGAAGTGGATAGAAAAACTGCTACAGCTTTGAGGGGAACTGAGTCCTACATGTAGCTTTTCTGTCTTTAATTTCCACAACTAAATTTCTCTCGAAATATACACCCATGGATCCACCGTGGACTGTTCAAATAAAGTATCACTCTGCCCAGAATATGAGTTACATTCCACATGGAATAGCTTCCAGAAGAAACCACTCTTTTACTGTAGTTTTGTGTAAAATGGAAAGGCAATAAGACTGTCAATTACTTGGTGGAGCTCATGCAGGCTGAAACAGGATCCAGCTGCTCTTTGGACATTTATTGCTTCAGTCCTTTCCTGTTAAATGTCCACTGTCATTTTGGCTTTATGTGAAACCCTTGGTTCAAAAATATGATCACAGGCAAGAAGGACTCTTAAAACAACAACAAAAAAAGGCTTTCTATGTGCTAGCTGATAATAAAGCTAGACTGTGGCTGGCTTGATAGGCTTAAAGAATTTGAAATGTTAATTTATGTCCAAAATACGTCCAAAATATTTATAAGTGGTGAAAATTTATATGAATCTTTGACATAACTCATCCTATATTTTGTTTTATAAACATTCAGAAACTGTTCACGAGGAAACAGGATGTGCACTGTCTGAGGAGCTCTCTGCTCTTTCCATAAAAGGTTCTGCTCCATGCATGTTACACAGAGCTGTTGTATATCACTTTAGTCTTAAAAAGATGTGTATACATAGGAAGGCCAAGGATGAAATCCTCGAATTCAATAGGAAAGCTCTTATTGATTTAATTGGAACAAAGATTTCACCTCGAATCCTCAAATGCTGAGAGCTAGCACAACTTCACTGAAGATGATGAACAAAGCTGAAGGATGCTCTGGTTGGATTATGGCTGAGGATCTGCTCCTCAGAATGCATCTTTTTCTTAGGGTAAGAAAGCAGTCAAGAGGAAATACCTCAGAAGACAAGTAAATGATTCAAATTTAGTTTGCAAGTTTGAGCCTGGGCTAAAGAACAGAGCAAAGCCTGTGCTGTAGTCCTCTGCTGGACATTTGTACAGGAGTGATTGTCGTTTTAAGTGAATAAAATAAGGTAAACTTGTGTTCACGTCAGATTTATATCCTCATTTGCAGTACGTTAACAAATAAAGTGAAAATGCATTTATACACATTATTTAAGCTGATCCGAAATCCTGATGTATGAACCTGCAGATTTATGAATTATACTTGTAAATCAATGTAAATTGCTTGGTCAGAGTGTTCATGCCTTGCCATCATAGAAATTAGATACAGAAAGGACTGATTCATTTACCTAGTTCATCTCCCTGCCAGTGAAGAATTATTCCTGTTCATTGCAATCTTTTCTAGTCTGAGGTCCAGTGTCACTTTGAAAGAGTGAACAACTGGGATTTTTTTATTTCCCTATCAGACATAGATTTTATTTTTGCTGTGTCATGATAATTTCAACTGAGGGAGGTGGCAAAGGTCTCCAAGGCACCTACACCATTCAAAAGCAGGAAAGAGCAGTACAATTAACACATAAAAATAAGAAGTAAAAATGTGAGCTACAATAGCTAGCATACTTCTCTTTGTGCATGGCTACAGCCCCTCAGTGATGGAAAACCCTTTAGCACTGCTTTCAAAAATGGGATTATTTCCATTTCAGAATTTGCAAAGCAAAGTTTAATAAACAGGTGTTACAGTAAAGCAGAACCTGTAATTACAAAATGGAAGCATTATTGCCTTGATTGAGGCCCTTAACTCTAGGGGCATGTTTAGCTAAGTTTTATCTCTCTCTCACTTGCACAGATTCCATTTCCCAAGTCTGGGGTTAACTCTGGAGGTTGCAGAGAGGGATTTGACAAACATTTCTCTATTTGGCTGTTGAATCTTGGTGACTGAGTCCGTTAACCCATCATGTACTTCTGGAGTCTACTTGAGAGTTGTGTGCAGCAGAGTTTGCAGATGAGTGAGCAAAGTGTGAGACAAACAAGGTCTGCAGTTGTTTCTGGCACTGCCTGAGTGAGGCTTTGTCCTCATCTGTTCCTGCACCACGGGAAGTTGCGCTTTTTACACTGAGTTATGACCCTGATATCATGGGCTTGTCACAAACTTATCCAGAACACTAAGAGTAAATTAAACAATAACTGGAGAAGTGTGGAGCTGGTTTTTCAGTGATCAAACTCTCCTTGATGAGAAGGTTTGTACCCATGTGGTGGCTGTCCATCAGTTCATAAAATGGCCTTGTTTAAATCCCTGAACTGAACAGGAATGATAAAAGATCTTGTGATTAAGAGGCAAGGCTGGATCAGAACCAGGGCCTCATCCTGGTTTTGGTGCAGTTTGTTTGGGTCTGATCAGTGTTTCCAGAAGTATCCAGTGGAGTTCATAGGACCCAGACAGGGGAATTAATAGCCAGATTTTTCAGAATCTGTGGATGTTCATTCTTCCCATTAATTATCTGGAATTTTTTTTAATGCAATGCTTTTCTGAAGTTCTGGCTCTTTTGATATGGTTTAGAAGTGGGGCTCCTGAATAATACCTGTGGTTCTAAAAATGATGTCCTTAATCTTTACATCTCACATCTTCATTATCTCCAAATACATATAATCCTTTCCTTCAAGGAACATGATGAGGCTGACATAATTCAAGATGGTAAATTGTGTCGAGGTCTTCAGATGGAGAGAGAAAAATACCACCTCTTTATTCTCTTTTTTTCTTTCATTTTTCTTCTGCATATGTTAATATATTGTGTGCTTTTGAACTGATTTTGGCTCTCTGGCTTGGGACTACTCCTCTTCTGAGAATTAAGTAATTTAGTAGTACAAGATGAGCTTAGTAATGCACACGATTCTTTGATGGAAGGCTACTCTACTTTAATCATCAACGCATCATCATTCATTACAATGCTTCATATCTGATTCACTTCTCATTTCAAGTGGCACAAATCAGGAGTAATGTCAATGAAGTCTGTGGTGGCAAACTGGTGTAAGTGAGGATAGTCAGGCTTTCCTTCTGCTCAGCCCTCCTTCCTCTGACATGCAAATTGACTCCCTTTTCACAATAGAAGCCATTTAGGAGTAAATTCCCAACGTGCTGGGTGATCGTTTGGTGTGTAATTCATGTGTGCCATTTTGAAAATGCCAGTGCCCCTTTGAAAGGGTGTGAAGGAAAAATGGTTACTGCTGTAATGTTGCTTAAAAGGCTTCTGTTTATCAAAACCTCGTTGTGCCATGAAGGTGGTGCTCGTGCTTACTGCAGAAAAAAAGCACACTTGTCTTTGTGACTGATCATGGAACAACTCTTGAATAATGGAAACTGATTTTGTGCGTGTAAGGAGGATATATAATCCTCCCCCAGCCCCTTGGAAAAACTAGAAAATTTGGTTTTGCTATTTCTGAATTTAATCTTAATCTTCAGAGCACTAAAACTCTCCAGTGGGGCTAGTGGTTGAACGGAGCTACTGAATATTGCCTGCAGAAATTTACTGCAAGATTGAATAATACAGTATTTTCTCCATGCTGTTTTAACCTGTTGTGTACCATTAAGACAGAAGTTTGGAGTTGGAGAATGGGTGTTGTCATTTACTTCTTCCTGCACGTAACATTTTCGTTTTCGGTGCAACAAAATAAAATGTGATCATAGCTCTGCACTCCCTTTTGTGTTTTTCCTTCTTTGGAAACAAAGTGTAATTCCTGATGCAGAGGTGGCTGCAGTTTGGGTAGCAGTAAGGCTGCAGTGTTTCACGTTTTCAAATCCAAAAATAATTGCTGTAGTTGTTAGCAGAATTAATTTCATTACATGAGATTATTCTTTAGGCAAGGTCTCAGGCACTTTTCTGACCAAATGGGAGTCTTAATAAAGTTCTGGCTGATCCTGCAAGGCTGGAGTTCACTGTTCTTGATAATGATTCTTCACCAGTGTCTCTGATATCCTGAACTATCAGAAAAGCATTTAAAATAGGCAATAATTTTATATTTGTGACATTGAAAGCTCAGAGGCCTCTAGGCCTGTTAGCCTCTCAAATAATATTTAGTCAGTGGTTTTAAATATTGATAATTTGTGTATCCCTAGGAATTATGTGATGGAGCTGTAGATTCTTGTACAAGGACTGATAACCTGCCAGGATTAGGCAGTTTTTGTTAGTACACAGATTTCCAGGGTCTCAATCACGTGTTGAAAATTGCTAATTGGTATTTTTTGTTATCAGTTGCCATACCAACAATTATCTTTCTGGGTTTTCAAATTAACTTCTGCTGAGGGGTGCAGGTCCATTGGTGCAGAGCAGATGCCATCAGTGAGATTTCTGCATGCTGTACAGAGGCTCTTCCAGTTCTAGTTGCTGTGGGGTTGATTTAGTTGTTCCTTGGCTTTCAGTGAGCTCCTGAAACAAATGCCATTACTTTCAAGAGGAACAGCCACGTGTGGATGCAGTCAAAAGATTTAGGTAGGAGAAGGCCCATAATTCCTCTTTCCACTGGCATTCTACCAGGGTTTTACATTATTAGCTGACTCCTGCTCAGGTTTTGATCACAGCAGGAGAGTGTGTTTGTGCTGCCAGTTTGAGTATTGCACTCTAAATCTGTTCCTCTCACGTTTATAATAGCTTGCTCCTGAGATCCCTTCTGGATCAACTGGATCTCCCTCCCTAGAAAAAAAAAATAATCTCAGAATGGAGTGGCAGTTGCATTAATTTAGGGGCTGAGCCAATGCACAGCGTGGATGTGATGGCAACTCCTTTTACCCAGCCTAGGCTGCAACAGCCCTGAAACCACCTCACACCCTTAAATCACCAGGGCTCTCTGCTTTAGGGGAGTAACTGAGGGCTGGGCTGTCCAAGAACAAAACCCCTCTCATTGTCACAGTCATTTTCAGTGCATATTTAATTTCTCAGAACTCCCAGACCAGAAGGATGGATGGATCCAGAATTGGGCTCTTGTGACAGAGTGTAGAGGAGGGGAAGAGAGAATTTACAGGTGCAGAAATTTTCCAGGCTCCAACTTTAGTGCTGAGGCTCCAGAGTGTTTTGCTCTGCCTTTATCCACTTTGAGTTTGATAAATCCTTGTCAGACACCAGTGGGGCTGGGTAGAAGGTAAAGGGGAAAACATAACACAAACCCCAATAATCTGCCTGTCCCCCAAGGTGTGGATCATGTTCAGTCACCCCAAGAGGATGATCTGGTGTATTCACAGTGGCTGGGAAATAAATATTTAAGATGCATATCACAGTGACCTCGGGGTGTAAGTACAAAGTACTGACTGATGTGTTTTAATTTCTTACCTGATTTGTTGAAATAAAAATACGAACTCATACCTTGTGGTGGCCTAAATTTAAAAAAGGAAGTTAAAGTTTGTTCCCTGTGCAAGTTGGGGAGCGTGAAGAATTGTCTGCAAATCAAATTTTAACACACAAAACCCACATTCTGAAGTTTGGTTTATAGGGTTGAGGGAAATCACTGATTTCAGTTTGTAAGACTGACCTGAAATGCAGCAGCTGTTTGTGTCTCATTCTGATTTTTCGCTGAAACTTTGCTGAAACTTTTATGGGCAGGAGGAAAAAAAGAGTCCTTGTGTGAGAAAATAAATTTGATCCTCTTTCCTTTTTGTTACTCTTCCACTTTAGCAATTTAGTATTGCAACTGACTGTAGAAAATTTCAGAAACTGGAGATTCTTTCATTTCACTTTTTGAGTAGATACGTTCAAGTCATGGAACAAAGTCAGAATTACACAGAGAACTCTGTTTTGCTCTTCATTTACTTTATCAAATAGATGCCTTTCCACTCTGCTGTGTCTCAGGTCACGTTAAAAATGGCTTTAATATTTTTAGCAAGGGATAGATAGCATCAAATTTGCCCTGATAAAAGAAATTAATATATGAACTCTACTGTATAGAAGATCAAGTTTCTTAAAAAATAGCTTAATGAACATTTTTTTCCCTGGAATGAATCTGTTTGTTTCCTTAACCCCCTCCTTTAACTATAGTTTTAACACACTTGTGGTTAAATCTGATGTGGGTGGGAAATAACCACTCATTAACCTTCATTGCTGTTCAATTGTTAATATAGCTTGGAAAATAAAAAAATAAAAAGAATTTGAATGGTTATAGCAACAATTTTCAAGATTTACAGCGAAGAAAGAGCATACATGATCTATAATATTTCACAGACCACTGCCACTTTTATTGGTTTTGGTTTACTTCCTTTCTTTTTGTTTGTTGTGTAGCAATTTTTGGAGGCACTGGTCAAACTCAGTTGCAGCTGCTTGGAATTTCCCACCAAATTTTTTTTTTCCCCAATTAAAACCAAAATTCTCAAGTGAAATGGGGGAGAATCAATTTGCTTTCAGAATAACTTTGATGACAAAAATAAAGAAACAGCTTAATTTCTGCCCCAGGCTGGCGCACATGTTTTCAAATTGATCCAGTCCTGTGATACTCCCGAGTATAAAATAACATTTTGTATGAGTACACTGATATTTGTGCAGCACAGACCAGTTCAAGTCATAGCATACAAGTCACAGAACTTTAGAGCAATATTGCAGCTGCTTTGGTGAGGAGAAACCTTTGGACAAGAAACTCCTTGAGCTAGAGCTGGGGTTGAAGTGCACATTTCACTTCCAGATTTCACTCCTGGCAAAGAACTCAGGACTGATTAATTTAGTTAGAAATGAGAGGCAGCTGTACCTGGGTATCCCTTCCTGTTTGTGCTTCAGAGCACATTAATGCAGCAGCAGCAGCAGTGCCCAAATTTCTCAGTGCAAAGTCCCTAAGTTATACATTTTTTTAATGGGATACTTTCATTAGAGCCTCAGCTGATATTACTCATAAACCAACCCTTGCTCTACCAGGTTTAATCATTGTCTCCAGGCAGAGGCTTATTAGTGCAAGGTCATTCTACACTTTTTTATTCTGTGTTTTCCCTCAGAGAAAGTGAGCCATGTCTCCAGAAAAATCACCTGCCTCCTGCCTGGCATATCAACATCCCCAGACTTGCTGCCAGCACAGATGTAATGCCCCTTGGTCAAACCTCGTGTTGCCCCAAAGCAGAGAGTTTACATTAAAAGAGAGATAATAAGATCAACTCCTGGAACTTGTATGTGGGATTTTGTAAGCTGTTTAAAGAAATAATGATAAAACTTCTATTAAAAAAAAAAAAAAAAAAAGTGAACTGTTTCTTGAAAATATGAAATCTCTCATTGTGAGTTAAATGCTTTTGAAATGCTGGATTGATGACTCTGGAGATCAAAGTCTGAGCTGCTTAGATGTCCCCATGGCCTTGGAGCACCCCACAGTGTAACCCTCAGGGGTGGGGAAGTGCTCTGATTCCTCTGCCACCGAGGAGGAATTGAGGTGCAAAAAGGCAAAGTGACACATTTAAGCTCACATTAGAAGCCTGTGCTGAAGCAGGGATTTCAGACCAGGCATCTGATCTCCTTGGGTAGCAATCCAAAAGGGAGCTGTCACCTCTCTCCTGCAGAAAGGCAATGACAGAAAGTCTCTGATCAAAAAGGATGGGAGATTTCCCAGCTCGATCGAGTCCCTGGCCTTTCAGGAGAGAAACAATGAGAAAAGTGAGTCAAGACAAAGGGAGTGGAGTGAGGAGGCTGACACCAGTCTGCAGTGACTGGACTGTGATCTAACAAGCTCATTTGCTGCAGAACAGTGAACAATGACACTTACCATGGTAATTTTTATAATTCTTCACCATGTGACCATTCCTTGTTTTGGGGTGTGTTTCTCATTGAACTCAAAATAGCTTGAAAATTAGGGGAAAATTAGGGGGAAAATTTCTGCTGCAAGGCTGTTCTCAACACTTGTGATGGGAACGTTTTAGTTCAAAATGAGCCAATTATACAGAAACATGCTGGTCCCCCTGGAATTCACATTTTTCCTTTTCCTCCTGCCTCCCTCTCCAGGCTCCTCAGCAGCACACGGAGTTTCTGGGTTTTCTTCTCTCTTTGGTGACTTACTGGACAAGGAGCCAAGAAGCCAGAGCTCTGTGTTCATTGCTTCCCCTTTTTTAACTCCTGCAGAATCATGCAGGGTGTATTAGGAGGACTCCAGATTCAGGAAATGTCTGACAAATCAAAGATTTCTGCACGATAGAAATTGTAGCTCTTTGATCTGCAGTACTCACACTGCTTTCTTCATTTGCATCAGTAGGAAATTCAGGCTGTTTCTTTTCCTGTCTTGTGCACACTCCTTAACCCCAGACAACAATAAATAATGTTTTAAAAAATTAAGCATAATTAATCTATCATATATATAGCCATGCAAATGAGAGAGGTCTGAACTAATACCGTGAATCACATATTTTAAAATAAATAAATAAAAGTGGTATAGGCAGAAAAGCAGCCAAGCATATGGTTCCACCATATGCTGAAGCATACTTACTGTCCCTTATATCCTGTATTCCCTGTGAAAGCTATGTATACATAATCACTGACAAAAAAAACCCCCAAAAAACCAAAAAACCCCAGAAAAACCAACCCTGCATGAAAGAACTTTAAAGCTACAAGATCAAGTGCTCTGTATTTGGGCTCAGTGAAAATTCATGCAGTCATAATTTCTCTAATAGGAGTCATAATTTCTCTAATAGAGGGATGCTGCAAGGAAATGGTTTTTTGTTTTTTTTTTTTTTTCCTGGGCTTTAGCATGTGAGTTTTTCCATGGAAGCTCTTTCTCCTTCAGTGGAGGTGATGTGTTTTAGTCACTGGATGGGTATGAATATTCACATGAAGGCATTGATCCATATCCTAAAGATGTCTCTCAAACACCATCTTCTCCTTTATTCAGTGGGGAGGTAGTTCTGGATTGCTTAATGTCTGTATCTGATATCCTTCAGATGTTTTGGGGACAATATTTCCAGGAAATACATCAATTATTATAATGGCTTTAAGGTCTGGGTTCAACTTTTTCTGCTTTATTGACGGAAAAGCAGTGTTCACACACCAGTGAGACTGGTTGAAAAAAATTCAAAACATTTTTCATTGAAAACTAGATTTTTCTTGAGAATGTTAGCCACATTTCTGTTTATTACAAGAAAAAAAAAATTATTTCCATTGCATTTTTAATGAGAAACCTTGAGGTAAGCTTTTCATTCCAGCTAAGGTAAAAGTTATTTTTTGGCCTTTGCACAGCCACCATGCAGATTTTGGGGTGCTGATCTCTTCAGCTAGGGGTGATCCTTATGCTAAAATACATAATTAGTGTCCAGATCTAAATAATCTGGGGTGTTCTGTGTCCTGTGAAAAGTACAGGCATTTTGATACCTTTGAACCACTCTGAAATAAAAGGAATTTCAGGAGCAGCAAAGTAGTGTAGGAGGAGGGTAAAGCCATTTTTAGGCAGCTGTGGTTTAGAAGGGTGGCCATAAAAATCTTTCCCTTATGAAGAGTGTGAGATTCTCTATTTCTCTATTTTTACCTGGCTCTTTCATTGCCATAAATCACCGAGACACGACTCAGAAACTCTGTGTGGGTCACTTCAAAAGCAAATGCTGCTCATCATTGAAAAAAAAAAAAGAGAAAAAAAAGGAAAAAAAGAGTGGGAAGGAGCAGAAATTTGTTGCATCTCGAAATAAACAGAATGGAATCGGAATTTGAACAGATGAATTATGTTTTTATGTTCATCTCTTCTGTGTATCCATAACAATCCCATGAGGCTTCACATCAACATTTTGAAATCTTTTTGATAAATGCATTCACGTTCTTACCAAAATTGACTTGTGTTTGGATTTCTCATCTTATACTCCAATTAGCATTTGAACCCAACGCTTTAAGCACATGATACAGTGATTTCCTGAGTGCACATAGTTAATTTAAATGTTTCAGATCATTACTACTGGAGCTACCAAGTGCTATTTTATTTCTGGCGGCTTTCAGGAGCTGATTTTGTGATTATTTGGCTTACCTTGAAAATGTATTTTTTCTATAATCTGCTTTTGAACTCCCATTTATGTCTTTTTAGAAATACAGAAAACAATTAAGATTATGTCAGGGCTGAAGCTACTGAAGTCTTAGGTCGAAACCTAAAGTGGAACCTATCTCTCAAAGAGGAGCAGGTCAAAGGAGTTAATGGCTAATGTGTGACTTAGAGCTAATTTTGAGGAAAGAATATGGAGTGATGCTGCTATTATTTCCTGATTATTTTTTTCTCAATCTCCTTTCTTTTTTTTTTTTTTTTTTTTTTTCTGGGTTTGGCTTATTCAGAACATAAAAGCTCCTTACTGGGAAGACAAATGAAAAGGAAAATAAGCTAAGAGGTGACAGCTCCAATCTGAGAACCATACCTGATATAAATGTACAGCAGTGACTGTAAAAAATGATGACCCACATGCAATCATGCCCCATATTCTAAGGATAAAGTTGTGGGATCTTTTCTAATTTGTACCTTCTGTGATAAATAAATTGGCTGCTACCATTTCTGCTTCCAGCAACATCAAGAACACAGCGAACTTAAAAGCCAGAGACAATTGAAGGCAGATGAGATCAGAGAGTCTAGAAGTTTGTCATGTCTCTTTGAACAGAAGTTGGCCACGGCGAGGGACGTGATCATTTTTGGGCCCAGGTGTGGCTCTCTTTGTGCTGGCTCAGCTGCTGGAGAGGAGCCACGGGCTGAGATTGATCACCCCGTGTGGAATACACCTCACAAGAAGGATGGAGCAGATGTCTGGCATGGTGACCCCACGCTATTCCCTTGATTGGGACAGAGGGAGAGGGCAGAGCACTCCACTGCTCTGCCTGATCACAAGCCATGGTGAATTAGAGAAGCCCTTCTGAGCTCTGTTCATTTGTACACACAGACCTAACATCCAGGAGATGTAAATGTGCCTTTCCCTGCTCCCTCTTCTTCAGTCCTGGGCTGCATCTTGTGACAACTGAAAGCACTCCAGCAGCCACCAAGGCTGAGCTGTTTTATTGCTGTGAGACTCTGCAAGACAAAGAAAATCATGACTTATCCTCTAGATTCAGAGGACAGTGGACTTCAGGTATATTGTGCCTCCAAACTGGCTGGGAGGCTACAGATGATTGCCTCTGCCTGTGAAAAAGAGAGAATTACCTTTCTCTAATGCTCTTTGAGATCTGTGGTTGGAAATGATTAATGTCAGTTATAAATTGCTGTTTCCTTCTTTCACTTGCTGCCCAAGCTTTTTCTTTTTTGGGGTGTTTTTTGTTTGTTTGTTTGTTTTTTTGTTGGTTTTTTTTTTGCATGTAGAACTCAGGCAGTTTCTTGTTTTGGAAGGAACGTGGCTGAGAGGAAGGAGCTAGCAATGGATTAGGGTTTAGGAGAACTTTGCTTTGCCACAGGCTCGCTGTGGGACTTGGAGATTTTTATCTCCTCGTGTTTCGGTTCTCCATATGTAAACTGGAGATAATAACGCTCCTCTTGGCTTGATCTTTGTCCTATTTATTTAGTTTATAAACTTCCTGGGGGCAGTGATCATCTCTGAGTATGTATAATACCAACCACAGAGAAGCTCAGCTATCGTTTAGGGCCTCTATGTACTGCCATAAAATATCCATTAAATAATTATGTTATGGCAGGCATTGCCAAATGATCTCGTCTCCTTAGACTTCTGAAATATTTTTCATAATGTACAAAAAAGGTTTAGTCTCAGTCACCTGCAAGGATTTTGGTTTTCTGTGAAAGCCTGTGTGTGCAACTGCATTTAAATGTAGAAAATGCAATTTTTTAATGTCCCTTCCAACCCAAACCATTCTATGATTCTATGACAAGGTTCTATAAGTTTAAATGTATAAATCTACCTTCTCTCTTGGCAAAGAGAAGGTAAGTCATTGAGATCTGCTGGTGATAATCAAAAATGTTCTTTCTAAACACACACCCAAATTCTGGGTAGATATAGTTTCATGAGCATCATATTTTTTAGCATTGGATAGCTCAGAACTATGAAGGTCTGTCTGTGGCTTGTACCAGAAAAGTCAAGGAAAAATTAAGTCCAGATACTCTTAAAACATTTTCAAGTCTTCTGATGAATTTTGAGCTCCTAACGAAATTACTGAGTAGACACATTCCTTTGTGTTTCTATTTTATGTGAAACCTTCACCCAGGTCCACGGCTGATCTCTGTCCTCTAAAGCTACCACACCTTATTACAGCTGTGATCTCTGCTGGATGGAACAAGAGGAGACAGAGGTGTGAGGGCCACTTATTCTGGCACAAGACATGGCTGAGAACCAGGCTCAGGGTAATTGTGACACCTCCTTGCTTACATTTTTTTCCTTAGAGACAAATAAACCCAGCTAGATTTTGGGAAAATTTCATCTCTTGTAGTCAAAGTTAAAAAAAAAAAAAAAAGAGGAAGAATTATGTGTGGACAACAGAAACTGGGCTGAAGAAGATGCTCAACATTCAAATCTGCCTTTTATTTCTGTTTTCTCTTTCCTCCCTGCCCAATGTGAAATCTCCTCTCTCCATTAAAATAAAGTCTTCCTTCCTTCCTTCCTTCCTTCCTTCCTTCCTTCCTTCCTTCCTTCCTTCCTTCCTTCCTTCCTTCCTTCCTTCCTTCCTTCCTTCCTTCCTTCCTTCCTTCCTTCCTTCCTCCAAAGGAAATGGTTGTCCTGAGATAATCACACCTCCAGGGGATTAAATTCATCTGGCTGTGGTTCATAAAATCCCTCAGGACTGATTCCTCCTTAAGATAACCACACCTCCTGCTGTGTTTTATGACTTGAAAAAAATGCAGTTTTTGTGACCGTAGTGTACAGATATTATTTACATTGACTTATTTTGCTTGGTTGCATAGTGATTTTAAAAGAAACCAAAGGAGTTTTACTCTCATTTTTGAAGGTGTCCTCACTGCCAGGCAAAAAAACAAGTGCCTGATGACTTCTGTAAAATATTTCCTGAGCATCCATCCCAGGCTGAGCACCCTGCACCAATATGAATATTTGAGGTGAGCTCTTGCCCTGCCTTGCCTTGCCTTCCCACTTTGATGTGTTTTTGCTGGGCAGTAAAATTCCAGAAACATATTTTGAGCACTCCCTTTTTTTTTTTTTTTTTGATACATCCTGTACCACATCTCAACACTTAAATTGCTTGGCTTATCCTAAATACACTTCTAAACCTGCCAGTAAGCTCTGGAATATCTGCTGCCAACTGTGCACACACCCCAAATCCTGCAGCAATTCGAACGGTGTTGAATTCTGCTCGCACTTTCTCTCAGTTTCTATTAATTGTGAGATCCTGAAATTAAAAATGGCTGCTTGCTTCCAGTTTGTTTGGATTTCAGTGCTCACTATAACCAAAGATAGGGACATGTGGGAAAAGCAGTGGAATCTGCAGCAGGAGCTGCTGCAGGCTTGGATGGCTTTATATTTTACTCTATATTTTACATATTTTGCTCTAAATTTAACTCCGTATCTTGACATTTAGGTTGATGAAAGTGTTAAAATCTCCAGAAAGATTTTACTGAAACTCAAGGCATATCCAGTGTTTTCTTAGGCATTCCTATTTCTGCGTGAATTTAACTCTTTTTAACAAGATAAAAACAAGAAATGTTTTGCCAGGGAAAAAAAAAAAAAAACCAAAACCAGTCGACTGTTTTAAAAGTAATTAAAAGTGTAGAAATTTAGATTGAAACAACAATGAAAGAATAAAGGGCGAGGGAGAGAGTCAAAGCACAGCATTAGTATAATGCTCTTGGTGCACTGTAAGTGCTTTGCTGCTTCTGAAATCCCCTAACAAGGTGAGCGAAACTATTCTAAGAACACTATTATCAAGAGACACCTTTGAACTGATCTATCCTGAAGAATAACCCCCAGAAAGATGAGGTGAGGAGGAAGGGAATGCAAAAAAAAAAAAAAAGCAAAAAAAAAAAGCAAGAACTTTCATATGTTTGTTGGCCACACAGCACAGCTCCGACTTCTGAACATTTTTCCCCAATTATTTTTGTAAAGTATTGATCGCAATTTAATTTTGCAGTCCCAACATGAGAGGCGCTTCATGCTGAAATGTCTCACAGGAGATTGTAATCAGGGTCTAGCCTGAAGGTGAAGCACTAGTACATAGGTTTTACTCTATTCCTCCACTCTTCATCAGTTCTGGGATTGGAGCAGAGGGCATTCTCAGGCAGATTAATTTTTGACGATGGGATCGATGGAAGATGTTTTTTCCTCCTGACATTGAGTCATCTAATTTGCTGTTTATCTTTGGCTTATTGAGTTTTGAGCATTGTTAAATCATACCTTTCAGCTGTTTAATTTCAGATGTGAATTTTGCATTCCCCTCTTGTACTTTGGCATAACTCTTTTACCTAAAACGAGCAGGGTGATGGGCCCTTTTTTGACACCGGGTTACTGCTTTCGAGTCTGTTAAGTACTCCAAGGTAATGTTATAGTACTTTCTAGCCTTTTTTCTTTGCTCGTGGCCATAGATCAGATCATCTCCAGGGAAATCATTACTTGCCATCATTATTATCCCTAGCACCTTCATCTATTCTCCCTTGTTTCCTGACTCCATTGCTTGATGAAGTGCCTACTTGTGAGGACACCTTTAACTCAGGTCTTGTAATTAACCCCTTCATTGCTCGGGCTGCCTCGTTTTTTTGTTCCTTTCCCCAAGAAGTTGTGATCTATGTGTTTAGCTTTTGGAGCAGCTCATAATAACAGCACTCTGGAATTGTCTGGGAGGCTCTTTTCTTGAAGAGGCTGCTGGGTTTTTTTTTTTTCCCCTTCGATTTTGTTTTAGTACCAAAGTGAACATTGTGCCAAATATATTGCTAATAATAAATAAAAGGCTTTCACTCAAATGAAAATTGACTTTACTTAACCTTTGCTAAAGGGTTATGCATTATTGCTTTACATTTCAAGGGGAATCCTCTAACCTTGATCCGACTCTGAACAGTCAATGAAATAATCTTACAATTATTAATTTTTACTGACTCAACATCACGCATGTAATTACAAAAATTTGTATATTGTGGTGACCAGTAAAAGGTGGGTAGAAGCAATAAGTTACTTGTCACAGGAAGCTGTTAAAATATTGTACACCACACTGGCTTCAAGTTGGTAATAATCAGAAATATTTTCCTTTTATGTTGCAATTCTCTCAGACTCAAGGCCAGGAGGGGTTGGCTCGTGTGGGTTATGAGCAGTCTGTTTCTCCTGTGGGTGCTGGGATTCAGAGCTCCTCTGTGGACATCTCATATCACTTCCAAAAGTTTTCATCTTCTGGGCAGAAAATGATGCATTTCACCTTTGGAAGGCAAAAACTTCGACTCATGCTCTTTGGGGTTTGAGTAGAAAATTTTTGGTCAATTTATGTGAGGAAAATTTTCAACACACTTTCAGTTTTTACAATCAAACAGACATTTCCTTACTTCAAGGCTCTTAAAAGTTTAAGGCGAAAGGTTGACTTGGCCATGGTGATTTCCATATAATAATAATTAAATTGTGATTAAAAAAACCCCACTAATCTAATTGATATAAACGTAAAAATCAAATAAATTGAATAGTAAACTTCCTTTAAATGTCATTTTTATGGTGAAAAATACAATACTACTCTTTTCATCTGAGCTGTTAATATTAATATATTAACAATTTTTGCTTCCTATAAAAGGGCAGCATGTAAACTGTAATCAAAGGGGTGGGGGATGAGAATTTTGTTGGGCAAGAATTTTGTCAGGGGAATTTGTTTAGGATTTTGTTTAGCATTTTGGTAGGGGAATTTATTTAGAATTTTGTTGAGAATTTTGGTAGGGGAATTTGTTTAGATTTTGTGTAGAATTTTGTTTAGAATTTTTTTTGTGGGATTTTTTTCGTTGTTGCTGCTCTTGGGATCTTGGTGGTGGGTTTGTGCTTTTAGGGTATTTTTAAAAAAATATTATGCTTGGAAATCAGTCTGTCACAGTTCAAAACTCTGTCAGCATTCACAGTTTTAGCTAGCCTCTAATTTTCAGCAGTTTTAACGAAGTGACGCTTGTTCCACATCACTTCTGAGTGCATCATCCCCTGTTTTCCAGCCCTGCATCCCGGCTGTTTTGGGAGCATCCTTGGCGCTGGGCTGTGCGAGCGGCTCCTCCAAGGCCACCTCTCCCAGCTGCTCGGTGCCAGCCCCGCCTCGGTCCCCCGGCGGCAGGGGAGCGAAAGTGGCTGTAATTACGGGCTGCAGGTGTAAAATCGTGCTCCCTTGCCCTGGGGGAACTGAACCAGAGCCATGATTAAAGGTAGTTAGCGATCCCTAATGACTGCAAACACGCGGAGCTGATAATTGCCACTACTTTTCATTCCGCCACCCGGGAGGATTGACCTACTGCCAGCAAGAAACTTTCTTAAGTTTTGTCCTTTGCTTTTCGGAATTCTGGTTTATTATTATTTATTTATTTTAATTTTTTTTCCCCTAATCCTTCTTGACCTTCTTTGGGTATGTGACAAAGATGCTGGAAAGGACCCGAGAGCAGCTGGAAGGATACTGGGGACAGAGGAAATCTGATCCCGTATGTGATTTTCCTCATTCCAATCTTTGCCAATTATATCAATTCGTACATCCCTTTGATGTTATCAAACCTGTGAAACTCTTGCTAATGTTACTTTTCACATGTTGAAGTGGATTATGAGCTTACGCACCCTGCTGCTCAATGGCCTAAATGAACATATTCAGGAAATCCACAATAAGAGCCCGGTTATTTGATTGTACAGCAAATTAGGATGTTCCTATCCTTAGGCTCCGAGGCTGCCTTCTCTGAAAAGGAAAGATGTGCTCGTTCCATCAAATGCCTATCTATTAATCAATTGTATTCACACACAATCCCCTTTGAAGATGGGGATAAAGGGCAGTGGAAAGCCCCCTTACCCCAAATCTGCAGCGAGTGATTTCTGGCACTATAAACATCACTTCTTTTTTCCAGAGGACACATCTGTTCTGAAGGTCTTCTGCGTAATCCCCGTTTATGGCTGTCGCCACAGAAATGGCAACATTTAAAACTCACTGGAATCTTTTCTCTCTGCCTCCACAAAAAGTTAAAGGCTAATTAAGGAAATGCAAACAGGAGCTTCTTCTGAGCCTTCGACAGCAACCGAGCAGCTTGCAGCATGAGGAACTGAAGAAGTGAGCATGCACCGCGTCCCTCTGGCAGAAGAAAAACAAACTAAAAAAACATTATAATCTTTTTGGCATTTAAAAAAATAAAAATCCTTTCTTCCCTTCTATATTGCAACACATAACCCCCAAAATCAATAATGCAGAGGCACTGTTTAAAAAAAAAAAAAAAAAGAAACAAAAGGAAGCACTACAAGATGCTCCAGTCAAAACATTTCTTAACTGGCTCCAGAGGGGCAGGATCATCCCTCGTCCTTTTCAGCTGGAGCAATTCCGACCAAGAGGTGAGGTTTCATACATGGTAGAGAAGCAAAGCTGAGGAAAAAAGGAGTGGAAAGGGGATTTCAAGGTTGAAACGTCTGTGCAGCAGACTCCTTTGAGGCAGGCAGGAGGCAATCAGTCAGGAACTTTTGCATGGCTTGTATTTTTGACGGAGTATAACTGATTTCAATACTGGACTATGGATTTGCTCTGCAAATGATTATTGTATATAATCCCACTGATAAGGAGTTTATTTCTTTCATGATAAATTGTGGGATAATCCTGTGAATTTGAGGACAATTCTGGACAACCTGACCCTGGGAGAAGCAGGACCTTCCCCATGGTGTGTGATAAGGCTTTCCCATGAATTTGCTTTTCACAGGTATTGACTTGTGTGATTTGGGGGAATCCATTTCACCTCCCTGATGATGATATTTCCTCCCTGATCTATCTTCCCTTCATTCTTTTTTTGCCTGAAATTTTTTAGTAGTGATTGGATTCTGCAACTGCACATTTAAATCCATTGCTACAAGTAAATGGTAGAAATACTAAAATCTGGGGACGAAAAAACCCCAAGCAACTCCACACTCTCCTTTATCTGTCTGCAGCTCAGATCATCTCCACAATACAAAACTTTGTTTTTCCACCTGGAAATAAATACAGCACCGGACTGCACAGTCTGAGCTTTTAAATGTGAAAATTATGACCATTAAATCTGGGATTTGAAAACGTGTCAGCTTAGAAAGCAGAAAACGATACGGATGCGTTGTGCAGGTTACTGCCTTAGGGTCAATTGAAACAAGCAGATCTGTGGGGCACAGCAGTGCAAGGAGCAAGCAATTGCAGGTGCAAATATGCCTGGGGCTTGTCTAACTTCCATTAAAATAAAAAGTTTGATAGCACTAATCATTTCTGTCCCTTTGCATTTTAAACAGCCACTGGCATTGCCTCAGCGTTTTAGCTGTGTGCTGGCAGAGGTGTGGGCTTGCTGGGAAAAGACACCAGGAAGGGGGGATAAAAGGTAGGAGAAAAGCAGAGGTATAAACCTGCATTTCCAAGAGAAAGGGTCCAAGTGAATATCCAGAGGTCAAAACTGGAACAATTACAAGTCTCTGACAAATATCTGTCTCCCAGCACCTCCAATGCTTGTGAATGAAAATGTGAGATGTTGGTGTGCCTGTCTGGGCCGAAAGGCTCAAAAACCCATCTGAGAAATCATGAAGTGGCTAAGTGGTCTCTGAGAGAGGATTCCTGGCTGCAGGATTGGATTTTACCCTCCTCCCCAGCAGCCTGCCTTTAATTTCTGCCTCATTTTACCACAGAGGCCAAATATCACCACAGTGGACAGGAATGTGCCTGCACCTGGGAGCCCCATCCCTCCTGCAGGGCTTTCTTGGAAACACCTTCACTGATGCCTTAAGGTCTGTCTGTGGGGTGCTGGTGGTAGAGGACTAAGGGATAAAGGCAGAGGAATTTCCTACAGGCAGAAAAAACCTGCTACAGCAAAGCCTGCCACAATTTGGATTTGAAAGTCCTCGTGTTCACTGGATTGCTTGTTCAAAGGGTAAGATGCTCTGGGACCAGTAAAATTCAAATTTCTCATTTTTGTGTTGATGGTGCTTCGTTTTTGAATGGGAGTTCTTGCTGGGTTCCTTTGCTGCTTGTAGAAATAGATAATTTAGTGATTCACAGGTGTGTGGGGGTTAGTGATACCCAATGGGCTGGAGTCTTATGGGAGAGCAAGAAATGTGGATGCAGGAGAGAAGCCTCCAGAAAGACCATTCTTCAGTGTCTTTAGGAGAGATCAGGGGGCATGATAGCTTAATGTGATGTAAGTTCTTAGCTCTCAAACTCTACAGTCAAATTTTGGCTGAGGTGTTGAGTGAAAGTCAAGTTTGACATGGCTTGAGCTGGCTTCCAAGTTAATCAGAGACCTTCTGTGACACTCTGTGTGCTTTGAATAACCAAAAAGATTAGCCAGGGCTGCGACAAGAAATATATAAATGGCATAATAAATATATAAATGGCACAATAATATAAATAAATGACATAAATGATATAAAACGGCAGAGGGCTGCCTCCTGCTACCCACGATTCTTCCCAGAGGTAAAATCCTCTCTCTGCTGCTGCCACCAGCAACACTGCTTTTGATTTTAGTGAGAATTAATCTGATTTTGTGTATGAGCAGAGATGTGTCCAAATCAAGTCTCTGTAATGGAGAGGTTTTTGGTCTACCTGACTTAATTAATTAATTGTGAACAATAACAAAAAGAGAGCAAATGTCAGAGCCCTGATTTTCCAGGTTGGGGCTTGGGTGAGAATGAGGTGTGAATATGGTAGGAAAAATTGAATGAGGGAAAAAAGTAGGAAAAATTAAACAGGCTTCATTTTTTTTTTTTCAGGGAGATAGCAGCAGTTGTTTCTCTGGGTAATATTTTTCTACCAGAACTAAATCATCTCTTTGGGCAAGGTAGAGCCAGGTGAAAGATTTGCTATACTGGTCACTCGTGTTCTCCAACAGAACCAAAATGTGCTTTTTCCCAGTGGTCTTTGTAGGTTGGACACAAACTAAAGATGTGGCATGGGCTGGATTTGGTTTGGTTTCCTTTTTGCTAAGGACCATAAGGAAGCACAACCACAGAGGGCTAAAGGTATCATCTTTTCAAATTACAGCTGCAACATTCCCGTCCTTGTGGATTCAGCCTCAAATATTTGCTCTCTTTCAGGTCTTTCAGATCAGATCTCATCCACTTCTGTGTTGTGTAATCAACCAATTAATAATGGCTGGAGAAGCAGGCAGGCATAACTGGCACATGTTTTGTGGAAGAATAATGGTGAATGTGAAAATAAATTGTAATTGTTTTCCTTGCCTCATTCTTTCTCACTGTATTAATCCTCACAGAAACTCAGGGAAGAATATTCTGGATCAGACCAAAGTTCTTGTCTAGCCAAGTGTCTGTCTCTGGCAGGGACTGTTAAAAGGTGGTTTGGAACTGTGACAAGAAAAAGTAAAGGCAGAGCAATCTTTTCCCCAGCACTTTCCCATCAATTAGAGATTTTAGACACTTCCTAAGCTACAATTTGTGTATTTTGCTGTTCTCCTGCTTAGGTATTTCATATGCTCAGCTGGCACTACTGAAAAAATCCCACAATTACTACCCTCACATCTCCTGTGAGGTAGAAAAGTGGTATATTATCTCCACATTATGGATTTTGAACTGAGGAGCTGAGAGACTTGAAATGCCGCCACCTAAAAATAGATTAGAGCTGTTACAGTTCATTAGCACAATAAAAACTTTGGACCAAACTGATACCCAGCCTGTCCTTAAAAAATCCAACCTCTCCTTAAAAATCCAACCTCTCCATAAACTCCCTATTACAATACTCCACGATGAGGTGACTGCAGCCCTGAAATTTTATGGCACTTCTGTTTTGCTTCACTTTCTCAGTAAATGCCAGCAACATGATCCTGTGCATGATGGCTTCAGTCACACAGAGCTGCTCCCAGGTGACTTTCAGGCTCCAAGATCAGGATCTTTCAGATTTTTCAGCTGGCCATACAAGACATAGTAAAAGTGATTCTCATATTTTAAGAGGACTTTGAGAGTGGAAGACAGAGAAAAAACCCTGTTGCAATGCTACCAGAATAAACTGGGATGGGAGGCCAAAGCAGAAACTTTCCTTTCTGCCACAGTCTCAGTGGTGATATTTTATCACTTAGATGGTGATTTAGAGATGTAGGAACAGATGTGAGTCTGTCATTCTGAATTCAAGGCATTTGCTAGGCATTTATCTTGCTTTTTCCTTATTTTTAATTAATGTGCACTCATAGTCACAAGGCTACTGTACTTCAGAAAGGCATTGTGTACAGAGAGCAGTGAAATGCTCTGCTTTGACTTGAACAAAACAATCAAAATTCTTTTCTAGCTATTGGCATTATTATTGCTCACAGCTCATGTGTTGGGTTAGAGGTGGGACATCAGATCTGGATACCTGGATCTTAAACTGCAGTTCTGGAAAGCTAATAAAGCTGTGTATTATGTGCCTAAAAGTTCTTATATTGTAACTCTAAGAGTTAAGAGATCTCTATTGGTTTTTTCTTATTCTGTTCACCCAGAAAGCTGGTTCCAATACTGGCAGTGTATTGATTGGGTGCCACTGACAGTAGTTTTAATGTCCTTGACATGAAATAAAAAGGTCTAAACAAATGTTATATATTTTGAATATGAAATAAAGGTGCTTAGAAATACTTAAGGATAACATAGGAAAAAACCTAAGTTTCCTGGAAGCAGAAAAATGTTAAAAATCTGGTCTTAATTTCCAGATGTGTGCATTCAGATGAAAAAAATACATATGAGCTACCTTTGTCTTTGGCCTAACAGAGTTCTGATAGAGCTTTTTATACCCATTATTTTATATATGTGTCTCCCCATAAACCCTCCACGCTTGGGAAGAACATAAAGAAAAATAATCTCATTTTATATTGCTGTAGACTGTAGGTGGAAAGACTACTTTCCACATTGGAGTTTAGAGACTTTTGTGAAAGGAACCACAGTTTTGTAGATGACAAACAAACACAACCTGGATCCCAGCTGGATTCAAAGACAAATCCATGGGTTGTATTAATGGTGCTGCTTCTTTCTCTTTTCCCTGCCAACTCATTTGCTTATGTATTTTACACAAAATAAAAGTCAAAGTTTATGGCAAGATTTACATCCTGTCCTCCTCTTGGCATCTATGGAAAGATAGTGTTGGGACAGGGGAGCAAATTTGTCATCTCGTTATCTCCTAATTTGGGTTAAAACCACCTCTAACCGGCTGGCCTTCCAGTGGCTCTTGCTTGCTGTTTCTCAGTGGCACAGCCTCTCTCTTTGCTAAATGTAAATTGTTCTTGGCTAGTTTCTCAAAGTAATTTGACAACCTAGTTTGATTTTGCTCTAACATAATCTAGACATTGTTTCCCTGCAGTGGGACAAAGGGATTGTGAAGAAACGATTATACAGAATTTCCTAGCAATTTTCTCCTCCCTTACAATACCTATCATATTTTGCTCAACTGTAGCAATCTTCCCAGGTTCAAATGCTCTGCTTAAATGTGTTTAGGGTTTACATGAACTGTATGGATTTCATACATTAGATGAGACCTTGCTTAGAATGCTAATGTTATGTGCTTTACAATAATGCAGCGAATCCCAATTTGGTTTTGATTGCAATAAACTGGAGTCAAACGTGCAAACCTTTGCTAATTTAAGTTGATTTTACCTTTATCGCTTTGCAGATTACACGATCTAGAGCCACACAAACAAAAGCTTGTTTGGACTTACCGTGCTTTCCTTTTCAGAAAACAGAATTCTTTTTAATTAAAAACACTTTAAAAAAATCAGTATGTGTAATTGCTAACACCTGCTATGTGTTACTAACAGATGTTTCTTACTTACCTAAGGGAACTGTTATAATTACACTGTACGCTTATTGGAATGGCATTTAACCAAGATAGTTTAGGAACTTTAGGTGGTGACTTTGAGTTCTTTCATTCATCTTTCCTTTGAAAAATTTTAAAAAACAGCCAGACAACCAGGCCTCCTCGCTCACCTCCCCAGCTCATGTTCACCAAACCCAGTTCAGCACGATGATGGTCTGGATGTTCAGCCTCTCCCTGGTCCATCCCTGAGCATCAAAGAGGAGTTTTTTTTGCTCCAAGTATTGCCTTGGATGGGATGGTCACAAACCCGGCTAATAAGGGGGTTTGAGGAAGGCAGACTTGTTGATTTGACCTTGAGCAGCCCCCCTAATCTCTCTGTTTCTGTGTTCTCTGCTGTGAAAAGCCAGCAGTGTGGCCTCTTCACCACAATCATTGAGGCTGGACAAGACCTCTAAGATTGAGTCAAACCATGACCTCAGCACTGCCCAGCCCAACCACTGAACCATGTCCTGAACACCACACCCACAAACACCTCCAGGGATGGTGGACAGCTTGTTCCAGTGCTTGGCAACCCCTTTTTGGTGAAAAAATATTTCCAATCTAAACCTCCCCTGACCCAACTTGAGGCCGCTTCCTCTTGTCCTGTTGCTTGTCACTTGGGAGGAGAGACCGCCATCCACGGAGGAGGGAGGCTCAAATAATGAGTGTTTTCCAAGGGTTTTGAGGTTTTTAGGTTGGATTCGAGGCTCTGGGTGTTGTCCTGGGTGCAGTGGAGGCAGCTGCCCCCGTTGCTGCAGAGCTCTGCATTCCTGCACCTTCCGACTCGGCTGCAGAGCAAAGCACTCCGTGTTCTCCCTCTGCATCTTCATTTATGAAACTAATCACACAATTACCTGCAGGCATGTGTTAAATATGACACTGGTCTCTGCAAAATAATGGGCCAATTGCAAACAATGAATAAAGAGAGGCAGCTCCATTTATAACTGCTGTTTCAACAGAGCTGTGTTGTAATCAAAGTGATCTGAGGGTGACTCATTAATTAATTGATGTTCTTTTTTATTATGTGCTATTGAGTTAATGAGTAATTTGTGCTAGATAACTCTCTGAACACACTGATTACGTGAGATATTTTCTGGGGCTTTCATATCAATGACATGCTGAATAGGTGGAAGATGGTATTTGCTTATGTATACTCATTATTAGCAGGTTCAGGATGAATATAAATCAGCAGAAGGGCATTTTAAAAGGTATTAGCTACATGCAGCTCTTACTTTAATGCTTTAAACAGATACTCTTCAGCTTTTAATGCCTTAAATAGTATTAAAATCACTTCCTTTATAATACTTCTATCACCCACAATTGGCAGCTTGTAGAAAGGTGCCTACAGAAAGGGTTTTTACTGGGAGCATGTTTGTGCTAATGGCCAATTACCTTGCACATATTGTGTTTTGGCTCCCTTTTGCAAGGTGCTGAACAGTAAACAGGTTTGGTCTGCATCACTGGCCTGAAGTAGGGGGAATGTGTTAAGTGAATATGTAATTGGCTTTTAAAAAAAATCTAAAGTGGTATTCAAAGGAATAAAAACACTGTTCTTACATACAGTACACACTTTGCTTTGTGTAGTTTGACTTGTTAAAGCTTTTGCTTTATTGAAACCACAACATCTCCAATGCCATAGGAGTTTTTTATTCATTAAACAACAAATGGCTAAATTGATAATTTAGTCTGACAACAGCAGCACAGTGGAAGCTTTCAGAAAAATCAGCTAAATGTATAAAATTATACCCAGCAATCACTACAGACCTTCATTTTTGACAAGATTTGTTCTAGGTACAGATGACTGTAAACTACCTACTGCTGAGAAAATTATAAGAAGCTGCTGCATATTACGTAGAAAAAAGCCTTTAAAGTACTTTAAAATCTGTACAGTCGAAACCTTGCCACAGTCCCTGCTTGTTTCTTTTTCCCAGTCTGCCTTCTCAATGGCCACTTCTCAATTTATCTTCCCCAAGCCATTTTCTGTGTAGGCAATTAGGAACATTTGAGGGATTGCTGGATGATTTTCCTTTATTTATATTACATGAGCAAAAATGTGAACATTTTTGGGGGGTATAGGAAAACATGAAAATGTGCTTAAAAAAAACCCACCAAACAACCCAGAAGATATAAAAACACAAGCATGAAATAGATCAACTTTTTAGCCCTGGTCACTGTTTCTGCCAAATCCAGGCTGTCTTGATTCATCACCAGTTGTGGTAGATAACAGACACAGCAGGTTACAGTTGTCAGAGGAGCTTTTTACAGTTGAAAATCAAGGTTTGATAATTTGTACTTTTCCACATGGCTCAAAAACCAGCCATCCAAGTAGATTGGAGTAGATTTAAAAAAAAAAAAAAGTATTGTTGTTATTATTATTTTTGTCTGGCTAAACTTAGTGATGTGTACAGATGGAGATAAAGATGGGAGACACAAGTGGAAGCATTCCTGGCTGGCAAATACACTGAGTAAGGATCACTAGCAGAGTGTTTTGCTGGATGCAGACAGAATGTTGACACACACAGTGATGGAGAAGGAGAACCAAGGCAGATAACAAAAAGCAACCCAAAGGAATGGTCTAAGCCTCTGTCAAAATGATCACTGAAGTGGCCTGGCAGATAATCTCTCTCCAGTATTGACTTCTGATGTTCTACTTTATTGGAGTTGTAAATGTTTCCATTAAATATTTCAACTCTCGGTCATTATTTTAACAGCCAGGCAAGATGGAAGTTTGAAATACAGGAAAATGTGTAATTGACTTTTGACCTGCATCAAATCTAAATTTATTCTGTAGCCTCTACATACAAATTTTAGATATGTGAATAAGATAGATGAGCATAAAGTGCTCAGAGCAGTGCCAAACCATTTTGCACTGCGAATATCTCCATATTTCTTGATCCTTGCATCAATTAAGATTGATAGAATGGTGAGAGTATTTTTTCCCCCGTAGCAGGACCCCCTTCCTCTCCCCTTTGAGCCTACGTCACAAAATGCACATATGAACAACACAGCATGCAGGAATGAACCACCCTTCTCCCATTCCCCTCTCCTCATTTGCTCCACAAAGAGCTGAGCAGTGGCACTTTGTGGGAGTGAGGGGTTCCTTGAGCATTTGCAGCACTGTTGGTGTGCAGCTGCCACCATCCCCAGCCAAGCCCTCCTCAGGCTGAGCTGCTTTTGGTGCTCTCCTGCCTCTGCTCTGTGGCTGCCTCCTGCCAATGCTCTGCTTCTCCCAGGATGTCCAAATGCTGCTTGCACAGCTCTTGGTTTTCTAAAGAGCCAAAAATGCTTTACAAAAGCACTGTATCCATCAGCCCCATTGGACAGACGGGGACAGCTGAGGCACAGAGGAGATGAGTGATCTGCCCAAGCTCACAGGGAGTCAAAGACATGGTCAAGGACCCTTCTTTCCTCTTCTCCAGCTTTATTTCTGGACCAGGGATTTCTACCCATTCTGCAGCCCACTGCTGGAAAGCAGAAGAGAGATCTTTGATTTCTGATGGAAAGACCCAAGAGAGGCTGGAGGAGAAAATTGAAACTGTGCTCCAAACAAGATAATATGATCCTTCCCTTTCTGTCCATCCTGACCTTCGTGGAAAGGACAGCTTGTTTATTGCACTGAAGTGATCTGTGAGAGCCTAATGGTCCCTCTGACACCAACTGCTTCGTTATCCCAAAGACATTAAGGGACTGTGCAAGGGAGTGGAAGAGACACTTGTGCTCAAGGTTAGGAAGGAAGATAGTCCACAAAAGAGGGCTAAATTTAATTTGGAAAACTATGTGGAGCTATTTCTCCTAATTAACAAGAACAGCCTGAGGAGTTGTTGCGTTTCTTACTGGTCCTGGATGAGTCAGAGTCAAGTTTTGTGAGCCAGGCTTATTTTCAAAAGGGTTCACAGCCAGAAAGAAACCCACACTGTAACAGCAGTCATTAAAACTAAATATCTATTTCTAAGCCAAGCCACTGTGCAGTGTACCCTTACCATACACTTAAAGAATTTCCCCACTGCACTACAAAGTTTCTTTGACCATCCCTGGCAAAAACATGTTGAAACTGCAACAGGACAGGAAGAGCAGGGAAGGACAGCAGTCAACTTGAGCAGAGACATGGGTTCATACTCTAAATAAAAATAAAAGAGCTTAGTTTCATAACAACATAGGGTATAGTGAGTTTCTTGGTTTGTTTCCTTTTTTTGTTCTTAATACTGTTTTGTTGTTTGTTTTTAATACAGGTTGTTATCCCAGCGAGCTGGATTACAGTGGCAAACAGACAAGAATTAAATATGCATTTAACAACTTTTTAAACATTCATCCTGCTTTCCTTTGCCAAACACCTGTAAGCTCTGTCAGGGCCGTGAGCACTTAGGGACATCCTGCTGCTGCAATAGCTTCATGGCTTTAAAAACAGAGGTCCACCTCTCCTAGAAAACGGACTGATTGCCAACAGGAGCTGTCAGCAGCGATTCCGCCTCTGTCAAAAGGATTTTAATTGCCAGTATTGATGGGACAAACCCGTAGGATGTTGGCACGGACAGCAAGGTACCTGTGCAGTCGAGTGTGGTAGCTCTCGACTGCTATTGCAAAGTTTTGTCCCATCCACATCAGCATTTAAATTACCTTCAGCATTCACTGAGGTGGGTAATTAGCAACCAGTCACTCTCCCAGTGTCAGCTCAGGGTCATTTCTTTAATGTAAATAGACCCTCAGAGGGGGCTGTTTACAGTGCCTTCTACTTTCACTTTTTTTTTTTTTTTTTTCCAGGGTTTGTTGAGGACGCAGCCCCAGAAAACATTAGGGTTAAGCCCTGATTAAAAAGAATAATAAAAAAAAAAATTTAAAAAAGAAAAAAGAAAAAAAAAAGAAAATGAAAGAAAAAGGGAAGAGAGAGAGGGAGATGAGGGAGAGAAGACCCCTCAAATTTTAAGACATTTTAAAAATGTATATAAACAGAAATCTTCTCCCTTTCCTTCCCCCCCCCCCCCCAAATTAATGATTTCAGAAAAATAACATATATATTTATATATATATATATATATAAAATAAGATACCCAGAGGCACTGGTTTGCATTAGGGCTTAATTTCCAGCTAAATTAAAAATCAAATCCAGGCATTTGGAATGCCTAAGGGGCACGAAAGCAGCACCCAAAATCATTAACTTTTGCACCTTTTATAATATATCTCAAACCAGTCAGATTTGCTTTTCAAAATTTTGTAGTAAAATAAAAGTGCTCTTTGAGGAAAATCCATGCAATTAAACAGCAGATGCTTAACCCCTGAAAAATAGAGGCTTTATAAGAGAAGTGCTGAGAGACCCTTAACCATAGCATCATTAGCAGCAGGTGCTGCTAGTTATTAGTTTTCTAAATAGTTTTAATGTAAACAGTATTCTTAAGCTCTAAGTGTAGCATAATGGTTGGGATTTGCTCTTTAATGCTTTTTACTAGAAAGATACAGCTCATTTAAAATAGCTGGTAGATACAGAAAGCATAAATATACAGTAAGTTTCGACACTGATTGTACTAAATGCAACAATACAAAGAAGCAAACAGGAACACAAATGGTAACACAATAAAACTGTATTACATTTGTGCTTCAAATATTACAATACATTATGTACAATAGTCCAAAATAAACATCTCATGCCAAATGACACAAAAAGAAACGAAAAGAAACCCCCGAACAAACCGAAAACCCCAAGAGCAAGCAAAAAGAATCCAGCTGTATATACAGTACCTTTTTAATTAACATTCAACTCTGAACTGGAGCAATTTTCACTACATACAGATGCAGTCCGCCTTTTATTTCACGCAACCATTCTGTCTCCCTATATCTATGCTATTCAGTAGGTTCCTGTGTCGTTTCTTATATACATGTTGAGCAAAAAAGATAAAAGAACGTAGTGCTTTTTTATTCTTAACGATGCGGCAGCCGATCAGCGGACCTGGGGCGCGTAACCTTCTTTCATTAAACCCTCCTCGTAGTCTGTCTGGCACAGAATCATGTTGTTCTTCAGGAAAAATTTGTCTCCGACGCAAAATCTGGAATTGAAAATGGTGAAGAGAAAAGGGAAGAAGGAGAGAGTTTGAGGATAAATGATGCGGTTTGGTCTCGCAGGTAAAGAGTTGTAAAGGGAGTTTTGGCTGGACAGCACCCACGTGTGCACGTGGGAAAGGCCAGCAGAGGAATTGCCTTGGTGCCACAGTGAATCCTGTGCTTTCAACAAATTCTACTGCATTCAGGCACTTTTGCTTCCCCAGCCAAAGACTTCGTTCAAAGCCCACTGTGGGCTGTGAGAGTCCTGGATCATGTCACAGATAAAACACAATAAACATCCCGGGCTGCCAAGCTGAGTGAAAAGTAAATGTCCTGCTTTGGTGCAAACCAGAAGGAAGACAAAATGATTGCATGCAGTGGAAAGCCTGTCTGAGACATGTTGTATTTTTCCTGTGTGCCACTAAGAATTTCTCGTTATGTTCCAGTTGGATATTCCATGAGATTTGATTTAAGGTGGTGGTTCTGAGAACTGTTTCTAGCACTCACACAACTTTGCATGTACTGTGGTACAAACTAGAGACACGCAGGCATGCAGAGAAATGTTTTTTCCTTTTTTTTTTCCTGTAGGAGTTGATTATAAATTTAGTTACTCAGCTAACTGCTCTCTCTCCTGTGGTATCAGTATCCCTACCTTGTTACACTATTACGTGCATCAGAGTGATCTGATTGCTGCAAAATGCCACTGAGAGATTTCATTTGCTTCTCTCTGATGAGCAGGACAATCACATAACGTTAATGCTCCTGCCTGGCTGACTTCAAACTTCGAGTAGAGTAGGATTTCCCAGCTAAAAAAATATGCTTGGATTTAAGAAGGCTCTTCCCTGACACACCCCTCAACCCTTCTTCCCCTTGACAAAGCCAATCTTCTCCAAGATACTTAGGGAGAAGTGAATGGGGCCAGTGCAGAAAGAAGTTTCCCTAGTGACTGCCTTGGCAGGGTTACATGCCTTTGTTTGCAGTGAACTCTCCAGCTATGAAATACATTGGGAGGCACTGCTTGCCTTATTCCAATTAAAAATGAAAGAAAGTAACCTAAATGAACCCCTTAGCACTGATGTGAACAAATGAAACCAGTTTCTACCAGCTAATTATGGATCTCAGTACATAAAGTATTGTTTAATGTGTTACGGATTATAATGTCCTTTTTTTATACGATTTCCAAATGGTGACATCTTGGACACAATTAGGGTCAGATATAAATGCTTGTGTTGTTTACGGTAGATTTAACAGCAGAGTAGCTATGGGAATAGCTGTATATGTATTTAATTGTAACAATTTAACCTTCAAATAGTGGTGCCTGCTGGAGTTGACCCAGTAAAACTCCATAAATGACACAGGTTGACCCACCTGACCCCTGATAGCGGTCTGTCTTTATCAGATAGTCAAATTCTAACGATGTTCAAGCAGAAATCTTGGTGAATTGTCACAGATTAAATTGTGTATGGAAAGCAGTCCTTTAATGTTTTGTGAAGTTGGAGGTTTAAATGAGTAGCAGTTGGACTGATTTACATTTGTGAAGATTGGAATGCTAGACAAACAGTGAACCCATTTATTTTCCAACTGGGTAGCTTTGGAAATTTATCCTTATGCTAGCTAAATAGATAGAGGGAAAATAGTGTAATAAAAAAGTGGATTGAAAAGAATTAGCTCTGCTCTTAAAGGAAAATTGGTTTGTTTATTTGTGGACTTTTTTTTTTTTTTCGGTGGGATTACTGCCTGCTGCTGCTGATGATTGAAAATAGAGATTATGGGAGTATCCTGAAACCTTTAAGTTATTTATGGTCAACACTCTTTTACAGAATTTAGAGGTTCCTATTATTCTTCCCACCCCAATCCTTGTATAGTGGGCTACTAACAACACCAAATGATTTCGAGTAGCTATGTTGAAATGTAGAATTCACGCATAAAAGTTGTTCTTTGGTGTTTTTTTCCCAGTTTCCGCCTTTTATATTTTTGTCCATTGACAGCAGTGCTGACAAAAATTCTTTTGTGCACCTTATGAGATTAGGTAAAGGAGTCTTAACTAGTGCCAACATGTACCATTTGTTTTTCCCAAAGAAGTCACATTTAAAATCAACAAAAACCAAAGAAAAAGCCCCCAAACCCAGGGCACCAGTGGGAGACAAAACCACCTCTCCATCCAGCAGAAAAAATCAAGTCTGAACTGAGAGTGTTATTCAGCTGTGTATTCTTTTTGTTCCAGGGTAAGACAGACCTTAGCAAACTGGTTTTTTTAGAGAATTTAGTAAATGAAAAATACAGTGCTGAAGTGCAATTTGCCTGCACGGCCATGCTTAACACATGTGACTTCTTGCAATATTGTTTGCATCCAACTCCTGGCTGAAGGATTTTGTCCTCAGCCCTCAGAGAAGCGACACAGTTCGAATTAAACGCACGGGAGAGCGAGGACGCCTTTCCCAATAAAAAGTGTCAATGCCCTTCGCTTTAGCGATGCTGATACGCGGAGCCAGAAGGGCTCTACCTGTGACAGCTTCATGCATGAGTGCCCCAAACACACACAGCTCCAAGTGTGCAGCTGTCCTGCGGAGAGGCTGCCAGCCTGGACAGGGATAACCCATGGCCGGGGCTCTGTCTGCATGGGAGCACATCCTCTGCGTGCTCCTCTGTGCCTTGGGGGAAACCTGTTGCTTGCGATGCTTAGGGTCCAAATCCTGCAGCTGTTTTCATATTGTGCACGCTCAGTGACAAGCGCGTTTGGCAGAGGCTTGTGCGGGCTCCTGGGTGTTAAATGTGTGAATTGTGCACTCATTAGGTGACAAACAGGAGAGCACCAGGTGAAAAACCTGTAATCCTGGCGTGCTGGCTCCCAGTTATGATGAGACAGGGCAAGTAAGCAGATGAGTAAGATGATGAATTCTGGCCACCCGCACTTGCAGCCTTATTTGACTCTCAGAATGAGATTTAGCCTCTTTTGAAGTGACAGAGCTATATCTGTAACTACTTCAGATTGGGTTTGCACACTGCAAGATTTAAACCTGGCTCAGCTTTAATATGGGAGGGTAAATTGAAGCCTAGCCTCCCACTAAGGTTGGGGTTTTTTTAATGGAATTGGCATAGGATGTAAATCAGGGCACAATTTGGGCACATATATTAAATTGAGTCGAGGAGCATATTAAGGTGCCACTGTGTTAGGAGTATATAATTAGGCAAGATTATTACTTTTCTGGCAGGCAGAGGGTAGTCTTCAGCCTTCCCTAAAACCCTCACCCAATTTTTTTAATGGGCATGGAAGATGAAGAGGAAAGAATATACAATAGGCTGCATTAACATGCCAGATTGGACTGAGCACCATAAATTGATAATAGTACTTTTGACACGACTGTGACATTAGTGGAATGACCATTATAATTAACCTACATCCTAGAACTCCTGTCATATTTTACAATGGCAAAAGGAAGGCCATTTATATGACAAAATGACCTCTGTTATCACCTTGTTTGGAAGGGGAAGGTGTGCCTAGACTAATCACCAGAAGTATAAAACTTCCATTGCGAGAAGTAGCGCTTTCAGTGCTCCGAACAGATATCTAAGGAGATCTCACTGCTGTCTGTCATCTTTCCTGGTGCACAGGATGTGTGTCAAGGTACTGAAAAGACTTCTTAGGAAAGCTAGAGAAATATTGCTGCGAAGGAAGATGGTTGAGTGTGTGCCTCCTGGTAATGTCAGATCTTGGTTGCTGTAGAAAGAAACAAAATCTGGAAGCGTTTAGTTGATTTCCTGAGGTTTGAGGCAGCTCAGTTTTACCACACCCACACCCTTCCCCTCTGCTTTTTGCAGTCAGTGATGTAACTTGGGCTCTGCTTTTCCCCTTTCCTCTCTTTTTAAACGTTGAGCTTCCAGCGCAACTCACATTAACGTTAATCCACGTGCATCACGTGGAGGACAAAGCCGCTCTTTTACATCACCCCACACTTGTGCTTTATAAACTCTAGGGTTCTGTCAAAATGTCCATTCCAAAGGCTGGAAAGTGGGAGCTGTGCCTGGGTTTGTACATTTTTGCAAGTACCATGCAGAGCACACAGACATGGAATCCCAGATCCACTTAAAATGGCAAACCCCAGCTTGGTGAGCTTTTCATGTACTATTTTATAAAAAGTGGGTGTGCACAATGGCTTTGTTTGTATTTGTACACTTTGAGACATTCAATGAAAATAAGAAGTATTAATGCTTTCAGAATTTATAAAATGGCCACTCATGAAAATCTAATATTAAATAGGGAAATAAGGATGTCCTTGGCATTGCATTCCCTCTCCCCTGCTCGACAGAGACCAAAGGCAGCATTGTGTGGGCATTTTACAGTTTATACTGGAGGTAAGTGTTTACAGCTCCATCAGGACAGCAATTTCAACGAGTGTGTAACCATTTTCAGTCCAGTTTCTATTAAAACAAAGACTATTTGAGATAGAAGGGTAGAACAGCTGATTTAAACACCTCTCAGCGACAGCAGATGGGGGTTTTAAGCCACACTCTGAGCTGACTTCAAACGGCAGAGAGAAAATTTCACAGGGGTGGGGAACAAGCTGCTAAAGAAGCCAACAGGGAGTGAGAGGAAGGACACAAAAACTCTGGGAAGTGGGAAAGCTGAAGGCAGGCTGACATCATGGCTGCAGTCAAAAGTGTCAAGCAAAGATACAGCTGAGCCCACTTGCAAGATTTTCCACTCCATTTTGTCAGTCACACACATGCGACCTGACAAAGTGTGAAAGGCAGTGTCTGTCTACAAGTTTGTTTTTCCAGTGGTTTCCTTCCCCCCCCGCCTTTTAAATTTTGCTGCAGAAATTAAGTATATTGAGGTTACTGTCAATGTGAGATGAAGGGCTTCTGAGGAGAAGTTAAATATGTTTACAGAGAAGAAAGGGGAACACTCACACCATTAAGATGACTGTCACTAAGCTCTGCAGGTACTTAGGCAGTGGGAGAACTTCAAATTAGGAGTAAGCTGGACAGAGACATGAGAGATAAGAGGATGCTAAAACCTTTAGGCTAGGAGCAGAGCTTAATATTCACTAAATTGCTACGGCTTTAAGCATCAGTATCAAGAAAAATGTGGGGAAAATATCTCAAAAACTGGCTGGCTGGAGCAATTAGGTCCTGGAGCTGAATAGCTTTATGAAAGGGAAAAGAGGAGACAGTGGCTGTTTGACACCAGGGGAGCAGGCTTAGTGGCTCAGGAGCTCTCTTTCAGGCCTGTGTCTCCCGTCTGTCTTCAGGAACACAGAGTGTGAGACAATGCCTTTTTCTCCTCACTCTGAAAAAGTCACATTCAGGAGGCCAATAAAGGGACAAGCATGTTATGAGTTACTTCAGAGCTGTGGTTCATGGCCTGAACAAAAGTCCCCTTAAGTGAAGGCAGCCTAATTACCATCCACACCGAGACTTGCACTGGATGGGGAGCTGGAGATACTAAAAAATAATAAAGCAAACAGTGAAGTTGTCCATAAAAGCAGAAAAAACACTGAATCTTCACAAAGAGCACTAGGCAAAAATGGGCAGGCATCCCTCTGGGCCAGGATCAACTGTTTAAAGGATAGGAATGTGAGGGTCATGCAAAGACCAAAGAATGGGCTGCCCAAGGATCAGTGAGATGTGTGTTAATGTAAATATTACCTAGCTTGAAAAGCAGAAGGGGCTGGAAGGAGCAACCAGGCTCAGAACACCAGAAAAAAATTCAGTGTTGGTAATGACAAAGTAGTGCAATCTGAAGAGAACCATTCTGTAAACTCGTGAACATTGCATTCATTCTGTTAGGAAAAAACCTGAATGGTAGATGATAACTGAAAAGGAAATGTGGAACCAAACAGAGGGCACTACATGCTCTGCAGAACTACTACACAAAATGAACCAAAGGTTTTAAAATTTAAAGGGGGAAGAGAATGTGAAATTAGGGAATAAGGCTAAACAGGTCTTGCAATAACTGGTGAGCCTTGATGTACCCATTGGGGATTTTTGGATTTTGTTGATGTGTTTGCGAATAAAAATTTTCTCTTCAATAAATAAATTGCATATTGGTGGAATTAGTGGCTGGAGTGAAAGAGCAAATCTGAAAACCCCCAATAACATTTTTTTGTATACAAAGGGGCAGCAGAAACTTAATAAATTTAAACTGCTGTGTTATAAGCACATCCTTACTCAGAATCTGCTCTGTGGTTTTGAGTAGCTTGGGCAGAGGAAGAAAAAAGGATCCCAAAAAGGACAACAGAAATAATTAATGACGTGGTGACTGACAAGGTTTTTCTGTTTAAAAGAAAAGAGAGAAAGGTTTCATAGTGAATCTGAAACCTTCAAAGCTGGTGACGGGTCAGGTGTCTATGAGGTGTGGATTTATTGTTATACAAGTAACAAAAACCAAAAGATCTGCAGCTATTTATTAATGTGAGAATGTGGTCAGTGGGCTGCTTTGCCATAGGAATGACAGAGGAGCTATGTTGGAGCATCCATGAAACAGGAGTTATTGTAACAAGCAACAAAATTAATTCTTCAGATGGCCTCTAGTCCCAAATTGTGAGGAAGAAATGTACCATACAGTCAGTCTGCCTTATTAGGCTCCATGAGAGCTATTGCAATAGAACTATTGCTTATTGCAATAGAATCAGGATTAGGGTCAATTTTGAGAATTTCTGAAATTCCTTCAAACTCCTGGAACCACTCCCTGTTTTCACTAGATGAACCAGACTGTATTTCAGGTAAATTCATTCTTTTGTTCTCAGTCTAAGACACCTGTAAGACTATTTCAGCAACGCTCTGCCCAAAATACATGCAAAGTGAAAATCAAATAAAAGATTAGATTGAAGGCTCAGGAATAACGAGGCTGACAATTATTAAATAACCCAGTTAAGCTCCATTTCAGAAACCCCTACAGCACCTTTCCAGGGGGATCAGTGGCCCCAAGGAACACTACAATGTGTATTAGCTGCAAAGTGAAACTGTACATTGGTTCACAGTTGTTATGTTAAAAGAAGAATATTAAAAATATTCATAATAGCTGTGCTTTTTTTTGGGGAGGGGAAAGAAAAAGAAAGTTCACTTCCTCAGACCCAGGAGTGCTAACTATGATGAAAATCTTTTGCAGTCTGGCTAACAAACATTGTCTGCTTTGCTTGACTGATGAAGATTAGCTGACTTCTTACATTAAAGAAGTTTGTCTTGTATGGGCTGAAGTGACAAGACAATAACTAAGTGCTAATTGTGCATAACCAACACTAAAGATATGCAGCCCCATTATGGCGTGTAATAAATGAAGCGAACAACAGAAATATATTAGGGGCTTTAATAATGATGCCAGATCCGTGGTTTGGAAAAAAACAGGATGTGAAGGGTTTGGGAAACAAAACCTAGGACACTCTGTGTGTCTCTCAAATGGGTACTGTGGGAGCCTCTGCCTGCCTTGCTCGGCTTCTCAGTTCTGTGGCAAGACAAAATTGATATAGGACTTTAAATAGCATTAGAACCTATAATTACTTTGCATTATTATATAGTTTAAGCAGTGGTTATTACTTGCCTGGTATTTTAATTTCCCATGCAACATGATGAAAAAGGTCAATTTGGCTTTTTTTAAAGAGCGTAATTGTAGCGTGCTGCACTTATTAGCAGCTGTACATTTTATGGTTCTTTAGGGATGTTTGATTTTTAAATGACTACAGTGTTAAAAAATAATACACTGTAGGACAAGGTGAGTTAGGAAAGCTTACTTAGAGCTTTGTCATGTTAGACTATTATCTTCCTAATTTTTCATTGCTTCCCTAAAGATGAACATCTCGAGTTTCCTCCCAGCTGAAGAAATGAAAAAAAAAAAAAAGAATGCTATAAAATGCTAAATAGGATCATGTAATAACTGAAAAATAACTGAAAATAATAGGGACATTAAGGAGGGGACATAATTGGCTCTCTCACTTCCTAGACCTCATAGAAGTCACTGGCAAAGCTGCCATCAGCTCTGGTGGAGGCAGAAATGGAGCTCTCCGTGAAATCTCTGACAGGATTTGGCCACCACTCTGAGTGTAGCTGGTATAAAGTTGGCTCTATTCACCTCTGAAAAATTCAGTTGTTACAATTTTACCACTTTTGACATTCGTTCTCCAACTGTGCCATATGGGTGATGCTTCAGAACAGGGTGTCAGGTTTGGATCCTTGGGATTTTTATAACCTACGGTTTGGATATGGAAATAAAAATAGGACTGTAAGAGGTCCAATGCTGCTACAGAGGAAATGGTGGGAACAACATCTTTTAAATTTAAATTATTACAGTCCTGGCAACAGGAAGAAACAATGTGTACTTTAAAAGAAATACATGTGATAAAAATGAAGAATTAAAGTGAAATTAATGCAATATAATGACAAATGGTACTGCTATGCTCTTCTGGAGAAAAGGATCTCAAAGACCTTTATAAATATTAATTAATTAAACCTGACAGACAGCCTTTTGAAGGAGAGGAAGTAACATTATTCTTTTTTATTGATGCGGGATTTGAGGCACAAAAAGTTTTCTGGCCAAGGTCATGAAAGATGTTCTGCATCAGTCCCAGGAAAAGTATCCAGGTGTTACTCTCTGTCTTGGGGTTCTCCCAGTGGGAAATGTTTCCTCTTTGGAATGTGTGCCCACACCAGTGCCCAGCTAGCACTCAGCTTATGGAGCAGACCCGAGGAATTCTCTTACCTCTGGTTACAAAGCTGACATGCAAAACAGTCCAGGTGATAAACATTGTCCTTTGCTCTCATCACCATCTCAAAAGCAGGTATGAGCTTACTGCAGGCAGCGCAGTTTCCTGTAACGCCAAATAACCTGGAGATACAGAAAGAAACAAAACTCCTGATTCAATTTCTTTTCTTTTTTCTTTTTTATTTATTAATTTCTTCCCCCCCACAGTCTGGTCTTTGACTCACTTCCCAGCACACCTCCTTTTGGAAAGGCTGGCCTTTGGTGTTTCAACTCTGCCCAATTTGCAGCACAAAGACACAGCCGTGCTGAAGAGAGCTTTATGACAGACCAATATTGCACCTCTACTGATGTTAGATTTTTTTTTCCTGCAGGTTATACTGACCTTCCTTGATAAAAGAAACATCTTGTTAAGCCAAACAAAGAAATAGTAAACACATTAGGGACGTTACATAACTGTGCAGACAGAGGTCAAGCTGTTTGCATAAGTGGGAAGAGTCTTCTTAGATCCTGCCGTGCAGGAGAGAGCCACATAACCTTGGCTTTTGGTGCTACTTATTATTAAAACACTCTTTAGCTAGAAAAGAAATAACACTTGAAAAAGCCAACATTCTTCGCATTTTTGACATCTGGTGCTAAAAGCTTTACCACTATTATTAAAAGAACATTTTATGAACAAGTCATTTAAATCGTCAGAAAGCATTAGCGGTTCATGCACCTCACAACCCTATACCATAGTTATTGCTATGATTATGTTATTCAGGTAGCACATTAAAGTAAATGAGGCTGTAAACTATATATAGTCACATCAGGAGTAGAAGTATAAAATACTGTAAGAACAATATGAAATGCTGGTTTTTTTGCCAGACATCTGTATAATTTTCTTTTTAAATTCCCTTCTCCCAAGATTTTTCAATACTTTTCAAGTGGGTGTATTACACACACAAAAAAAACAACACACCAAAAAAAAAAAAACAAAACCCCAACCAACACACATACACATCCTTTTGTGACACAGAAGGATTATAATGAACAAGAAAAAATACGTTAGCTCTACGTGGCAGCAATCTTTGAAACGAAGTTTATTTAAACTACTTAATAGTAGTGATGGATTATTAAAAGTAATGCTCTGCTTGTGCATAGCAGTTAATGCTGTTTTTAACTACGAAGCACACTAGATGAAAACGCCACATCTGCCACTTTTCTTTTTTTCCTCAACATCAGGCTGACAGCAGAAAAATATAATGGCTCTCAAGGGAAACACCAAATTAAAAGCAGTTCTAAACTAATGAATTCAAAGGTGCTCTGTAGAAAATTCAGTTTGGTAACATGAAAATGAACACAGTTTTTTAATCACATCCCTCCATTTTACTGAGTTTTGTGGGTTACCAACAAGCCTACTTAATTCTAAATCCTTTTACCTTCTGCTTCTACTTAAGGTGTGCTGCCTACAGAATAAGTGCCTGTTTAATTTAGAAGTTGTGAGCCTTTTCCTGCTATCTGAGCTGCTGGTTACTCTGATCACCTGGAGGAATGCTGGGACAAGGCCATCCTCATCAGCTCTTGTTTCAATGACTCAAGCCAACTTCTATTTTTGTGAAGTCTGACTACTAAAATCATAGGTCATTTAAGCAGATTATAAAAATCCCTTTTGTGAAATGCTCTGTTCCAATTCTGCATCCACCAGGCACAGGTTTCACCAAGGTTTTCTAAATCCCACCCAGACTTTCACCCCTTGTCTGCAAGGAGGACACAAGACTCAGTTGCCTTCTAGAGTGGGCTGACTTTGTGTTAGAGAGAAATGGGGAAAAGCTGGGAGGGGAAAGACAAGAAAAACAGAGGAAAGCAAGAGTGGACAGGTCCACAAAAGAGCTGAGATTTTGACTGAATTACACTGTTCTCATGAAGCACGTGCTTTCTAGAAGGACCCAATTTAGCCACACAGACACCAATTTCCATAGCCAGGGACCAAAGCTCTGGCTCTGTTTCCCTGCACATCTGTGCAGAAGATGATGATGGCACTTTAGCTGTTTGAGGGAAGCAGATCAGGCTGCAAAAGGTACAGAGGGCTGTAGGTGCATAGCGCTGCTATTCCATGTGGCTGGGGCAAAGGGGAAGCCAGGCTTTGAGGCTTGAACACAACAGATGGAAGAGGTTCCACCACCTCCAAGCTCAGTGTGGGGGGATCACCAGCACCTCAGTGCTCAGGGGGTTTGGGTGCAACAGCTGAGAGCCCTGGCCAGGCAGGGTGTGAGGGGCAGTGTCACCTTCCAGGGCCTCCTTGCAGGTGTGTGATGTGAGGAAGTGGAAAGCCATTTCAGCCAGCGCTGAGGGCTGCACGTTGCAGAGCAGTGAAATAATTTGGGATTGTCATCCAGCACTGCGGAGCAGGGAGATTTACTGCACCCAAGTCCAGCATGTGCAGATTTCTCCAGTCCTGGAATGAGAGACCCCGCAGAAACAGCTTCAGCTAAGCACCAGATACATTAAAATTTTTCAATTACGTAAAGGGAGGGAGGCCCTCCTTGCTCTCAGTCCTTCTCCACTGCACACAAAACAAACACGTGAGATTTATATTAGCTATTGTTAATTTTGGATAAAGCTGTTTATATGAAGAACATAGTTTTCTGCCATTAATAATAATAATAAAAACCCCACAATGCCATTTTGAAATTCTGGACATAGTTTCCCCCAATTTCAATTGCTCTCGCTCCCTGAGCATTTATCAGCTACCTGATTAGAATTTGTTTCCACACAAACCATTGATCATCAGCCTATTACTAGGCAAATGACAGTTAATTACCCACTACATTAACCACTGGGACCTGAGACCTGCTTCTGCTGCCATCAGTCAACATGATAAATGTGGCAAGTTCAGTAATGCATGGCCAGCCCTGAGCTGCCTGCTATAGTGTGAACAACCCTCAATCTCACTTCCAGGCCCAGGAAAATCTATGGCAATCTGCATAATTACAAGCTCTGGGTTAATAACAGACAAATGATTTGTTGCATCTAAACAAAGTCCTTGGAATGGGCCTGGTCTCCTGTGGCTGCCCTGGCTGCTGTTGTGCCACCGGTGTGCTTCCCTCTACAACATGCACAAAACACATCCCCGACGCCGTAGCCTTCCAATTTGTTGCCCTCCAATTTATGGATTCTGCATATGTGATTTTTAATCATTAAAGAACTCTTGAAGCAATATTATCTTAATTATTCTCTGCTGTAGCCAGGGAATTAGGCTTCAGATAAAATTTTCTTCTTCTGTGCACTTTCCCTGCCTCACTGGAGGCTCCATCAGTTTTCATCTACACCTGGACTCTGAAATTCTAATGATGAATTATTGCCCCTTTTCCTAAGAGGGTGAACCTTACAAGGGAACATTTTACTGAACTGTCAGCTCACAGACTGAGTGCGGAGATGCGGAAATCTGATCTAATTTACTGCAAAACCATGCATTTGTTAGACTTTCTCCTCAGTTTTGTCCAAGGATCAAGAGATCAGTCAGGAGCCACCTTCCCGTACTCCTTTGCACAGGGGTACATGCACTCAACTCTCCACATGCCATTTTGTTTTCCTCCTTTCTTCAAACCTGTTACACAAACAAGTTTGTAAAACATGAATTTTACTACTGGAGGGGAAAACCATTTTCTTGACAGGCTCTTAAGTGGAGCTGATGCACCAAGCTACGGTCTCTGGCTTTGTCTATTTTACCAAAAGGGTGGCAAGGATTTAATTTCTGCTAGTACTTGCAGCTGCTGGGTACCATTCTGTGCTCCATTTCCTTTTTCTCAGGGGTATGAGAATCCTTAAACTCAATCACATCTACTTACAGATAGTTAGACTGTGCCTCAGCTACCTCAGCAGATTAGAAAACTGAACCTTACTGATTTCACCTAGGAAGAACAGGTGAGAAAAACCTGAAGCAGATCTTTTCTCCTGATGATCTGAGCCAACATCTGGAATTTTACATTTATTCCATGTGTATGCCCCAACAGAGATCAGAACAATCAACCACAGCAAAAGCTCTCATTCTTAATGGATTTGAGCAGCACAGAACATCCCGCACGGAGCTAAAAAATGAAAGACACGCAGAAGCCCTTCTACAAACAAACCCAAACCTGACATTTGGAGCAGCAAAAAGTGTGATTAAGCACCAGGCTATTGATTCTACTTTGGTAGGTTTACTGAACACAAAGCTGAAGGTTAAGCACCAGGAGATGAGAAATGGGAAAAAGTTGAAAAGGGAAAGACAAGAAAAACAGAGGAAAACAGGAGTGGACAGATCCACAAAAGAGCTGAGAATTTGACTAAACTGCACTATCCTCAGGAGGCATGTGATTTCTAGAGGGACCCAATTTAACCACATAGACACCAATTTCCATCCACTCCTACAGATTTTGGGTGAGGCTCTGAGTGAGCAGGGAAGACCCAGTTCTCATCAGTGCCTGGGAAATGCTCCATCACAGAGCTGCACTGTTCGGCAGGACGGCTACGTGCCGAGATGAAACGGATTTGGGCCGTAATTCCCTGTCAAATTACATGGGACTTGCACAAGATTTAGGATCTGATGCTGTTGGTTACAGCTGCTCCCACGAGCTTCCTCCTTTTTGCCGTTCTTGTTTGACAGCTGTCCTCTGTGAAACCCATTGCTTTGCTACCAACAGCCCACTATAATTTAGTATTAAAATGTTGCATGATTTGGATAAGATGCCTGGGTTCCCAGTAGGAGGACAAAATATCTGTTTGCACAATGGAAAGTGAAGGAGGAAAAAACATCTTAAGATAGAGGAATGACAAAGAAGACGTTAAATGGAATTTCTCCCGTGGCGCGGTAATTACAGAGAGTTTCACATGGTTTCAAATTATTTTTTCTCCTCATTCTCACTACTGGGTTAACTAGGTTCATTAAGGAAAAAATATGTATTTGGGAGCTGAGTTCTAAACCTGCCTTCACCACTAACTGAGTGGGTGACCCTGGCAACTCACTTAATTTTGGTCTCAATTTAGTCGTTACAAGGAGGTGAGACCTAATCTTCACATTGTAATATCCCTGCTAGACACTGTTTCTATAAAAAATTGAAATGCTACTTTCAAACCTCAGTTTCACAGTGCATGAGGGATCAAAATAATACACAAGCATGGTTTTAAATGTAATCAGACATTTACTGAAATAGACAATCAGCTTTTTTTTCCCTCCCTAGTAGGTTTGTGTATTATTCAGGATTTCAATTCAAGCTGTATGCACTGAAAGACAGAATTTGGCCCTCAGCAAATACTTCAGACAACATAAGATGCTATTTGGAGAAACATAAAACCACATAAAAGAATCTAAAAGTTAATGAGAGAGACAAAAAAAATTATCTAATGATCTAGATTACAAAGCACGTTGAAAAGCATGGTTTTGAGAACATGTAAATTTTACATGCTGAGTATTATTTAGATTATTAGATGGAGATTGCTTAGACATTTCAAAGTGACTTTGGGACACAAGTACTACTGGCTTTAAATAGTCTACATTCTCTTACTTCCCACAAGGTATTTTTGAAAATCCTCCCTGTCAAACTGTAGAGAAAATGAAGCAGGTAAATTTGTCCCACATGCATTTTCATGAACGCCTGGAAAACTTATTCCACTCCCACCCATCCTCCCTTCCCTGGAACAGTTTTCTAAATGCTCATTGAAAATTAAACATGCTTCCAGCCAAGGGGAGAGGAGAAACTGCCCCACTTTGCCTACTGAAGTTAAACCACACAAAAAACAAGAGCAGAGGGTTCCCACTGACCCTGCTCATCCACAGCCCTCCTGGCTGCACCCACTGGGACCCAGCAAAAGCCTTTTGGTGCCTCTGCTTGAATTAACTCTGGTTCAATAATCAGAGACTGCACAGAAAGAAAGAAAAAAGGTGGAGAACAAGCTGACCACAGGAGAAAAGGGCCACTTTTGAAATAGTCCTGGATTCTGTCCCCTACCCTCAGTGCTGCTTGTACATGCTTCTCTAAGCCCCTTTCTTTTAAAATATTCTTTGGGGTGCTGAAAGAGGGGATCACTACCAAGCAGCAGAGCAGGGTGCTCAACAAATCAAAGCCCATCCAAGCTGGATTTCCAGCACTTCCCAGCTGCAGGTGGGGAGGTGGACAAAATTCCACGAGGGCTTGGCTGTCTGGGCACTGAATTATATCAGAAAATGTAAAATTGCAAGTGTCATAACACAGGAGCAGCTGGATAACGTGGTTTAGATGCCTATCCAGATTGGTTTAAAACCCTGCCCCAAATTTCAGATACTGCAAAAAAGGTGGAGAATGAGGAAAGTCAAAGAGAACAGCCCAGTTGGTTTGAGCGTGTTAAGGAAGGCATTCACACGCGATTGCTGAAGCGTGCTTAAATGTCTGCTAAAATCAAAGGCTGATTCAGTGCTTGCCTTGTTTGGCAATGCTGTGAAAAGAGGGGTAGTTTTGCCAAACTAGAGCTGTGAAACCCTTTCACCTCAGTCCTCCTAATTTTATTTTAAAAGCAAGCTCAGGGACTGAAGGATTAACCTGATGTTGGGAGTAAGCTGGTACTCCCAACCCTGCTTGTGAGGATGCCCAGCGTGTGCCACCTGCAAACACCTTTTAATGGAGTCACAAATTTGTTTTATTTTAAATTTTCTTTAACCACTCTGATTGACTTTGCTGAGGGTGGGCTGTGGTGCTTCTCTAAGGCTTGTGCTGCTAAAAATTCGAGTTGGTGGCTGGATCTCAGGCAGACAAAAAGGTGACAGCAGGGCATGGCTGCACTCAGAGCACAGTCACACACTGCTGTGTGTCAGAGTGGCTTTTGCTTTCACCTTTAGCTCACCTGCATGTGCAAATCCCCTCTGGCTCTGCCAGGCCACGTGTGATCTTCAGCACTTGTGTGTCTGCAGCTGGACCTGCACACTTGAAGGCAGGAGGTGCAAATCTCTCTCAGGTGAAGCTGCCACTTCCTTATGCCCTTCTAATCTATGCAGCTATTGCAGAAGAAAGTAGTTGTGTGCAAACTGAAGTCCAACAGTCAATGCAGAGGGGGTTTTTGCCTTTTCTGCATTCATCACTATGGGTCGTAATTTAACGTAAATTTCCAGTTTGTTCCATCTGCTTGGAGCAAACTATTTACTGAACTCTGTCCTGAATCTGCTGATGTTCATGGAACAAAGTCTTTTTTTTCTCCCTCTGCGAACTGCATGAAAGAATTCTTTATGCAAAGCTAACATGGATGAATTTCATTTTCAAACACCTCCAAACCAGACATCCAAAACAAAATATAGATTTACTTCTATATCCTTCCCTAATTAGATTATTTGTGTCCTGTGAAACAATCTAAACTTTCATTTCAAGTAAGTATTACCAGCCTTAATTTTGCCTGGAAAAATTTGAAGCATGACCAGGAATTATTGATGTAATATCACTTTTCTAAATCTCTGGTTTGAAAAAGCTCTGCGAGGTGGGAATTCTGTTGTTCGGTCAATGGAGTGTTAACTCCAAAGCCTAAATCACACAACTTTAAAAACCCCTTGTTCATCTTAGGAGCAAATATAGCTACATGGTTTATGTCACAGTCTGCTACCCTGTCCCTTCAGTCATGCAGTCAGATCGTCAAACTTCCAGCTTCAAGCTAAAATGCAATTTTAAGGAGTATTCTGGCCAAATTTACTGTCTGCTTTTAATCAAGTCACAAATTTGTTTCATTTTGAATTTTCTTTAACCGCTCTGATTGACTCAAATGAAAAGCAGGGATGATTGTGCACGGTGCACAGTGATCTATGCCTGATATTGTGGAAATAAATTCAAGTTAAAAATGACCTCCCAATGCACTCAGGGCTCTGCTTTGCACCATCACTCATGCATCGTGACATTCTTAAACTTCCACCAGTAAAGTCAACATCAATATTACATCCATTTCTACAAAGCAACCATATAAACTTCATCTTTCTACACATGCTTTACTTTAAATCATGCATATAAATCCATCTACACGCACAGGCTGAATCTAAAAATTTGCAGATACTCAGCTGACGTATTTTCATTGTCAAACTCAACCAACTTAAAGCCAAATTTAATGCTCCAACTCAAATCAGAGTAAGACTGCAATATCCCAAGCTGGCTCCCAGCCTGGGGTAGGTTTAACTGGCTCGGTGCAATGGTTTTGGCTCAGACAAAGTGCTGTGGCCATGCAGTGCTGAACTTTGTTTGCCACCTGCCTTCCTTTCTTCCCACCTGAAGGACTGATGTGGTTCACTGATAACTTTGACAAGACTGCCAGGAGTGGGATGGAGGGGAGGGACCCTCAGGGAGAGTGACTTTCACCATGTTCATGCTCACAAGCCACTCAAACTCATCCACCCACAAAAGGAAGAAGAGATCTAGGAAGAAAAGAACTTAAATGTACAGAAAGCCCCCAATGAGCAGTGGCTTCTGTCATTTCCCAGCACCTCTATTGTTTCTCCATTGACTAAGGAGAAAAGGACTAAGTGGAGTGCATATGGAGTTTGCCCCTGGAGATGGGGGAAGGGAAGGAAATTAAGGTACAAATATATAATTAGCTGCCTAATGTGAGGGACATAAAACATAGACATTTTTCATTCTGCCCCAGAGGTGACTGAGAACGTAGAATCTCTGGGTGAGAAATCAATGCACAGACTGTCAGGTAAATACATATTGAAATATAAGTGGGGGGTAAGTTAATAGTTCTGTGAGGTCATATAATAAAGTGTATAGTTCTTTCATCAGCACTGTGAACAATGCAGTTACTGTGTTCCTCCCCTGGTGTAATAGCAGAGACGGTTGCTAGACTCTGAAAATAAATTATGCCATGCTTTATTAAATGGTAAACAGCTGTTCCAGCCACAATACAGCACATGCTAATTGAAGAATGCCTTAAGCAGTCCTATAATAAAAAGCTTTTAAGAGTTGGAGAGGGGAAAAAAAAAAAAGCCAGCATCATGACAGACTTACTATCATGGGTTCCCTTAGTTAAAATTCAACACATGGGTCATTCAAGGTGAGAAGTATATTCTGGGAGAAGATCTACAGTAATGAACATTTAAGAATCATTAGCAGGCTCTTTCATGCCACGATGCTGTAGGCAAAGACGTGCTTAGGTAGGAAGTACAGCCACAAGGTTCACATCATGTTTCCACGTCTTGTTTTGCTAAGAGATGTGTATCCAGGAATACAAGAAACGTGCCAGGAGAATTGCACTTTCTGAAGTGGTGAACCCCAGCCCAAAAACCTCACTGCTCATGGGAATCACCCTGGAGACCTGGGCAGAGAATGGGAGCTATGGCATGAGCTGTAAAAGGGCACAGAGAGAAAAGAGCAGCGTGAGCTCTGAAGTGACAACATTCCCTGAGCAGGTGTGTCCCTGTCCCTTCACAGAGCTCTGCCCCCTCATGCCAGCATGATTTTCTTGAGATGAGATGCTGTGTGGTGCCCAGCAGTTATCAAAGGGGCTACTAGGAATGTCAAGGTACAGTAATTTTTTTTTTTTTTTTTACATTTCGAGGTCTCTGCTGATCCCTGCACTGCCTTTCCAAGCAGCCTTGTGCAAATATCCCCGCTTTGCACCTCAATTTCCCCATCTTTACCTTGCATTAAAAGAACTGGAAGCCTGGCGTGCAAAAGCCCCCTAAGAGTCCTGAATGATAGGTACTATGAAAAATATAAATGTATTTATAGCAGCTACTAACTGACATAAGCATTTGCCCAAGAATGACATTCAGATATATGGCACTCACACTACCAGTCACCTGCTTTCAGGGAAATTCAGAGCTAAACTTGATGTGCACGGTGTGCACGTGTGTGAGTGTGTGTGCAAAATAAAAACAACACAAACAGTTCCACAGCAGAGAATAATAAGGAAAAGAGCCAGGTTTTCCCCACTACACAACACAATAATTCCTTGTCCTGTCTTTGGGATTTCTCCTTTCTAAAAAACAACGCTGTAAGATGAGTGCTGCATGGTGAGCAAGATGATTTTTAAAATTTTTTTTTAAGGTTTGCAATAAGGAAAGTGCTTAGAAATGAGGAATAAAGGACATGCATCAATCCATTAGATGGCATGCAAATATTTCATTCTGCTCATACAAATCACATGATGTGCTTGCAAATTCCTGCAACAAAGCTCTGGTTTAATGGAACTGCTCTTCCTATAGAAATGGAAACAGGTAAAGTTTTCCTTCATTGGACTGTGTGAGCATTTCCTTTATAAATAAAAGCTGCAGTATCTAAGGTATTTCCTTTGTTGTGTCACCTTTAGGACTCACTATTTGAAGTATTCCATTGAAATGGCTACGCTCTGTGCAGTGTTCAGAATTTTAAGCAAAACCTTAAACAGTTACAAATCAAAGCATCGGGGCACTTTGAAGAAGCACATACACTATATACATTGCATTCTGCATGCATATGCATTGCTGGTACCTATATGTCATCGAAACATTCACAAAAAAACGTTACAGCTTTGGGGAAAAATATTTCAAGCGAAATATAAACATTAAAAAAAAATAATATAGTTTTCAAAACTCAGATTTCAGCGTATTTGGGGCTGGTTCTACACCTATGCTTTCAAAATACGTCAGATTCTGAGAGAAATCACCATGACGTTTTCCTGATATTAACCCAGTTGTTTTGATAAATATTGTACTACAATAAGAAGACACATTAATTAAATAATTGCAAATAATCATGTTTTTTCCTCATGTATTTATTAAATGTTTTAGGTCTCAAAGTACTGATATTTTTACACCTGCAAATGGTTTTATAGCTTCCTCCTGACTCTCTGTGATTTTTGTTCCTCTTCTAAAAAGAATGCTTGAGGAAATTCTGCGCCGTCTCACTCAAATTTATAATTAATGTAGCAGAAAATTATATTTCTAATTAAATAAAACTGAGCATGAATCGAGGCAAATGCTCGAAGCATTATAAACAGCACAAAGTTGGGAGAGGAACAAAATCGCAAACAATGAGCAGGTAATGTAACTGCATATATTAGAAACATCTCAATTATTACATCCACAAAGGCAGAACCTAAAAAGCTGCATTTCATAAGAAGGTGTCATGTTGACATATATTGCTCATTAAAAAAGGTGCCGTTTGTATACGGGTTACTGTTCTTCATATGCATGAATACTGGTAACACTTTGTGGCAAAGGAAAGCCCTGGAGACTTCGTGTAGTTTGAATATTTAATGTAACAATAGTTTGCTCCCTAATAAAGAAAGGGAAGAAATTTGGGAGACGGGGACATAAATTTGCCTATTTATTACGTTGTGCCGACTGCAGCTGGGGATCGGCACCCCCCGTACACCTCTCCAGATCTGCTGTTAAAATTAGTGACTGCTCACAGCGGCTGCTCCTTAACCAAAACCGCAGAGACTACAGAAAAAAAGCTCCCCCCCAGCCCTCTTTTGAAGCAGAAAATAGCAGGAGGTGTATATAATATTTGTATATTATATGTGTGTGTGTCTGTACTAACCTACTAGTTATCTCTGCTTACACCCCGGCTGTCGGGAAACTGTCAGCTGTAAGGGCGATAAGGTGGGCAGTTTAAAGAAGATACCGAAGCCTTAAGCTTCTTAATGTGCCACGAATCAATCCCATGAAAGCAAACAACTTGAAAAAGGGTTTATGGATGTGTTTGGGAAATCTCCCGGCTCCCCTTGGCCGGTGCTGGAGTTTTCTCAGCCTGGTGACCCCTGGAGGGAGCGTGGGACAAGGCTGGTTCCAGGAGGCAGCTCGCTAATTGAGGAGCTGCTCGGGGTGGAGAGGGACCCCGCTTTACCACGTTAAGTGTCCAAATCAAGCATGACCAGATTGACGCGGCCAAATCGCCGTCTGGAGGCCGCTCCACGCCAGGAGCAGCAGGGCTTTTCACACCTGATGGGGCCCCGCTCCATCTCCATCAAGTCCTATTAGGACAGGGATGTGTTACGGGGTGCGAGCGCACGCCCCGTGCGAGCGCTGCCCGCGCTGGGATCGCTGCTCCCCGGCTTTCCCGAAGGTACAAAACGTGCCCGGGCGGTGCAGGCACGCCTTGCCACAGGCAGGAGCTGACGGCTCCCATCTCACAGCCCACCTTCATCTCCCCTCCGAAAGATCTCAGTTCAAGCGCAGCAATTAGCGGAATTAATTCTTTGTTCTGTGCTGGATGGGCAGAAGTGCTCTGGAACGGAGGGGGTTTGGGGGTTGCTGCCTGTGCTCAAAGACACCCAAACCCGGGGAGTTTTAGCTCCAGCCATTAATTTGATGCCCCTTCTGTAGGCAGCACGCCTGCCTTGCTGTTCTCACCCTAATCGCCCTCTCAAGGCACCTCTGGATGAGGCCAGATGTGCAGGCTGGAGAGCTGTACTGCTTGACAAAAGGTGTTAAAAGACTGAGCTAAGTTGGTGCAAATCACTTTGTGGTACCTGTTTTGTGTTCGGGGACTCCGCTGGTTCAATTAGACCTGTTTTTCAACAAATTTAAGCAAAGTGAAGATAAGCTCTGTGGAAGGGGTGATCGAGTAATTGTGCACATCTCTGGGGCAATAAAACATCCCTGTGGAATTATGGCCTGGTCAGCCCTGTGAGCTGGGATGGAGGAAAGCACTAGAAATTTTATTTATTTTTATCTGCCTCAAATTGCCAAAATTCTTTTCCTGAGTGCTCCCAGCTGCCCTGCAGGAGCAGAAAGGCACAAACCTTCCTTGAAGAGGAGCATACTGAAGAGAGGGGATTCAGAGCACAAAGGGCTGTAAAATGGTGAACTCTCAGGCTTTTCAATCATGGAGGGATGCCTAACTGTCTTCTACACTCCTGAAAATCCCCCTCATCAGCAGTTTGATCAAGGTGACAGAGACAGGCTGGGATTTAATCCCATCTAGGATTAAAACTCAACAGTTCCTGCCCCACGGTCCTCAGTTTGCATCTGCTTTAAAAGAGAGAACTTCTTATTTTTTCCATACTGCCAGGAGATGCGGCCACAACGTGGTCAAGGTTGTCTTGTCAATTTATCTGTTATTTATGTAGAGCAGGGGCCTCCTGAGCTGCACTGAGGTAAAATTTAAGCTGAGGAGGAAATACAGCAGGATGGGAGTTGTCAGCCTCTGAAATTCAGTGGAGACACTCACAGGCAAACACTTGGGGGACACTATAAAAGCTCGAGTAAATTTTTCCTAAACAGCACACATTGTTATATGAGGATATGAAAGCAGGCTCTATAGGACTATCAAATCCAGACTTTATTTCTCTTCATATACTACTTATTCAGATCTAAAGGACTGCACAAAATCAGGGCGTAGCAAGATAACATGATTAAGAGGGAAAAATATTGGAGAAAGACTGCAAGGCATTGTATGGAGACTATTGCCATATTTACTTTGAAATTTCTTGGGAAACCTGAGCTAGCTTTTGGTTTTTTTCAGGAATAGAAACCTAACAGACAAACCAAACCCACACCAGACCTGACAGGTCTACTACTTTACATAAGTCCCTTTTCCCCTGAAACTTGGGGAACTTTCTGTGAGAAATATCCACCTGTGGCTTTAATATGGCGGTTTTTTTGAAGAGAGAATAGTAGAGGAAAAATCTCAAAAGCATCAGCAAAAGTCATTACATGAGAAATAACATCTAGCTGTAGATCACATAGACTGTATATATTGCATTACACACAGACTTCCACATATTTTTAAATGGGGGTCACCAAATTACATCTCAGACATGACAACAGATAGCTGCAGAGATCAGGATGAAATCTTCCTCCACCTGCAATATCCCTAACCCCAAAAACTCTTGACTAACTCAGCAAAAGTTCTCACTGTTTCACCACCCTCCCTGTGAAACCGGTTCCTCTGCTCCTGCTGCCAGACACCAGATCTGCCAGATTGCAGCACCATGGCAAGGCCAGCATTCCTGGGCATCACTCTGGAGAAGGGGAAACGGGGATTTTGTTTGGTTTCTGCTGCTGTTCCGACTCTGAGCCCCTGAAGATGAGCTGATAGTGCAGCTTATCCCTGGCCTGCCTGTTGCAGCAGCGAGCAGCAGGCAGTGCTGCAAGCACAGACAGGCTCAAGTGATGGGGAGAGATAAGAGAGCACAAAGTGTGAATGAAGCAATCCCGTTCCACTGAGGTGTCAGAGCAGGTAAATTTATCCTGCTCTGGACTCTCTCTGTGATATCCCAGGGCTGCCTTGCAGGTTGCTGGAGTCAAGGAGGGTGCATTACTGCAATTTCATTTTGAGGGACGGGGAAGAGGCAAATCTGAATTGGTCACAGTATTTAAGGTACTCTGCCCTTGCCCTTCCCTGTTGCACTCTGTCCATGTGCATCTCCATGTGTGTTTCTGGAAGGGAAAACCCTGCCATGGAAACTGGGGTGGGGGGTGTTGTTTAAAATGAAAGTGCTGCTAAAATATGTGCAAGTGAGCAAGGTGAGGGAAGGCACCCTTGGGGGGAGAGACATGGATGGCTCCGGACATTTTCATGCCCTTCCTCTAAAATTGAGCTCACCCTGAGTTTGTGATCGTGTCTCCCCCTCCCTGGGGAAATACACCCTGCCCCAGGTGCAGCAGAGCCCACTCACATCCGTCCTGGCCCCTGTTCCAGCTGCTGCTGCTCCATGAAGCATCTGAAAAATATTCCAGGGACACACATTCCCATGCATCCCAGCCACCCATAACCTTAAAAGTAGAGAAGGCTGGCAGCACTGAAGGAGAATTCCCTATTTTCCTGCACCTTTTGGAGGCCTTTTTGTCAGTGTAGAGAAGATTTTAGATACTGTCAACCCAAAAAGGGGCTACTGCTGCTCCATGCCATTGCTGGTGACGTGGCTGAAGCACAGTTAAGCAGAAGGGAAAATTTTCAGTATCTTTGCTCCAGTACTGTAAACTTCAAGCTCCAAAATACACCCACTAGAGAAATAAGAAGTAGTGAAAATCACAGAGGTGCCTGACTCAGTCTTTTCCATCATGTTTCTGCCAGCAAAATCCAGGCCATTAGATAAAATGCCAACTTGGATTGCAGATCTTTTGTTTATTCCTCTCTACAACTCTTCCATCATTCGTCTTTGTCTGTTTCTACCTCATTCTATTCATTTTCTCTCCTTTTTATTGCTATTTCTTTTATTGTCACCTTTCTCTACCATTCAGGCTTTTCTGTTTCTGCCAGGTTCACTCCTGTGGGGTGTATTTACTCACTATCACTTAACACATGTTTTTGTGCAGACCCTGACCCAATTCACCATCCCCCCCAGGTTCCAAGTCTCATCTTCCACTGGAGTGCATTTTTCTTATAACTCCAGTTACATTTCAGGAACAAAACTTCTTTTCTAAATTGTAGCGAGGGGGTTCCAATATTTCCAGTCCGACAGTTATCATCATTTCTGAGGATTTAAAGATGGCAAATTTGGGACATTGATGCATGGTCTACTCTGCCTTTCCCATCACTGTGAAGTTAGGTGGGAGGCTTTCTTAGGGGAGCTGGAATTATGTGGTCTTTAAGATCTCACAGCACTGGATATTCCTCATTTCTTGAATACAAAAATAAGTATACATTAGGACTTTTGGGGTGTAACTCAGGATTTTGAGAAACAGACAAAATTCTCAGAGGTTTCTCATGTCCAAATCTAGCCTCGAGCTCTTCATTTCACTGTGGTTTATTTTAGCATGAGAGGGCAACTTGAGATGATTTTAATTTAAAAAAAAATGAAAATGATCCTCTTTACAGACATGCACGTAAAGGGGGAAATAATAAGGCCAGAGCCCTTCATGCTGCATTTTAATTGAAGCTGGAGAAGTTTTAATCAGAGGGCAGGGAGACGTTTCAGAACAATCAGATTTGAAGCACACCCAAGGCCAGCTCTCCGTGGTGGGACAGAGGGTGAGCCTTGCAGATGAACACTGGCAGCAGCCCACATAAGCCCAGTTTACCCAGCTAGACCCAGCATTTCCCTCACAAAGTCCAGCTTAATGCAGCTGCTACTCAGCAGGGATTTTGTCACCTGCTGTCCTGTACGAGCAAAAGGCTGCTTTTTCCTCTAACTCCCCCCAAAAGTTCTATTCAGGGATTTCCCCCACTGTTCATTTGCAAGTATTAAATTGACCTGAAATTATTGATGGATTATTCCTACAGATAATGGCTACAAATTCTGCCAATGTTCCTTATGCTGGCAAACCCATAGGGGTCAGAGGTGCTTTTTCTGACTGAGCCGACCAAAAACTTGCACAAATATGGGTTTTCCACTCCCACTAGATGGTTTTACTATACTGATACAGAATGTTCCTATTAGAGGTGTTTTGCCAATATTGAATGACAATATTTCTAGAAGGGCAAGTTCTCACAGCATTGAATATTCCTTAGTTCTGTGAAGAAAAGATTGCAGATTTCAGAGGGATGAATCACACCCACACCAATTTCCTGGATCTGACCATGTGTTACCACACTGTAAGAGTCTGTCTGGAAAAAAATCCCAAACTTATTGTGCAAATGGAACAAATGTCTAATATCAGGGAGAAGTGTTTTATTCTAATGAAAAAGCCTGCTTGTTAACTAGGCTTTGCTTAGCATTTTTATTTTTATTTAGAGTGTTCCCACAGGCCTATTAAATTCCCCTACTCTTAAAACTAATTAAAGGGTATTTTAATTATCCAAGATATCTCAATTCATAGGTTATAAAGTGTAGAAAGAAAAAAACAACCCCATAGTCTGGAGTAATAATGTGCAGCATATTGCAGTTAGAGATATTTCCCCTGGATCTTTGCTCTATAGTTCCACAGTCTTCCATATTTTCTATTTATTTCCAAAAAAAAAAAGCTTCTTTTCAGCTTATTTTAATTCCAAACTTTTATCCAACGAAAAGGCTTTCAGGAGCCATCAAATTTTGGGGTGTTTTTACATTATCACAGCATCTCTGAGCAGACCTGAAATTCCAGAACCAGTGAGTACTTCAGAAAGAACAGGACAGAAATTCACATTTGCACCTGTGTTTGCTTCAACAGTGTAAAAGGCTGGTTTATAATCATGGAATATTTGCAAACAGCCCACCTAAAATGCTTCCTGGCACAGACATTAGTTGAAATAATATATTGCACACTATTCTTGGAATGATGGTTTTTTTTAATCAATAACTGAGCCTATGCATGGAAAACTATAGGTACCACTGTCAGGTGATCTCAAGTGGAAAAAAAAATATGACAAAAATTCTATGTTCAAAAGAATTCAGTTGAAAATTTTGTGATCTCACACTTAATCAATTAATTGTAGGCAGAAAAGGAACTGCAACATTTCAGAGTTTTCTGTCAAATTCATCATCTATCATGAAAAAGAAAAGGAGGAAGGAGAATCACAGATCAAGTCTATCATTATTGAATTTATTGCTATAATAGGAGCTGATCTAACAGCTGAAAAGCATGAAAAAAATCCCAAAGAGTTTTTATTCTTAGGGTGATTCATTTCCATGCCCCTCCAGCATCTGCAGCATCGTTCAGTTTCCGTGAGAGCAGCTGAAGCTGGGCCTAACAATCCTTGTGCCCAACATCTATCTCTGAACTAATTCTTTTAGGCAGGCTTAGGAAGAGGAGGACAGCCAGCTTCCAGAACAGAGGGGGGGGATGTGGTAATAACTTTCTAATTCCTCATTTACAGTGCTAAACAAACAGCCAAGGCATTCTGTGACCACAAGACTTGCACAGGGCTCGTGCACTAAAGGGGCTCCTTGGAAGCATTTCCTGGAGAGCCACAGCCACAGAACTGATGGAAAAACACACCAGCCTCAGCAGCAGCACCTCCACACAAGCACTGGCTGGTTTATAAAATTCATTCACAGTAAGAGCTCCCTGGTTTATGAGGCAAAAAGCTTTGTGCTGCTGCATCACCTCGCCACATCACGGGCATTTCTCCAACAAGTTGTATAAATTTTTAAACAAGCAAATACTCTTATTGTGCTCAGTGGGTTCCCTTGCATCAGGAAGATTTGCAGGACTGGCACCAAATGGGCAATAGTCATTATCCTCTTTCTCTCTCTTTTTTTTTGTTTATACACGTGTGTATGGAATCATAGAAACACAGAAGTCTGGGTTGGAAGGGCATTAAAGATCATCTCATTCCACCCCCCTGCCATGTACAGGGACACACAAGAGTATCCACATTCCAGTGAAGACAAAATGTAAAAATACATCTAAAAGAGGGGGATTTTTTTTTTTTTTTTTTGTGAATGCACAACAGATTCATCAGCTACAAGTTCTGCTTTTTAATCATAATCATGGGTCTTCTCTAATGACTTGTCCAAGTCTTCTGACAGAAGCAGCCGTGCAACTTTTTGCAATTCCTGCACTGCTTCAGACACAACCATCCCTTCCTCTGTCTCTTGCATGATGAGGGTCCCATGCAGGTCTCAGCAACAGCACCAAACATAGGTGAAATCAGCAAAATTAGGAAAGCATAAAGAAAGTGATGAAAAATAAAGAATTGTTCTGATCTGGGTGGTAAGCACTGTCCACAGTGCACTGACACTGAAATCATATGGAAAGGGATTTCTAGATCTGTATTAGATGGAAGGGTTTAACCAACCTCTGTGGTTTCACCCTCCCAGCAGCTTTTTGGTCTCTGGAAATTAAAGATATTGAAATAGATCAGGAATGTATTCTCCTCAGCTGCTGGTTCCAAGCCTGTGTCCAGTTCCACAGTGAACCCATTTAAAATCTTTGTTCCCCTCAGTGATTTTTGGGGCCTTTTCCCAACACTCACTGGTGACCCTTCCCCATGGTGGAGAGGTTCAACAGCTGGCCAGATGTGCTGGGAAGGCTAATTGCTCTTTATTTGAGTTTTTATCCAAAAACACTGGTATTTTGTGTTTATACTTGAAGCAGTATTTCACCTACAGTGATCACTACAGCAAAAGGAAGCTCTTCATAAAGGAATTATTCAGTAAAAAAATTATGTATATGCATATATGAAATAAAAGTTTTATAAAAAAATATAAATATTCTGTTTGCACAGTGTGTGAGACAGAATAAAAAAAACACAACCCTACAGTTAAAAATTATATTGAAATATTGAGTAATTTTAATGCAGACTGGAACACCCACACATTGCAGAATTCAGAACCTGCACGTAAAATTGACTACAAAACCAAAATTGGCTTTGTTGGCTTTTATTGCCCTAATCTTTGAGAAATGTAAAAAGCAAACAAAGAAAAAAAAAGCATGAATAGCAAAAGAAAAAGGATTTCAGACCTATGTTTGTAATAAACAAATCGTTTGCAACACAAATATTTCTTTAGAACGTGCAGTAGAACTTAAATTTGGCACCACCTCTTTCAAACTCTGATGAAATCTTGTGTAAAATTAATATTTTTCGTCAACAATAATCTATTAACTTGAAAGTTTAACAAGTATTTAGGCCTCGATACCACAAAAATACAAGTGATGACATCACTTAATACAATTTTATATGCAGAACCAACTCCAAGCTCAGAGCCCAGGAATTCAGAAATCATGAAAGGACAACTTCAAGATGTGCTTTGAAGGGCACATAGAGGCTTGCAATATTTTCATGGCAGGAGGGTTAACAATTAATTCATAAAAATAGTGTTATATTATTGGTAATCTTCAGGAATATAACTACATTATTAGATGATTATTTCTACTATTTCTATTTTTGTTAGTTTTTTTGTACTGTGGTGAATATATTACTCTTACCACAAGCATAGCAAAATGTTCTTTTAGTAGCCCAAATAAGGCTATTACATGGGGAAAAGGGAATAAATGAGAAACAACAACAACAAAATTTAAACCTCTTATTACATTGATGGAGGAAAAAGCCCTTCCTGCATTGTTATGTTCATTTATTTTTTGTGACTGACTTGTACCAAAAGTAATTAATAAAAAATACAGGGTGTTCCTGGGTGATATCAGAGAAATTTCCACATGTTTTTTCATTTAAAATAAGAAACATCTAAATAAATGTTCACTTTAAAAAAAAAAAAAGACTTAATGTACATGTTCAATTGCTCCTTTGCTTAAAGCTTTCAATTCCTCCCATCTCTGGGGAAGGTTTTGGGTTGGTGAACACAAAAATAGTGTGATATTTGTGGGAAAAAGAAGAGCAATCCCCCCAAAACCCCATCTCCTATTCCAAGTATAGAAACAAGGGCTAATTTCCCAAAAATCTCCAGATAAGTAGCTTGACACAGAATGTGCTGTTTTAAATCTGAGAGCTCTGTGCCCACTCATTCTGAACCCCACATTGGTATGGTTGGGATGGACACAATGGTGGGTATCCCCTGCCTTTCCTGCAGCATCCATGCACTCCAATATCACCACTCTGAACCCAAAATCAAACCTGCTGGGGAGCTTTCCCAAGCTCTGAGGGCTCAGACATTCACATTTTACACCTTACTGAATCTACTGGATACAGACATAACTCTGTTTATCTTCTGCACAAGTGTTGTCCATTTTGTGTTTGAGAATCTACAACTTCTTCACCAAGTTGTGATTTTGCCAAATAATTTCACAGGGCAGACAAAAACCAAATGGCTTGTTGGTACCCTGTAGACCGGCACACATCATGAACTAGCAATTAGAAATTTGCAATGAAGAGCTAGGAAGGAGCAAATGAATTCTAGATCCAAATTAGTGACCAATAAGTTGACCACTATTAATGTAAAGCCAACATCTGATGGTTTAAATGGGCAAGGTCAGCCACAACACAGCATTTGCTCACAGTAACCTGCTAAACTCACAGTGCTTCTAAAACCAAAGGAAAACATGGAGGAATGCACAAACTGGTCCAAATTAACCAGGACTCACTATTCATTTCATGAAAAGCACAGGGTGTGCCTTGCATCCAAAAGCAACAATTTGTTATGCACCGTGGTGCTGAAGTGCTCCGCAGCAGAACTGTTTAAAAATCTGAAGCATTCCTAAACTGTTTCACTTAAACATTTCTGCAATAAAATCTTACTGAACTGTTGCTTTTATTAATTTTTTACACACTAGAGACCAAGTGAATGCAAGCTGATTTTTTTTCTTTTCTCCCTTCTATGTTTTTTTTTTTTTTTTTAACTTTACCTACTACCAGCAAATAAACTATCCCCCTTTTTTAATAAAACCATGGCCTTGAGTTTTGGCCCCTTAATAGTAGCCTACATGGTCGACTACCCTTGGTGTTAAATTTTCTTAAATTGTATTTCTGTCAGTATATCATTTTTTTAAGCAATGGACCCTATAATAGCAAGCTCTGTTCTGTCAGGAGTACATTTTAACAGCGTGACACAAGTATTTTTCACTACAGGAGACAAACAATGATATGTATTACATGCAGTAAACATTGCCTTTGGTACACAGGGTTCTCTTAGCATTCATCTGTCTAAAATTTCATTGTGGCCTGCACAGGGAAAAAAAAAAAAAAGAAAAGAAACCCTGCCTCTCATTATCTATTGCCGAGGGCTGTGGGTTTGTAAAGTGCCAACAATGCATTGTCACATTTCTCACAAAACAAGGGCTTGATTGAATATTATAAGAGTGGTGGAGACCCAGCAAGGTGGATTAAGGGATATTTTAATAGTGAAAACAAAATAACAAACCTTTCACTGAGCTGCTTAACTAACAGTATTGTAATCAATTTTTTTTCCCCCTTAAAACCAGGCCCCATTTCCCCAGAACAAGTAGGGACGAGAACTTCATAAAACAAAGATGTTTTGTGCTTAATAGCATCCTAGCTAGAGGAGAGGAAAAATGGCAATTTTTCTGTGGGAAATGCACCCAACCCTGTGATTTTGCAGAACAAGGACTGTGATAGCAGTAGCTCCAAAATCCACAGTGAATTTACGTAGGGGCTGCAGTTCAATAGTTAATCAGACTATTACACTCCCAGTTACTTGGGAAAACAACTTTTCCAGGGCTCACAGACAGGAGAGGCCCTTTAGGTACAAGGGACCCCCCCTGAAAATCTCTTCCCTGACATCTTTGCCACATTTTAGGTGGCAAAATCTATACCTGGCCTTACGTGAGCCATCTGCAGGAGGGTCAACACCTCTGTTTGTGCACTGAGTAAGTTGGGAGTGGATTTATAAATGGATAAGCACTGGCACAATTCTCTGTTTCTAAAAACCAGCAGGACTGTGGAGCACTTTGGCTTTGCCAAACCCAAAACTGGCTTTCCTGCAGCACCTCAAACTGCGAGCACCATAAATGGGCAACGTGTGGAGAATTATTAACGAGAATAAAATCTATCAACGTATACAAAATTACTTGGATAAAAAACCAATGCATTATTCACTTGTTAATTGATCCTTAAGAGAAATATGACTTTCCCCCTCCCTTTGGGGTAGAATAATCATGGTCAGAAAAAGAAAGCAAGCAGGATTGACTTAATTTTTTAGAGAGTTTGGGTAAATTCACTACACCAAAAAAAGCATTTTCTGTTGGAGGCAAATCACAATCTCTCAGCTGTCTTTATTATAAAAACCAGGATGGGAGACTTTCTCAGCTCCAAGGGAACAGACACCTTGTGCAGAAATCCTGCAGTCCCAGGTTCAAATGTGTAGCAGAACTTCCTCCCTCAAAGTCAGGAAAGGCTTTTTAGTGCCTGAGAATTATTGGAAAGGGATTATCACCAGCGCTGATTTACAGAAAGCTAAAAACATCTTGGTAAGGTCTTCTGGGCCCAAAGCAGAGAGGTCTGCAGCACATGCTAAAGCAGCAGTCTCCATACAGAGGATAAGGTTAAAACAAACAGCGTGTGGAGCTGGGGAGGGAGAGAGGGAAAAGGGGAAGCAAATGTCTTTTTAAAAGGTGACAAGACTTCTTAAAAGGCTGTTATGGAAATTACCAGGGATTTCTTCTTCCTGGGAATATTTTAAATTAAAGCACTGGCATACAAAACGTCCATTGGATCGATCAAGGAGAGGCAGATACACAACTCTTTATCCCAGGCACATAGTTCATTTTGCATCTGATAACTGTTGGCTGTTGTCAGGGCTGTTTAATGGGTTGGGGGGGGGGGGTTAAAGGAAGAGAAATTTACAGCTGTTTCACAGAGACAGAGAAGAGATCATTTGCTCTACATAGCCTTCAAAAAGAAATATAGAGAGTAGCTGGCATTGGTAAATGCTGAGTTTCCTTGCCAAAGCCTGTAGCCTTATGAGATTCTCTGTGCATCTTCTCAGCCGAGCTGAAGAAGGTTTGGCTGGAACAAAATCGCTTCTCACCAGCAACATCTGCTACAAGATCTGGAGATCTCTGTCATAACAAAGCCTGTTCTCAGATTCCTGCCCTCCTGTAGGTTCTGAGTGCCAGATGAAGGGGCTGGAAGAGGATAAATGGACTCTGAAGGCCCTACATCCAACGGAGGGGGAACTGCCGTAAGAATGGGGAAATGCAACCATGAACTCCCATCCAAGGGCCCTTCTGACAGCCCCTGTTTTGGCAGAACCAAAGGACGGTGCACAGCAGATGTTCTGGACAGACTTGTCAACATTACACTGAGCTCCTTTGGCACTGCAGGTCTGTATGTGCATAAAAATAACTCCAAGGATCTCAGGTTGAAAATTTCGGCACTGGTTGGGTTCACATTTGCTGGTTTTTTGTTGAGGAAACTTCCTGACCATGCAGGAGCCACTCTGAGTTGGAACCAAAGGCCATTTGGGGCAGCTCCAGTGACCCAACAGGGACAGGTTCCTGTGGGGTTCCCCATACCCCACACCCACACAGCCAGAACTGGTTCCCCATAGCAGAGTTGTGGATGACTGGATCCATCAAGCAATTTATTCACAGTGCAGAAGCACAGGGACAGTTTGAGCTGGTGCCTCTGAGGAGGGGCCCCGAGCTAAGGAACCCCCCTGAAAGAAGGAACCTGTGGGCTTTCATCCCCTTACAGTCCAAGCCCGAGATTCTCTGGTGTCTTCCTGCCTTTCTCTGTGTGTCCACAGGTCCCTGAGCCCCAGTTATGCAAAGCAGAGCTACCAGCACTGGCTGTGTTCCTCTACACTTTTAGCTCTTCCCTAACCAGTATGACAAGGCTCTGGGAGGACCTGTCTGAGGAGGTTCCCACCAGCACTTTCCTCACCCTGACAGAAAAGAGCTGTAAAACTGGAAAACTTAGGTTGGGGATGCAGGGAAAGGACATGGAGCACAATGGTACCGGGCTACAGGAGGCCATCAGAGAAAAAAGGTACCAGGGAGGCTGAGGGAGAATTTTATGTGTTGTCACATCAGCCAACACTGCTCAGAGAGCTACAGCCCAGAGCCTCCACTGCTTTGCCCATCCAGCCATTGTGCCAGATCTGCAGCCTGACCTCTCCCACTTTCTCAGAGCATGGAGGGGAAGGGGTTTCAGCTGCCCTGCTCTCTGCACCAAAAAAAAAAAAAAAAAAAAGGAAAAAAAGTAATTATGTGACCCATTTCCATTCCTTAATTTCTAAAGAATGCAGTGTTGAGGCATCAGTGACAACTGTGTCTTTAACACAGCTGATCTATAAGGACTGCCAGGTAATTAGGTTGCTTGATTTCTTGAGACTACAGAAAACGCCAGGAAGCCCAGGGTGGGCACACGTGCTGTAATTGCTGTGTAACAAGATGCTCACCCATCTGTCCAGAGCCTTGTGTATCCACTCACTCCAACTCCACTGACAGCCACAGAAGGCCAGGCTGACTTCAGCATTCGTAGGTGACATTGCTAGGAGAGGTTTGCCCCCACCTGCTTTTTACTATGGCAATTAAATATTCATGCATTTGCTACAAAGCTTCTAAAGCAGATGAGAAATACTCATAAAACTAGATTTAATCACCTCACCTTTAGTATTTCATCCCAGACACTTTGCAACTGCTGGAAAAGGTGTCGACTACTCCTAACTAAATGCATGGGGAGGGGAAAACCAGATGAAATTCACATGATGCTCACAGCTCTGAATCAGTGCAAAAGCCAAATGTAGAACAAAGTCCTTGGCTGGTGCCACCATGAGACCTTCACATGCAGGCTAAAGACAAAGCTGGGGACCTGCTCCCCTCCCCTGTGCATCAAGCTCCCAGCAATAAGAGAACAAGCAAAGAGGGGAAGCTAAGAGCAAGCTGAATTTTGCCACAGTCATTACTGTAACTCCCCACCACAAATTTTGGGTGAAGCCTTAAAAAAGCTCTAACATCCGTTGTTAAAACTCACAAACTAGAAATTCTGTGCTTTGGTGCAAGCAGCGACTCGGCTTGTGGGACTTTTTGGAATCACTGCAGCAAGTCGTGAATGATGTATGAAATGAAAAATCCCTGCTCACTGCACACAATTCAGATAGTAAAATCTCCCTGGAGCATTCAAAAAAAAACCACTTGAACGTGTCATTTTATTTTTGTCCTGTACCCAGAAGACTCCCTCATCTCTCCCCAAGAACATGCAGATACCTCAGCTATCACCAGAGAATGAGAAAGCACTCTTGGAGCTAAAGTAGATGGGTTCAGTTTACACAGTGTTTCCAGGAAAAGATACAGGGACCTGGAGCAAACCAGACAGAATTATCTTGGAGTCAGGCCTTTCTCCAAACACAGTTTTTTTGGTCATTTTTTAAAGTAATATCTAATCTCATCAGCCTGACTCTATAACTTGATTGACCTTTGGAGATTGCATTAAGGAAGCAACAACAGCATGCTCAACGTAGTTAGGACCATGAGAAGAAGCATTTGATACAAATATCATGTGTGTGACCAGACATCGTTTATGTTGGGACAAATGCAACAACATGCTTTGAATTCAGGCTTTTATTCTTTCTTACCCCTTTTCTGGAACTTTTTTTTTTCCATGCCTGCCCTTCGGTGGTGACCTTTTAAATCTGGCAGAGCAAAATGTCTGCTGCCATAATTTAGCCATCTTTTGACCTGCTGCATGTGGTGCTGGTACAATGGGATAGGACCTTTTTCTTGTGGTTTTTGAACTGTGTGGGTTTTTTTTTTTTTCATTTGGGGGGAGGGGGAAGCTGTAGCAGCAGCAATGCAGAACACAGGAATGCTGGATTGCTCTCAACAGGGAATTTTTCCTTACCAAACCCCTGCATGCAGTGGGCAGCCTCTGTTCACACAGAGCCCCCCTCAACCCTTCCTCCACACCCAAAATGACAGAAGATCTCCAGAATTAATCTTGCAGCAAAACCACTCAGTTTGGAGCAGGCAAACTGTCACTCTTTCCCAATCACTAAAAAGTGGGGAGTTGCCCAGTTTGCTGGTGCTCATTTTGAGCAGGGGGAGGATGGAAAACTGACAGCAAGCCTACAAATCTACGGAAGAGCGATCTGTCCAGATGCAGATGTCTTGGTGGCTGCATTTAGTTTTAGGAGCAGAAAGCAGGGGTCCCATCTAAAGACAACTGATGTTGTCTTCTCTTGACAAGTTTTCTCAAATCTGCAATTTAATAATTTTTCCTCCCAAATTTGGGTGATGAGGAAGGACAGTCACCTACACTGGCATGACACATCTGTCATCTTTCAGCGTTCTGAAATTTCAGGGGAAGCAGGGAAAAGGGTGCAGCTCTTAACCCTTTCACTTCATATAAAAACTAGAGATGCACCTGCTCCTCCCCCTTGTACACAGAGAAGGAAGAAGGGGCTGGGGGGATCACCAGACACCTGTCCCCGAGGCAGGGGCAGACACAGAATTTCACAGAGTATCCTCCACCCATCAGCAGTTCTGCCTTCAGCAAGCAGCACTGCAGTGAGGATGAATTAACAAATTGGGTTATTTAGTTTTTTTGTTTTTTGGGTTTTTTTTGCTGTATCAAACCAAGGAGGGAACAGCAATGACACTGATAATATCTGCTCTATTCCTCCTGTCAGGAAAATGCCATCTTTCCACTCAGGCAAGATTTTTTTTCTGGGAAACTTAACATGCTTGCAATCATTTTCTAAATCTGTTTCCTTCTCATGCCGGTTTTTTTCCTTCCTTCTTTTTGTTTTGGGAGGGGGGAAGAGGGGGAGTGGATAAGAAATACTTGTCCCCTACACCAGCTTTTTGATACTCTGCTAAAAGCAACAGTGTACTTGTTATATAATATTGGCAGTATTGCACAAATGAGCCAAACAGGAGGCATGTGGGAGTTGGTGGCAAGAGCTAACTTTTCCAAAAAGCACACCTTAAAACCAGAAGGATGAGGAGAAAGAGCTGGGTCTCAGAAGAAAAGGATTTATGGTGGTTAAATCAGGCAAAATTATGAAGTGCTTGTATGTCTGCTAAAATAATCTTATATTTATACAAGCACATATATAAAATAGATTAAAAAATTTCTTTTTCAACAGTTCATGAAGAGAACTGTTTATCTGCCACCACAGTGAGATTATGTGATTAATAACAAGATTACTCAGGATACTTAGCTCCAGATCTATTTGTTCAGACACAGCACATACCTATCAAGACTGATAATCTGGCAAATTACAGTAAATTTTGCAAATATATACTGGCTTTTATTCAGAGTAAACCTCAGGGATCTTGTAGCAGAGGAGGTAGATTTGTATAAGGTGGATGAAAACAAGCACCTGCTTACCCCAACAGGGAGAAATTGTGATTTTTGTGTTCACCTTCAAATTATCCCATGGTCAGGCTGTTGAACAACCTGCACTGGGTGCTACCACCAACCCTTACATGTTTCAGGGGTGCTGTTATAAACCACACTTGCGTATTTTACCTGTAATTATCAGGTGAGAGGCTACGAGGAACAGGGAGAATAAAGAAAGGTGCTCTTATGGCCACTCCAGGAAAATGCTCAGATTTGGCTGCTCCTGGAGACAGAGAGTAATTGGGACCCAGCCTGGGACCATCAGGGGTCACAATGAGAGGCCTCAGAGGAGCACAGGAGACACCCACTGCTGGATGTGTGCTCGTGGAGGAGCAGTCCTTGCTCTTTGCTTTGCTCTCTGACTCTCTCCCCAGCAGTTCACTCCGCATTATGACTGAATTAGGTGAGGAGGTGCTGGGGGAAGCGCTCTTGGCTAACTTCAGAGTACAGCCAGGCTCATTAAAACCAGCACATTTGCTGCAGTGCGTGCAGCATTTCCTCTAGGTTTTAAGGTTGTGTTGGTAAGTGAAGTTCTAAGCAGAAAGAATGCATTTTAATTTACTTTTTAGCGGCTCTTTTATAAGTATTCAGTGTCATGCTGGATTTTAATATTTTTTTATTACTATATGGAGTATAAAAACCATGAATACAGTATCCTAATAAAAATAAGCATTCTTCTAGAAGCCTAAAGCTGCTAAACACACAGCACATGTTCATTAGCACAGTTCTGGAGTGTGAAGAGGAAGGGAATCAAGAACCCAAGATCCACAAGCATCAACACAAAAGCTCAGGGCTTTTCAATAAAGTTTTGTCTCCCCAGAAAACTGAACCCAGAGAGCCCATGAGCTGCTTGTAGAGACAAGCCTGGACTTGGGGCATTAAATCACTCCCCAGCAGTTTGATTTGGGGCAGTGGCATGCAGGATTAGCATACAAATAACCATCCTTCCTGTCAGGCACAAACAGGGCAAGGTTGTCACAGGTGTCAAAACTTTGATTGACATCCCACCTGATTGACAATAAGGTGCCTGGCCAGGAGGAGAGCCCTGGCTTGGAGCTGTTCCTGGACCAGGGGGCCAGGGAGGGATGGCAACAGCACATGAAGAGCAAGGACACAGCAATTCCAGATGGATTTGCAGGCAAAGCCATTTCAATTTTAAATATTTGGCTTTACTAAGGCACGTTTCTAAATTAACAAGCTCTATACCTTTCAATAAGTTTATGCAGGGCACAGCAAGTCAAGCTTGGAGTACATGTTTGTGGGATTAGATTTCATGTTATTTTGGTATAGAGCATTCTTAAATGTATCAGATTACAGATTAAGTAACTAGATTTAAATAAAAAAATTAGTGCTGAGCTGCTTGTTATTGCAACTGCCCTCCTCCTTCTTAATGCTTTGTGTGAGGCAGACAGACACATTAGGCTTAGAAAGACTTCTTTGAAAAGGTTTTTTTTGTAAATCCAAACATCAAGTCCTAGATACTTTTGAATTCCGTGTAAAATTTGTTCAACATAAATTAGGAAGGGAGAAATGAAGTCCGTTCTTTACGGGAAGAAGAGTTTTAAAGTTTTCTATTGTCTTAGAATCTTGATTTTTGATACAAATTTTGAGAAAGGGTAGTAGCTCGGAACTGAGCTCAGTCCTGACTTCAGAAAAAAACCCAAAATTTATGTAGAAACAACCACATTGAGAGAAGATAAGGAAATAACTCACAGTAATTGCAATTTCCATCCCTAATCTGCAGCCTGTAACTCATTTGAACTATCCCTACCTAGAAATCCTTTCTTAAAATGTATCTAAAAGACAAAACCAAATTCAGTGGTTGTTACTTGAACTATTGTTAGAATTTGATAAAGAATAATAAATTCTTCTCTCTAAGAGTGAAAATATTTACAGAAGTGGTTAATTATTAAAACCATTTGCATCAACTTTTCTTTATTCCTATTTCAAACATCTGCAAAGAAATAATATTATAAAATAGAATAAGATAACATTTATTTCATCCCGTGGTGGATCAGTAATGCTGTTCAATGTAAGGTTACAATATAATAAATACTATTTACTAAGCTTAAACCCGAGAGATTGAGTACACTGATATTTATGGCTTGGACGCTTGTCATGAATAAAAATCAGGCTGTGTTCTCAAGCATTTTGAATGTTATATCAAAATGTATATAAGAATATCAAGAAAGATGTGATTATTTCTGTACATTAAGTTTGAGTTTTGCTAAAAACAAAGGTGTGATAGCAGCAATGCAAGAGCAAGGGTGCATTTACTACCTGGTGTAGGACAGCATCTTCTTAATTAGTCCAATGCATCAATTACAGTATATTCAAATGTGCAATTTGACATTCTTACTCTCACCATCCCAACTCAAAATTCTAAAAGAGGTACAATAAAGTCTACAGTGTTATCTTCTCATACCTCCCACCCCCAAAATACTTTATCTTTGAGTGCAATTATCACTTTCACTTGCTATGTGCCAACGTGAGATATTATCATTTTTGCAAATGAAAAGATGAAAAGTTTAAATCCCACTACTGCAGAAAGCCACTTCACTCAAGATCTGTAGGGGAATGTCCCAAGGAACATCATTCCAGAGACAAACTCTCTGCTCTTTATAAAAAGCAGTGATTTTCTGCTCATGAAAAGTTTCCCCGAGCCTTGTTTTGCTATAAAATGGATCAACAGGGCTCACTCTGATCCCAAAGGAAAATATCTTGCAGTTAATAATTGGGATCATTGCTTCTCTTTGAAAAAGAGGTGTGAAATACTCTCCAGCTGTTCTGATGTCAGGTGGGGAGAGGGACTGGATCGTGGATTCTTTATATTGGCACTCCATCACAACATCTCAGCACATGCCTAAATTAGGTCTGAAATTAAACTAACCATGCCAATTGCCACGGGGCTGTCAAAATTCTCCATTGTCTGTGCTCATTTAAACTCAGTCTTTACTGGTTTAGGGAAGATGAGACCAGGACCATCTCACAAGAACCTGGAGAACGTGGGATGCAGAATTCCCCCGTGATTTCTACATGTAAATATCACGCCAAACAGACAGGTAGAGATTTATTTGTGATTTGAAAGATTTATATGAAATTTGACAGCTAAAAAAGGTGCACCTTTCCAGAGGTGACTTGGAAATCCTCTTTATTACTTTTTAAATGAAGGATCCACTGATCCCCACAGCCATTTTTAAAAGTCCCAATGGGATGCAATGAGACCCAAGTGTGGAAGGGCCAGTTGAGATTCAGGATAGGCAAGAGGCAGCTTCAGGAAGATGTGAAGTAACAGCACCAGAATTACATTGCAGGGAAGGAGGTGTAGAACATGCAAAGCTTTTTGAGAAGGTAGACTCATTTGCATTTGAGAAATTTCAAAAATTCCAGAATATTTTGTCCAAAAAATTCCCCCAAATGTATAACTAGTACTTGGATTAATTAAAAGGTCATGCATTAGCATACTAAGGAATCTACTGGGAAATGAGCCATCAAAAAATAATGCATTTAAGAAGGTATTCCCAAAATACAGATTCTTAAGGATGGCGATAGTTAGGACCAGTTTCATTTGGAAACCATATGAGTACTGCATACTGTGTATTTTGGTTTCCACATCCATCATGAATATACTGAATTTCAGTGAGAAATTAAAAAACAAAGCAATTTATAAAGTCAGAAGGGTTAAAGAAGTATATAACAACGTTAACCCGTTTTGATTTTTACATGTTATTCAAACATTCACATCCAGAAGAAATGTTGTATCTTTTCTGGAAGACTTGAAAAATACAGTAAATAGCAAGTAACAAATTCTGTATTAGATATTTTCTTTTAATTTTTTTTTATTTTTAGTTCTGTGGGAAAGGTCCCTCAAAAATTAATTAAAATTTCAAATGAATTTAAAAAAATTAGAAATGTATATTTTTTAAGGAACAGATATGTAGGAGAAATTAGAACTTTTTAAAAGCATCTCTGTTTCAGGCTGTTAGGACTAAACATAATTCTACTGGGTTATGCATGGATGCTTTGTTTCACGTGTGCTTCTGGTCAAAAATGCAGAAATTTTCCAACTAAACCTTGGCTATCAAATCCCATATCACAACGTAGTTGATAATATTTATTCCTGAAGTCAATAACTTTAATACGTGAATTATTTTAAAGATATTTCACAAGAAGCACTAATCATATTTCACAAGAAGCACTAATCACAAAGTCACTTCTGAGGAAAAAAGAAAAAAATATATTAGCAAGGGTGAAAACACGAAAGTTGCATTTCTTTTAAAAGAGGTTTCAGGAAATTCTAAGCAGAGCTACAGAATTGTTGTTCTTTCGCCAGGAACGTTATCCCATCCTCTGGCACTGCAGAATTACCTCGGCTTCCCCAAAATCACCGCTTTTATTAAGCCTTACTGAGCTCCTCTGTGTTGGCAAAACCTTTGCAGGAAAATAATTTTCCATCAAAATACACGGCACTGTAGTGCTGTAATGAAGAGCTGTAGGACAGGCTTTAAGAGGCACGGCACTTTCATCTGAAAAGTCTCCTGAAATTCTTTGAACGTTTCCAGGGGATTAATGAGGTATTTTGACAACACGCGAGAAGCGCCTGGTTCTTCAAGAAGCCTTATAAGAGGGAAGATTCACATCCTTGAAAATTAAACTGTGTATTTTAAGCCGCTAAAAATAACACAATTATTAAAAAATTTGGCAGCTCTGAAGAAAAAAAAAATACCAGCAGATACCAGGAAACACATGGAACTACTGAAGAGCGTCAAACTTGAGTACACACATTTCACAGCATTTCAACATGACTTAAACACCAATTTTAACAGCTTAATTGAATGTTTCTTATTAAAAGCTATCACAGATGAGCTAAAATAAGAACGAGCTAAACTAGCCAGAGTGTAACTAAATCAAAAGCATTATTCTTTGCAGGTTGGGTGGATTAGCTTTGCGCGTGTGCGTCGCTCTCCTTATCCCTTTCAACAACTGTTGAGGTGTTTGGAGGTTTTCAAAACCTCTGGCAATTAGTGGAAGAGAGAGGATTCTTGCCTTTTTTTTCCTCTTTCCAAGACACACTAAATGATACCATTTATGTAAATTTAGAAGAGCATTCGTTGCACACAGCAAAATTAGAACACGTGAATCGCTACACCTACCATTTTCTTAAGTATTTTACAATATTTTAGGGCATATTCCTGCAAGCTACTAGTCCCTTGAATGCTTTAATGTGTTGCAACAAGGATAATAGGGTATAAATAAGGGTCCAGATCTAAAAAGTTTTAGTGAAGAAAGTGGAGCTCTCAAGCCTCACTTCCATAAATACCTCAATATTCCTGAAAACCCTGAGTGCTTAAATCTTCAAAGGTCTACCCTTATTTAATCAAGCTGGGCAAGAAACATGTTGGGAGGGCATTTTGAAAGCAATTTATAGGCCACTACCTATGAAAATATCCACACAGAGTGTTTATACTTGCATTTAAGCGAGCTGATATCTTGGGTGTTTGCAATACTGCCCATGACATGAGAGAGGAATGGGATCTGCTAACAGGCACCAGGCCACAAGACATTTAGAGTCCCTCTAAGTACTCCTACACAATAATTTTTTTAAAATAATAATTGGCTTTAGAGTGCCAGCAGTTGTACAGGAAAAAGCTGTTTCCTAAATTCTGCCCTTTTCAGTCTGCACTGAAGCTAAATATTTTACAGAGGCAGCATCTTTATAATGCTTATGGTTGAACACTACTTTCTGCAGTCAAGTGTCATTATTTACAAGATCTTCTCCAATATCCATTTTTAGAGTCTTGGCTTTTCTCAGGTCTTTCCACCAGCAAGTGGAAAAGAGAAAAAACCCAACGTGTTCTATCCTTTCAGGAATGGTGATCTACTCATTTTCATAGCTGTTCAGTGGTACTTTTAAAGTCTGCAGTATATTTACAGATAATATCAATACTGAGGTGGAGGGGGAAGAATGGGGGGAAGAGGGTAGGCTTCCTGTCATCGTCATCCCTATTCTCAATAAGGTTCTAGATGTGTTTAAGGGAAAAATTTCCACCCCAATATATTGGTTTTGTTAATCCTTTTCTTATGATCTTGCTTGCCTGGCTAGGGAAATTATGCAAAAAGTAATAAAAGTTCTAATTCAATTTCCATGTTAAGAGATGGATTTGGGGAAAAAAATGTATATATCAGAAACCATATTCTTTGTGTTTACTAAGAGATATGCACTCCAACATTTAGTGTCATGGAGCTGGAGTTAAAACCAGAAACGGCAAAGATAATTTAGCTGCATGAATGCCTGCTCTTCAGTAAAATGCTGCCAAAATTAAATAGGAATGAAACAGCACTTTGTAGTCATTGGTCGCTCAGCGGGGTTTGCGTAGTTAAAAACCTAAGTGAAAAGGGTGATTGACCTACATTGCAACTAGCTTAGCACAGCTGTACTTTCATATTTCTGCTGCATCCGAGGAAGCTCATTATTTAATACAACTGAGTTACGTATAATTGTCGGTCTTTTATTTTACACTTCCAGGGGCCAGATATTAATCTCAAATGTGCAGCAGGCGTTACCGTGCATCTGGAAGCATCCACGGCTGCCCATTTGCAGGCAAGGCTGAGAGAAGGGAGAGCACACAGTTGCACCTGAAATTAGGAGGCTGCCCAGGGGTAGGAGAACCTCGCAAATATGCAGAAATCAAATGAGCAGATGGAACAGAGAGCAAATCCCTTGGCACCCCAAAGGCAAATGCTCTGCTGTTCCCCTATTGTTTTGAGCAGAAGCAGCCCAGAACGTGCAACCAAAGCACATTTCACACAACTCATACCTGCGGTTTAAATAAGTAATAACATTCCAGTTAACAACCAGTTTGACATGTTAACAGCCCAAGGGCTGTTAACATAATGACTGGTCATTAATGGCAGTAATGACAGATTTCAAAGGGAATATTGTGCTTGTAAATGGACATGCTGCCAGTCAGAAGAGAGGACAGAGCAGGATAGGCTGATGCATTAAGATGTCACTGTACAGCTCTGGAGGAAAAAAAGGGGAGAAGAAAAAAAACTTCTTGCATATTCCACTTACTATAAATGGACTTGAAATATTGGCGTAAACCTAAGTTCCTTAAATTAAGTCTTCACTTTCTAACCCAGGAGTGTATAAGCAGAAGACAGAAGCCTGCAGGGGAATTATACTCCGCATATCATTTTCGTGGAGCGTGTTATTTCTAACATTGAGCCCTTTCTTTGCGCCAGTCAGTTCCCATTCTCGTTAACAAAACGGAGCTCGCTCCTGCCACGGCCACCCTGATACCCCGGTGTCCTGTGCCACCTCGGGAACCACCCCACACAAATCAGATTCCAGGGCCCCTCACACCCAGAGCATCTCTCAAGCTCATTACCTCATTAAAGATTCCTTCCGTTCCCTCAATCCCTCCCAGTCCAGGGTAAAAAGGTTTCAATATAGTATAATTACCTAATTTTACCAAAGGAGGCGGCTAAAGCAAAACAAGTTTTGAAGTTCTGAAGATGCAGAGTATTTATGGGAAGCTCTAAGTGGGGACCTCAGGGCTCAACTGTGGCACAAGAGCGTGCGTCAGGGCTGAGGGAGGGCGCAGTTTTTTTGGCAGGCACCTCTAAATGAAAGACACTGGAAGCATTTTCGCAAACAGGCAAAGACACAATCACAGCATTTGTGAACTTAAACGTGAATCCTAAAGCACCCAAACTGGCTGCATTATTGCTAGTAGCATCTGTAGAATGCCTGTCTTATTGAAAGGCATAATGAACACTGAGAGACAAGTTAATAAGCAATTTTACTCTTTATAGTATCGTTCAAGCCACATATCCTCTAGAGGGCACCACATAAATTAATAGGAAGCCAGAACAGTTTTACACGCAGCAAAGGCTCCCTTTATGGTTAAGAAGAAAAAAAAAACTAAAGAAGATAGTCTGAAACCATAATCGAACTCTAATGTGATCATTAGTACAATGTAATTTGTTCCTTAAATTCATATCAAGTGGGTTGCTAAATATGAAAGCTTATTTGACTACAAAGCTAGAGAAAATTTAACTAGTTTGTACATTAACATTAAAAAGATCACTTTTATAGGTTCACTGCATAACTAAGTAGATAAGATGCAATGAGGCAAATGACTATCTGCAATTATCTTAAGTGCATCAGTTTGAAGTTTAGTGTAAATACCAAGTTTAAATCTATGCACTCACATGTATCACTCAAAAAAACCCCATAACAAAATAGCATCATTAAGACTCAATAAATCCAGAGACAAAAATCAGAAACATCTTTAAACCAATTATAAGATTTCTAATGTATGCTGGTTTCACGTGCAAAAGCAAAAGGTGTACTGTATGAAGAAATAAGTGAAACAACCAGTTTTGAATGTGATCATGACAGACAAAAAAAAAAAAGTCTCCTTTCTCTGAATCACTTAGTATGAGTTTTAACAATCTGTTAGCAAAATATTTACTCCTGTTAAACCTTCAAAGACCAGAGAGCAAGAAGCGTGTGTGCATGCATCTGTGCTGGGGAAATGCTTTGCTCATATCTTTACTACCACATCATTTCTGGTTTTGATTTTAAACATTTGATTTCAAAACATTAGATCTGCTGCACTAGCACTTGGGAGATGCAGTAAGCTCAAAGACTCCAGAAATCTGGAACTTGGATGAAACAGCCATAGCAGTTCTCTCGCTCCTGCAGGCATTTGTTGTATAAAGATTAATAAAATTGGTTTTAAAAATTGGGATGCTACTTGCCCCCACAAAAATCTTTTCCAATCCCTCTCTGCACACGCTCACCTAAAGACCACAAGCGACCCAGGTTCATGTACAACAATTCCCTTCTGTTCCAACAGTTTTTAAAAGCGAGGTTTTGTTACTGACTGCTTTGGCAGCTCTAACACAATGGGTTTAAGATGCAGCCTCTATGCTAAATTCCCAGCACTCTATCTTGGGTTCAGTTCAGAGCTTTAATAGGTAGCAGAATACTTTTACCATTATGTAGTCTAAGCCCATGTGAAGAACCTGATCTGCCTTTCAGCCCCAGCTCAAGAAATGCACAGTGCATTTGTGAAGGATTTTGTTCCACTCTTTTTTTTCTAGAGGTGGTTACGCGGAGAGCCAGGGCACCAAGAGCTGTTAGTGCTTTAGTCTTGATTCCTGTTCCAAGCTGCCCATGGTGCATGATTTGGAAGCTGATCAGTGTGTGGGAACCACCTGTTTGGTACCTGTACTTAAGCTGAACTTGGAAGTTAATGCATTCAGAAAGAATTTTAATTTTTCCCCAATGTATTAGTGACTTCAACGTCCCTTTAAAAGGAAAAGGCTTCACTAAAGGGGCAGGGGAAATATTCCCAGAAGTTCACCTTAGCCTGGAGCAGCAAGTCTCATTAGGGCCCCTCTACAGGGAATGGAGGAAAGGTGTCACTGTAGGAAATAGGTGCTGGGAATCACCCAGAGGAGCCTTTTCTCTCTATTTACTATTGGGAGCCCAGGGAGACTGAATTTCCCAGTTAAACTCCTACCCTGCAAAGCAGCCCTATTGACACACGATGTGTAAATAAACCATCCTGGTGCTGCCCATCAGTACTCTGACTTATTCCTCAAATACTTTTGACAATGTAGGTCCACAAGCAAACAAGAAGGTGGAAAAGCAGGTGCCAATTTGCTTTCTCTAAAGAGTGGCCCCAGGTCAGCCAGCATCCCACCCAGGTTACCAACTGAAGCAGAGTGGGTTGGAGCTCAGACACAATTATTAAAAATGGGAATGACTGTTGGTCATCCTGGTCCAGCTGAGTGGCAACATTCATAAAAGCCTGAGTGTCACAAGTGAAACCCCTTGGCAAACTGAGACAAAAATGAAGACGAGTGAAATACTCCTCACTTGCAGGGTTCAAACCCTGCCCTGAAGCTGGATGAAAACCACACGTCTGGTTTCAGGCTGCTGCCAGGAGGAGGAGGAGGGGGAGCAGGAGACCACCACCTCCCCATGAGCACGGTGCTGTGGGAAGCATGGGGGCAGTTACACCCTTCTTCACCTCTCAGCATCAGAAATCTGGCAACCACCTCCACAGCCTGACTGTGCACTCTTTTTGACTCAGATTTGAGTTTAATCTCCACATTTCAGTATTTGTTTCCTCATCTGCACACACACTCAGCCTTGCAGCCCTGCTTGTGCCAGAGCAGCTCTGCAGGAAGGGCTGAGAAGCTCTCCCAAGTTTGTGAGCGAACGGAAGGAGGCCGTGACCTACCTCAGATAGTCCCTGCGACAAAGGATAAGGTTGGCTTTGGTGTACAAGGTAGAGCCCACCTCCCCCAGGCGACAGTCACAGCAGGCACATTTCAGGCAGTCTTCATGCCAATATTTGTCCAGGGCCTTTAGAAGATATCGGTCTTTAATCTTACGGTTGCAGCCAGCACAACCTTTCGGCTTGGTGTCTGGCTGGACTGAGAGCATTTGTATACCTGAAACACAATAAGACAAGAGAAGAGTGAAAATAGATATTCCCTCAAGTCTAAAAACTCCTGCCCTTTTCTTCCTCCACCTTGCTGCTCCCCCCACAGCCAGTTCATTTAAAAGTCAATGGTGTAGATAGGATAAAATAACCTAGTCAGTCCACAGCAAGCTGAAAACAAGGCTAAGATAAATCTGAGAGCAGAAACTTCCACTGCTCTAAGTTCCACAGCTTCTCTTTAACACCTCATTTACCTGGTCTCTGCTGAAAAGAAATTAGATTAAAAAAAAGAAAAGTGAAATATTAAAACAGTTCAGTTGAAAAGTCATTCCATTTCAGCCGCTGTATCCAATATTTAGCAACGCAAAATTTAAATAAACAGCCTATCTCCAATACTTAGCAACCCAAAATTTAAATAAACAGGATATCTGTATAGTAAATGTAGTTACAGCCACATATTTGGACTTTGCACTATCTTTATAAAACATAAAAGCACTTCAGATTCCAATGAGGTAAAGACTGAAGCTTTTGGAGGCACAGGGCAAGAGTTTCTGGGAGCCTTGACATAGAAATTTTGATGCTGGTAAGAGGGCGTTTTGTTTTTCAATATTTTACTTTGTTTTAGACATATTAATGAGGCAATGAGATTTCCAAAGATTTCAGCGCCAGCAACACCAGTCACAACCTGCAGTGTAAGGACTTTGTGAAAAACCCGACTTAAAACAATATGCACAAGGTCAGAGAGTTTCTAGTTTGTCAAGAAAAAAAGAAAAAAAAGAGAGAAATGCTGCCCCACTTTCCAATCCCAGTTTTAGCCAACAGCTACTTTGGGATGAGGAGTCCAGTAGTGTCCATTAAGTACATATACACCTTTTGATGTAATAGCTGAGAGCATTTAAAAAACCATTCAAACACCTGAAACACTGTTTAATGGACAGAACCAGCAAAAAGTGGAGCACAGCTGAGCAATGTTACTCAGAGCAGCACAGCCAGCTGCCAGGGATCCATTCAAAAATCAATTGCCCTCTGCTTTGCAGTAAATGGGGAGAGGTCACTGCCCCAAAGTGCTCACAGGCTGGTGTCTCTGGTCAGCTGCATGAACTGCCAGCCCAGTGCACTCAGACTGATCCTCTCAAAGTTACCTCTTAGGATAAGCAAAATAACAGCCCTGTGGATATTTTAGTGGGCATCAAACAGGAACAGACACGCTGTTCAATAGTAGGTTATCTCACTGTTTTATAAGCCAGTCATGGAACTTCAAAAAGAAAGGATGCTGCTCACTAGAGAGCATCTGAATATTGCAACGAGAATTTGTCAAGACTGGGGAACGAATGCTGTCGTCAACAAGCAAATCCTAGTCCAGCATTTGGGGTTTGGAACCCTATCATTATGCAGAGACTGGGAAAGGTCATATAGAGCCTCATAGAAAGAAGAGCAAATTCAAGAGCCCCTCATCATGAATGCTTTACTACCTGGAGCTGAGAAAGCCTGGCAGTGTCAGCTTCCACAGCAGAGCTTGGCTGGAGCTGTGACACACCAGGCAGGCTCAGGGAGCCAGAACACACACGGGCTGGGGTTGGGTTGGTCTGGGTCGCGTTTGATTTTTTGAAATCCCTCGTAAGAAAAGCACAAAAACCAGTGTAGCGTTTGAAGAAAGGGTAGAGTGTGCTTTTATGGGTATTAAGGCTACAAAGACAAGAGGCTGAAGCATCCCAGGGACCTTCACACAGGTGAATGTGAGAACACCTGCAATCCATGTGGAGTGCAGCGACTGCATGGCCACTTCAGTGACCTTCCAGCACTGCCAAGCTGAACTCCTAAGTCCCACCTTCACAGCTGATGGCTGAATTAGAAACAGCAATCCTTATTGCAACATACAATCACAGCAGCCTCGCTCCCCTCTTTGCAATGCAGCCTAGCACACACCTTGGGCATTTTTCTGGTGGAGGAGCTGTTCAGTGGCGTGCAGACAGCTCTGCCAGCAGACACCCCAAAATGCTGCACGACATCTAAATCTCATGACAGAAGTGTAAGGTCTGCATTCTTCTATATCAACCAGTATAAAAATTGTCAGTGCTGCCCCTCCCATCACTCCCCAGTTGATGCTCAGAGCTCCTCACCACATAGAGACCCCTAAGATCTGTCTCTCATTCTCAAGGGGGAGGATGAGATCCAGAGACCTGCACAGGACTCTACAGTCTGTGGCAGATCTGGGAACAAACACACACATTTCCTCTTGAGAAAGCACCACGAGACAAAGGCTGAGCCATTACAGCATTTTCAGTTGACAGCTGACTCCCCTGAAGCCAGGGTATGTCCATGCAACAGCAAAGTAACACGACTACAAATAAACTACACAAAGCAGTGAAAGTATCAGATTTTTGGTAATGAAACTATACCAGACTGTAAAGGGAAGTCCTGCTGAAACTCTAATAACATCACTTGGTGGAAAAGCCTTAATCTGTAATGCTGTTTATCACAGTAGAGTGTAAATATCCACTAGGTGCCAACAACAGGCTTATCCCCAGAACCTCTCTTTGCCCATATAGAGGACAAATGCATAAAATCGGCCACAATTTGTATAAACTTCTTGTAACTCAGTACAAAAAAAACAACTTTAGAAGCATGAAGGGCTGTTCTAGGACTTTAATCTTTAGCTCGAGGGAAACCAGAATAAACTAGGAGCTAACACAGTTAAAGGCTTTAACGAAAAAAAATCTTAATGTAAAAATTTCATCGTCTGATAAGGAAGCGGGTTAGAGAGTGGAGGCTGACAGTCTCTGATCCAGGCTGATCTACTGTCCTGAGCTGTCTGAAGGGAACAAGATGCCACAGAAACACGGCCAAACAAGTGAATGTCTGAGCAGATTGCAGTAATCAAGCCTGATAATTCCCGAGGTATACGCTGCAAACATGAGGTTATTGTATTACAAATAAATCTGCAGCTTGCACATAGCCTGCACAGCTTTGGAGGTGTTTGCTACATGAGGAGAGTAGGCAGAGCCCTGTCATTCACACTGGTTAGCCCAAACCCTCCTTGAAGGGGCAAGTGCAAAGGGGCAAACACACCAAGGAAGGAGCATTTGTAACCCTGCATGTCTGTTTTCCTGAGGCAGAGAGAGAAGGTGGTGCTGACACCCCACTGGCAGCATCTCCAGATTAAGGGATTCCATCTGCAGCAGCTTTTGGAGGGAAGGAATGCTTTTCTCCTCTGATAGATCTGACCTATTCTCACTTGGCTTGCAATGAAGCTGGTTCTACTTCATTATTTAAAATTCCCCAAACTACTGCTTCATTGTAAAAAAAGAAGTTATGCTTTTTTTGAAGGGTAGAAGGGCTCTAAACAAAGTCAAGAAGTGTTTGACATATCTCCGAATTTGAAAACATCCTTTTCTTCACACACCCTGTTTAAATCCCTCAGTTTTGACAATAAAACATTTTATTACCTATTTTTCCCTGTATTGTGTGAGCCACCTTAATGCAGATCACCTCCCAGCCCATCTCTCTCCCCTTTAACATTCCCATAAGATCGCCGTTGCAGTTGCACTTTTCAGATCCGTGCTCGTGTATTTTTAGCTCTCCCTTAATTTGGCAATAAGGATACCTTGCAGCTTACTGTCAGCCAGCCTTTCACAGGCTGTGGTTTAAGTACTCATTTATTTCCTAGGACATGGGAAGGGCCCTTTCAGAGGCTGACAGTGCCCACAAACCCATCCACACTGCTCACTGCTGAAATATCAGGTGGCAGTGCACAGCACTGCCTTCCTCTCCCCCTCCCCCAGGAAAGCAGAGCTTCTGGAGCACTTTCAAAACATCATACAATTCCCTAAGTGCTACACCCAGGCTGTAAAAAAAACCCAAAAAAAAAACAAAAAAAGAAAAATCAAACCCAGCTTTCCCTTCAGTTCTGCAGAGTCCTACCCATGCTCTGCATCACAGAGCAGATCTGTTCTCAGAACTGAGAAATTTCAGTGCCTAGTCTGTCACTGTCAAACAAACCCTTTTTATTTCACCCCAATATGCTTTCAAGGGCTTCCTCTATCCTTCCCTCCGCTCCCTCCCTTCCTCCACCCCCAGTCCCCAGGATACTGCACATAAACTGCAGAGCTGTGGCAGGAATAAGACTTCTTCATCACCATTCACCACCTTTAGGATTTTTGAAGGGAGAACTTAAAAACCCGACTCGCAGGTTTTCAGTTTTCTCTCCATCTCCCCAAAGAAGTTCAATGCAACTGACTCCCCTCCCTGTTTATTGTTATTATTGTGTGATGAAACACTGTCAACTGATTTGTAACTATGATTTCATGATAAAGAGGGAAGCTTGCTGGAAAAAGCTAAATTAGGCTCCCGGGGAAGGCAGAGAAGCAGAAATCCATCTCACTCAAATCATCACCCTTCTCAAAAATCAAAGGCAATGAAGATTTGATGCAATGAACTATATTGTGTTTGTGATTTAGAAGCATCTGTACATGGGATTAGTCCCTGATGATGCTGAGAGTGGCATGAGACACTCAGAACTCAGTTCTTGTTTCTGGTACAGGCAGTCCTTGGGAGGAAGAGTTGGATATTGAGCTCTGGATCTCTTACAAACTTTTAACGACCACTCTTCCCCCCTTTTTCAGAGGCATGAACACAGTTCTACCAAGGACAGTAGCACAAACAGCACAAAAGGGAAAAGTTGCCTCTACTTAAAAAAAAAAAAAATTGAAAAATCAGTTTGGGGAAAATTAAGTGCATCAGTCTTTAAAAGCAAACTGACAGACAACACGCAGTCAACAAGAGAGTTAGGGGTCTAGGAAAAGATAAAAAAAATACTTTTCTGGTGCTTTCCCACTTTGTAGCTTCATCCTAAAAGCATTCAGAGCTCCAGTAATTCAGGGCAACACACACAGACTCAGGAAAAAAACCCAGAAGTTAAGGTTTCAGAAGCTAAGAAACATTTCAGAACTCATATGTAGCACATCAGGAGTCGTAACTAGTTTTAGATTGGCATGTAAATTGTTCTGTGGAAAATTCTTATTGCCTCCGAGACCCTGCTATTCTGAGTTATTTGACAGTTTAAGGGAAATCATAATTAAAAAAAGAGACATAAATAATAGCCTGTGCAGTGTGGTGCACAGAAATAAGTGGAACCATTTCATTTAAACTCTGGTGAGCTTTTAATTGCCTGGATTGCATTGTGAAGCAGCCTAACGGTTGATTGCCTCCATTATGCTCTCTTGTTCTGTGCCATTCATCCGCACAGTCTCAGCTTCTGTAGTTAACACAACAAAGTAACCGCAACTCCATAACACTCGGGGGGTTTTAAAAAAAATAAAAGTAAGGATTTCTGCACGCTGAATATAGTCTCTTCTGTATACTTTTGAGTTAATTTTCCTCGGTATATAACTAAACTTCACCTCCTGCCCCTTCTTCTACAGAGGAATCTGCTTTTTTCTTTCTTATTTTTGATTTTTTTTTTTTCCTTTCTAAATAAAGGATATGGGTTGGGAAGGAGGGGATGGAAAAATAAAAAGGAAAAGAGGAGAGGTTAGGCAAAAAAAAAAAAAAAAAAAAAAAAAGGGAATGCAGTCCCACAGCTGGGAGCAGTGATACAGATTAAAAGAATTTGGCCAACATGGCTAGTCGATTGCCAAGAGACACCAAACAAAAGATTTCTCTTCTTCTTTCCCCTTCTCTTTTTGAAAGCTAGATTGGGCCTAAAAGCTTGTTTCTCTCTGTTCACTGGCCCAGAGCATCCCTGCAGGCTGTAGCCCCCTAAGGGACAGCACAGCAAATAGATGTACCCAGATCTCAGGGACCGGAGCTGCTGAGCTATGCTCCTACCCCTGGCGTGTCCCCCCCATCTCTCTCCCCCAACCCCCCCACCACCACTCTCCCCCTCCTTTTTTAGAGCAGTTGTGCTGGGAACCAATTTGATTCCCTTTTTCTCCAATGCAGCTGCAAGGCTCAGAGATACTGACATTTTTCCACTCTTATCAGTTTAATTACAGTTACCATGGCAGCAAAGTGCTAGTGCTTGGCAAAGGCCAACAAGAGATTTGCAAGACTGAGTTCAATTTTGATGCAGCTCACATGCAAAATAAAAAAAAAAAAAAAATAAATAAGAAACATATACTCCACAACAAAGAATCCCTTTTCGGAGTTGGACACTCGAGCCTTTTATGCCAATTCCTTCCCGAGCATCACAAGGATGGGGAGAGGGAGGTGTCGCGGACAGCGCGTCGCGATGTTTGTTGCACCGAGCAAAACGAATCGCTTTAAAGAGCGGTCCTACAGAGCTGTCCTAGCAAGCGGGAATTGGGGTCTCCTCGCAGCACACGCTGGCACAGCCGCTCGCCACGGCAGCGCGATGAGGATGGAAGAGGAAGGAGAACCCCCCCCGCCTCCCCCGGGAGCGCACCGCTGCGCGCCAGCGCCGGCCACCGCCGCCTTACCAAAACTTTTCTCCTTTTTCTGCATGAGTTGATTTACGGGCGCCTGGAGAGCTCCTTCTCATTGAAGCACCAAATCCCGGCAAAAGTAGCAAGTGCTTCCTCGGCTCGGGTCAAGTGAGCGGGAGCGCGGCGCGCCGCAGCGGGGGCGGGGGGCGGCGGGGCTGGGGCTGGCGATGGGGACGGGGGGGACGGCACACCCCGAGCCGCCGGTGGCGAGCGACAAAGCCACATGCTCCCCTAACTCTGCCGTAAGCCTATAATCCCAGCGGTCTCTTAGCTTTGTTGTAACAAATGGGTTTGATTAAACTGTCACATGCGGCGTTAGCATACCGTGTCGTGCTCGCTGGGAAGGGAGAAGGGGGGGAGAAGGGCAAAAAAAAAAAGAGGAAAAAAGAGAAATGCTCGCAGGCAGAAGTAGCGCTGCCCAAGGCCAGACTGGCTGCCCTTCCCTCTCGCCGGTCCGGGAGAGGGAGGATGCGTGAGCCCGGAGCCCGCAGCCGGAGCGCGTCCCTGCCGCCCCCGGCCAGCGCTGCCCCCCGGGCTCCCCGCCCCGCTGCTGCCTCCGCTCTGCCCAAAGGGTTAACCCTGCACCGAACCAGTTGCAAATTAAACTGCTGTACGGGGAGGCTTGTGGATTAAAGCCGGGGAGTGGGAAATTAACCGACTCCCTTGATAATTGAGAGCATGTTTCGAGAAGCTCTGGAAGAAGCAAGAATAATAATAACAATAATAACGGGGAGGGGGGTAGTGTTGGGGCTGCAATTCATTGTTAACTTTGACTGCTATTTCTCGAGACGTACAGCCGGATGGGTTTCGCTCGGCATCCTCTGCTTGCATGTATTTCATGTCTCATCATAAAAATAATGAAGCCTCACATGATTTAAACAAAACAGTCTCAGCAGAGCTGCAGCTCGAGTGAAAGTTGCAGTGCAGAGATGTGTGTGTGTATTGCAGCCCCGGCTTATGACTCAGAGAGGGAGAGAGAGAGAGAGAGAGAGGGAGAGAGAGGGAGAGAGAGAGGGAGAGAGAGAGTGATGCAGGCACACATACACAAATGACCCAAAGCTTATGTACACAGTTGCCTCACTTACCTTCTCAATTAAGCGATACAGGGGAGGCAGTTCAATAAGCACAGTGGCTGCTTTGTAGCTCTTCTCCTTGGAAAAGGTCAAAAAGAAGCATTGTTTGGGGAAAAAAATAAAGAGGGGGTGGGAGAGATGGGGAGGGAGATCGCTATTCTTTAAGTTTAAAATAATGAGGTCCTCAAGGATCCGCCAAGTAATTGTGTTGACCGCATCCGAGCTACAGGTGTCCTCCTTTTAGTATCTTGCAGTCCAAGGCTGTCTGTCTCCGTCCTGGCTGAAGACAACTTACCTAAAGCAGCGTGTGAGGAGCCGAGTTGAATGAAGTCAGGGCTTTATCAGCTGCAAAATGCAATCCCTTACCAGCCAGACATAATACAGCAAAAGAAAAGGTCACTCAGTTATTACTGAGCCAGCAGAGCCCAGGCAGCTCTTGTGGAAGACCACAGAGAAGCAGCTCCCTTCCGATTTAAGGCTATTTACCTCTCTCCCCCTCCACCCACCCACCCACCCTTCCTCTCCCCCCTCCCAACTCCCCCTTTCTCTCTCTCCCTCTCGCTTTCTCTCTCGTTCTGCAGCTCGCTCAAGTACAGCCGCCCTCGGAAAGTGCAAAGCAGCCAGGAGACAGATTGGGCTTTGTTGGTAATTTCCCATGGTGAAAATTTACAAGCCTGCAAGTGCAGTCAGCAAAACCACATGCATATGCTAGACACAAACACCAGGGACACACACACACACACACACACGCACACACACACAAGTGACCTCTGCCGAAGCGGCTCAGGATCACCTTCCCGGAGAGCGCTCCAGGAGCACACCCGGGCGAGCAGGGGAGCGTCGCGCCCCCCACCCTCCATCACTCCTCCCAAAATACTTGGCTTGAACAAAACCAGAAGTTGCCCACGCAAAAAGGGGAAAAAAAAAAAAAAAAAAAAAAAAAAGAGAGAGAGAGAGAGAGAGAAAGCGGCGAGATACATATCTCTCTATTAATGAGTAATGAGAAAAATCCCTGAAGGTGAAAACTCTGCCTGTCTCCGTGCTAGATCTGAGCTGCTCAGAGAGCGGTGGAAACTCCGGCGTGAAAGTTTCCCTCTCCCCGGCGCGGTCCCCGGCCGTGCCACCCTCGGGCCCCGCTCGCCACTTGCCACCCCCCTCGCTGCACTTTGGAAGCTGAGTGCTGAAGGAAGCCAAGCCATTTCCCCCCTACAGCATCCTCGTCCCAGGAGGTGAAGACAGATCCTTATTCTCTACCTAGTGTTGGGGAGGGGAAATAATAGACACGGGGGTTGTTAGAGGTGCTGAACACCCTTGACCACCAGACAGACAGACAGACAGACATGCAAACACGCAAGAGGCAGAGCATACTTTGATATTCAGTCACG
>JAVTVJ010000243.1:312500-352500 GCA_034509425.1 Eopsaltria australis | reverse complement strand
AGAAAGATGAATGCAAGTGTTGCAACTTTTTTATTGATCTTCTATTAGCAGTTTCAAGTGTTTTTCTAAGACAGAAGATGGAAAATCAGGTGTTCAGTGTCCAAGGATCAATCAAGAAGGCTCTATCAGAGTTGAGAAATATTAGTTTTGTTGTCCTGGTTTCTTTTCCATTTTAAAATCAGTAATAATCTTGAACCTTGTCATCTGATAAGTGCACATTTTTGCACTGAAATCCTTGGTCTTTGCTCTTTAGCAATGAGCACTAATTTTAGCACAACCCCCTTACAGGGTATTTGGCAACTACATCATGGCACTTTTTAAAGCTTGGATTAAGGGAACAGCTCACATGAAGTCCCACTGAAATCACTGAGACTCTGGGCGATGGATTGAGCTATAGGTTGGATCAGGGCCATATAGGAATTGCACAAACTGAAGGCACTCTCATAAACAGAATATAAAAAAATAAAAATATCAAAGTGTGGCTGATGAAGAGTATATCACAAAGACTCTCAAGATGCTAGCGGTGTTAGAGAAATTAATTTCTTTGCCAATAATAATTTTTTAACATTGCACCCGGCAGAGACTTTATTCAGCTCCTAAAAGGTTAAAATTGAGGTGGGGAAAAGAAGAAGAGAAAGGATAAAAAGCCCATCTGGCCTTAAAAAAAAAAGAAAAAAAAAAAGCGTACCAATTTTTAACCCAGATTTGAAAACTGCCAAGTTATAATAAACACCTGGAAACCTGGGTTTATAATGGAAACTGCAAGTGACCTCTGGTTGCAATGAAGCCTGGACAATAACAATTTACAGAGCAGCTGAAAGTCATTCATAACCAACTGAATAAACTGACTCTGAAGTAGGAGAAGCAACAGTGTCGGTGAGAACGCGGTTCAAAGACTAACGCAGCAACTGGAGGGATTTTCATAGCAAAAAAAAATTAAAGCCCTGCCAGTTTTCTAAATGGCTTTTTTGGGCATATTGCCATCTCCTGCCACTCCCTCCTTCCCTCCCTTTGAGGATATCAAAATCCAGGCAGCTTGTTCTTTCTAAGGCTGAATTCCACAAACTGCGGTTTCGATCTCAACAAAGTGGTCACTGTGATGGTGCTGGGGCCTCACCTACAGAGCCCGGCCTGTCCAGGGGCTGGCATCAAGTTTCTCTTTCACAATTTTTATATCCTTTGTTGTGCTGTGCATTCTCTGTACACGCTCTTTGAAAAACAAAACAAAAGGACATCCATAAATAAAAAGCGACCGTTTGTGTTCAAGCCCTCCCCGTCAAGTCCTGAAGAGGAGACACCCACCATGTGTAAGGAGAAAAAGGCAGGAAACTGAGAATGCAGTGTGGCTCATTGTCCCTGCAGGAACAACTCGGGACAAAGTTTGCCAAAGTACTTCAGAGGTTTAAGAAATAATCCTATTTTCAAAGGTCAGTTAAGAAATAATGGGTCTGTCCATCCACTTGCAATGAAACCTATCCTTGGAGGTCAATGGGAATACACAGGGAATCTGAAGTTAAAAATCTCTGAGTTTCTATGGGATCTGGGTCTAGTTTGTCCCTTTTTCTCCTAGGTTTGGCTTACTATTACAGAAGACCATTTCTAACTTGCATTTCTTTTAAATGCTGCAGCAATGGGTATACACCTTAAGTATCCACTTTCCCTCCAACTAAATTTTGCCTTCAAAGCCTCCTTCTCAAGAAACATTACAGATTTCTGCCTTTTGTTTGCATCTCTCCAAGTCTTTCTGAACCCTACCAGCAAGTGGAGCCCTCAGCTGTGAGCTAAGCAGGCAAGGCAGTCCCCATCCTTGAATAATTTCAGGTTCTTCTGTGCAGGATCAAGACTGGTACCTGCAAGTTTCACAGACTCCTCAGCTGAGGAAATTTAGCTCCTAATGCCCAGACTCAGAGTTTTATGAGTGGTTAAAGGTTAGCACACACAAGCCACCAGCTGGAACATAGCTACCAAATGTGGGCCTCTGGTAAAGCAGAAAGGGGATTGGGATTTAAGGAGCTCCTTGGTGCTGCAGCCTGGGAGGTTGAGCACAGAATCCTTTGAGGACTTGGTGGGAGCCCTGAAACTCATGGTTCAATTTGTGCCCTCTGCAGAAAGGAAATGGGGCGGGATTGCTTAACTCTGAGTACAAATGAGGGCCAGAGATAAAGATTGTGAGTGAAAGCCAGTTTTAGCAAATATCCTGCAAGGGGACACTCTTGGCACCATCTTTAGTGATATAATGCCACCTACTGAGTAGCCACTAGTGCAGCCTGGAGCTTCCAGGCTTTTCCCAGGGGATCCATAGTTCTCTACTGATCCAAGCGTGACCCTACCTAACACATGAGAAGACCAGAGCCCTACCAACTGGGATGGCTCTAGGCTATTTGCCAAAAATTATCTGTATTTATTGATGAATTTATGAAAATTTCCAGTTTTGTGGGCACCTGGTGCTCTAGTAGAGAAAGAGCTACGCCTCATTTTCATTTTATTGTAGAGGGAACCCTATGCCAACTGCTTTGGAAAGTATCCTGACCACCACCATGCATGATTTCACAGACACTCCATGAGGATTCAACAAGAGTCTCTGGTAAGAAAATACGAGGAGTAGCAGAACGAAGAGATGAGAATTAGAAAATCCTGAGGTAAAAGTTCAGAACAATTCTTGTATAAAAACCCAAGATTGATGCACCCCCTAGTAAAATCATGCTGCAGCATAGTCCTGAAGTAAGAACACATCCCATTAGTACAGCCATGGAACAAGGGCCCATTCAGTTATGAAACATCCCATTTCCTCAGTTTTAGGCCTTATGTAAGTTAGCACCTTCAAACCCCAGAAATAATAGAAAGCCATGTGTTGTTTCTTTCCTCCCTGTGGTGTGCTTACCTAAGTCTGCAAGTCATATGCAAGTCATTCACAAAGAAAGATCAATTCAGTACTTCAAAATCCTCGTGAGAGAGAGGGATTCAGCCCATCTCAGGAAGAGAAAGCTAAACCACTGGCACTGCAGCTTTCAACAGGGCCCATCCACTTCAGGCAGCTAACATTTCACAACTCCTTTTTATTTTTTTTTTTAACGTTTGGTATCTCATGGTTCTTTGTATGCTGAAAGCACTGTTCCTATTCATTTCAGGTGGGAGTATTTGGCACCTTTGCCAACCTGACCCCAGGTGCCTTGCGTCAGGAATTCACAAACAAAGAGCACACAGTTAGTAACTGTACAAAGGAATAAAAGAGATACAATCCTATTTATTTTCCAGTGATAAAAACTGGATACTTTGAACAGAAAACTCTCCTTGTTTTCCAGTTGTGATACCTTGTGTTAATCGATTTACATCTCTTGTAAAGTATAAGATATAGATCCTATGGATGTTAGCCTTTTCCATCATATAGTTAAAGTTTTTTTCCCAAGGTAGCTTCTTTCATGCAGTGAATTAGAGAGGTGATTGTGTTATTAAAAGCTAAAAGCAGTGTAATGATTTGTATTCATAAGGGAAGTAAATTGAGGTTGCATGTAAATACAATAATACTGGTATTTCCTGTGTGGAATTCCAGTATACTTGGCTTTTCATCACGAATATTTTTAATGTAGCTCCTCTATTGGAAAATAAAAAGGGGTGGGATAAAATAAAAAAGTCTAAAATAGTGAATCAGGTGGCATTTAAGACTCTTTAAAGCAATTTAGAATCTTCAGCCTGTAGACCAGAGCAGCATTGATGCCAGTGGCAGTGACACAGCCAGCAATGTGGTGCCCACTTTCCTGATAGTTCCACTTGTTGAAAACAACGCAGGACTCCTAAATTTTGGCTGCACCATTGTCTTCCTTACATTTTCTCTTATGCAGGACTTTTCTGCTCCTTTTTGACTGCTGTCTTCATCCGCCTTAGCTCACCTAGCTGTCTCTTGGTGCTTTGCTCTTTCACTTTCGTGTCCCGCAGCTCTTCTCTCCCTTTTATTTAATTTTCTCCTCCTGAAAGGCTGAGCTGAGGGGCACAGCAGAGCTTTGAAGCCCCTTCCCTAGAGCTTCTGGGGTGCCTGGGTGGGGATAGGTGAGGAACAGGGAGAGTTTGCTCTCAGGCCATGGGCATGGCCACAGGGCAGCCCAGGCAGACAGGAGGAAGAAGAACAGGGAAAGGATTAGAGCCTTTAAGTGGCAGCTGAATCTTGGGAAAATATAAAAGTTAATCTCTGAAGTCTCTCCTGATGCATATGAACCAGAATCCCTGGGAGGCTCTTAACTTTGCCAAATTTGGGCAGCTTTTCACAGGGATATGAGAGCTCACATCCCTAGCGTGAGGGTGATTTTTTTGTGTGACCTTTTACATCCCACTCAAAAGGAGGAGACAGTGGAGTTTTGCAGTCAGGATATTTTTTTTTTTTTTAACAATGGACAAAACAACATGTTTTTCTCCTAGTTCTTTGTTCTCAGAAATAGCTAAGCAGTTTTAACAGAAACTCAGAAAACAAAAGGGGAGGAAGGGAAGCCTGAGGCAGACTTTTGCTGTAGAAAATTTCAGTGCAGATTCTGAGAGTCTGGAGAAGCTGGAAACAACTGAAAATAGAAGTTTAAAATAGAGTGCATTAGGTACCTTTAAATTATAGACACACAGAAACTGGTGTATAGAGCTGTGGCTGTTTCACTGTTTCCAGCCCTGAATTGGTGTCTCAGATAAATGAGAGGAGATCTGCTGCATTCACAGCATTTCTTTCTCTTTGAAAGCAAGTCTGCTAACTAAGGCACTCAGATATTAATCTACACGTCAACTTTAGGCATGATTTATAAAAAATAAAATAAAATTGTGGCTGTGCACATTTAGGAAAGGACCCAAGATGAGCCCCTGCCTTTCTGCTGAACCTCCACCTCCACCACTTTTAGGAACTGTGTGGATATCTGCAAGACCTCTGCTCTGCTGCTGTCCACACACCTTTGAGCAACATGAGAGGGTTTTGTGCTTTGTGCTCGCCCCCAGTGTCCATTTCTCTGGGCACAGGCTGTGGAGTGTGCCCCTGCCACTGAATTTCAGAAAGGTTTTCTCCACTCACACTTCTGAAGGGGGATGTCTCTGGCTCCCATGGCTCCATATATCAGAAAAACCTTTGGAAACCCAGGAGTTCACTGTCAGCTGCGTGTGAAGTTTGTGAAGCTACTCTGGAATTTTAAATGCTTTTTTTTGCTCGGGAGCAAATGGGACGGGAAAACCGTGGAGTAATAATCAGAATAAGGTCACAGCATAAAGATCCTCTTGGAATATGAAATTTAAAGGAGAGCCTGTACGTGTTTGTTTGAACAAGAGCTTCAGAGTAAGAGGTGGACAAAGTGTGGATTAAGACCTAGGTAAGGAAAAGGCTGTAATTCTAATATTAATTAGTTTCTGCATAATTAAATACTTCCCATTTTGAGCAGTGGCTGTGAGCTCCCTCTGTCCTTGGCAAAGTTTGAAGTCTGATTTTATGGCTTTGACTCTTCTCTGGTGCACTGCAAGTACAAGTATGTATTAAGTAGATTTCTTTTTTTTTTTTAAACTTTTCTCAATGTAAACAGTGCTCTGAAAGTGAGTCACTTTGCTTATTGCAAGATGTTAGATGATGATTACAGAAACAATGCTTTTCATCACTAAAATATATGAGAGCAAAGAGTTGAAAACACTAGGAAACGTCCACCTTTCTAAGACTTTGATGTTTGGCATCTTGGCAGTCTGATACCAGTTTTATGGCTGTAGGTTATTAACAGAATTGGATTATTTCCAGAAGATGATACGTTTTCAATTGTCTAGGCTTTGGTAGGCAACCTTCGATTATGACTACGAGAGGGGGATTTTGATTTAGTCAACCATGCCCCATCTCAGTACAAAATATGTGTAGCCATGTAAATTTGATGAGCTTGAGGTGGATTGACCTGTAATCTGGGCTTTGCAGTTTTATTTGCTGTAATCCACAAATCAGTTTGCATGAGTGACACAAAATCCAGTGACACCCAACGCTTCTTCCCCATTTCTTGTGACCTAAGTGAGTGTTTGAGAGGGCAACAAAACAGTGAAGGTTCAGTGAAGGCAAGAGTGGCAGTGGTGAGAGCAAACTGGGAGAAAGGAACAGGCAGGTTCTCACCACTGAGGTTGTGTTGAGAAACAACCCAGAATCAGGGGGCCAAGGCTGTGGACTTGGACTTGTTTTGGTCTGGACCTTGTAAAGTGCCTTTGAGAGGTCATTAAAATGTGTTTTCTCCTGTGATGGGGGTTTGAATATTGGACCAACTTCCTTGGTTCCTGAGAACACTGAAAAAACCTGACCCAGTGCCCATCTCAAGCCAAAAGCTGCTCTTCAGTCTCTCATAGTTAAAAATGTCAGCTCTCCAAGCCCTACGTGCACCTTTTCCACTTTGATGCTTGGGTGTTTGCCAAATGTGTGTGACCTACACCTTCAGATGATCCAGACACTGACTTTAGTGCAGTATCTGGCTGTGGGATGTCACAACTCTGCTCAGCTGCTCCAAGCCGGGTGAAAGTTGTTGGAAATTCTCTCAGCTGCTCCTTTTACCAGGCTGTTTTTTAGGTATCTGTGTATTTCCATACACATCATCTGCAGAGATGCATAAATGATCGAGCTTTTCACTTACTAGAGAGGAAATGGTGATAGGGGGCTTCCACGAAGATTCTTTGATTTCAGAATTTATTCTCCCTGAGGTCCAAAATAGCCCAAATTTAACTTCCAGAACATGCTGCATAGCTATTTTTTGCTGAGCTTTTGCTGAGGGTTGAAGAGCATGAAGCAAGCTGGGATTTTTTTTGTGATTCTGGGCTGATTTGATTTATGTGGGCAGGGAGTTATTTGGACTGAGCAAGTAATTTTGTTAGTTATGAATATTTTTAATTAGTTATAGGCCCTCAAAACTTTGGATAAAGACATTTTGTTTATACTTGGGAGAAAAATGAATGAAGTAGATTACATATTTAAGCCTGTTTTGTAATGATTTACTCTTCCTTGTAATTGTGTGTAGTGAACAGATTATCTTTTATTTTATGATTCAGTTTTCCTTTAAGTGCTTCTTCCCCTTTGCTGCCACATCAGAGAGAATCTGTTGAATTTAATTGGGCTCTCCTTAGGCTCATGATCTTGCTTGCCAGATCAGTTCTATGAAATTCTCTTCCTTTTATGGAAAAACTAAATGATTTGTGGTTTTGGCTAAAGTAGTTCCGATCAGCTTCTCCAGATTCTGAGGGCTACTCCTTGGCACAGCAGCCTTGAGATGCTGAAGGGACCCATCCCTTGGCAGGGAGGCAGCAGAGATGGATGCTTGGATCCTGGGAGAGATGTTGCACTGTGTGGAATTCCACATTCCCCAGATAGTTCAGATTTGTGAAATTCTGCTCGGTGGAGAATGATCGCAAAGAGATGGCACAGTTCCTTCTGACTTTTTTTTTTAAACAGGAAAATACCAATTAGCAGAGTGTGTGAATATCCTACTGTCCATCCACCTCTTTTTGCCAGTGTGTCTGTTTCCAACCAACTTCAGTGTTGTTTGGTTTAATGAATCAATGATGCATCTCTCTGAAATAAACCTTTTTGTCTCCTCCCTTTTCTCCATACAGTCAGTCCTTGCTTCTGCTCGTCCTACTTAAACCATTCAAATCAAAACAAATATGAAAATATTTTCCTTTAATTAGTACTTCTATTTAGCTTGCACTTCTTTCACCCTTCAGTTGTCAGTAATGTGTAAGAAGATGAAAACAGAGTAGAATGGAATCCTTGGGCTCACATGCTGGCTCCTGCTGTAGAGACTTTGCTAGAAATGACTAACAGCAGTCTGGTGAAGTGGGTGTACCAGCACCCTGACTATAGGTGCTCATTTTCATGTTTGTCCACGTGGGTGGGTTTCTGGAAGCAACTAAATTATTTAAAAACTAGAACTCTTAAATTGGATTGCCTTTTTTTTTCCTTTTTTTAATCTAAATCCCCCAGTTTTCTCATCCCACCTCTAAGACAGGCTGGATCCAAACCTCAAATGTTGACATCTTTAACCACTGGAAATTCAGATTGCTGCTTTGTTGGTTCAACCACGATAGAAATTTAGTGCAATTTTGAATGATATCTAGTATATCTGTATTTGATATGTGACATCAAACATTTAGGGCTTCTTTGTTGATTATGCTTATTCTGCTCCTGGATTAGCTTTATCCCACCTTTGCAGGCACATGTAAAATCTGAAAAGGTAAAAAGTCCCACAAATTGTCTGTGTGCAAAAAAAAAAAAAAAAAAAAAAAAGCACTGGCCAGTTAAATCAAAGAGAAATCATTTGCACAGAATCACATCAGGAAATTCATTCAGGTGAGCTGGCAAGATTTTACAAGCAAACTTCCCAAGAACAGCTCTCTTTGGCTCCATCCTTCCTGGTGAAATAGTTGTGTTTTAGGAAGCAGCTTAAGGACATACTGCTTTTCCTTTTGGAGAGTGGAGGAAAAGAATATGAGTCCAAAACCCAATCAATTAACAATATGAGCATATTCAGAAGAGAGTAATTTACATTTCCATCATACTAAATTATACAGTGTGACACTGGAGAGCAGCTTTATCCTTTGTCAGTTGCTGTGGATGGGCTGCACACAAAGTTCAGGAAAGGCTTCAGAGTATGAAATATCTCCTCCTCCTCAGATCAAATCTAGCCATTGAGAGAGTGGTCAAGTTTTCCTCCTGTTGGTTCTCCAAGAATTTGGGAACTGTGGCTTTTTCTCAGTCCACAGAGGCAGAGATGAGACCAGACAGAGCTAAAATATTTGAGGATTGTTTATATTTGTGTGGCTTTTTGTTTTGTTTTGCTTTGCCTTTTTCTTCACTGGGCCATTTCCTAAATGACTCTGAATATTACAGAATATAATCCTGAGAAGAACCTATTCTGGATTACTTAATTCCCAGAAAACCCCACAAAATTATCAATATAAAATAAAATATGCCATTACATTATGTAGACCTGCAGAAAGAAAGTAAATATATGAATTCATGCATATAATGTAAAACTTAATCTGAAATTAGGGCAGATCCTGATAATGAGAGAAATGTCTTTCCCCTTCTACTGAGAATAGGAATCTGATCTGACACATTTTTTCTTTTTTAAAAACACCAGGTCCAATTTATTTCCTGTGACAGAAGAAAAATGGAGTCCATCAAATCTATCAGAGTGAGCCATTTTTAAGAGACATTTAAGTAAATGTACTTCTGGATATTCTCTGAAAGTGAAATAACAGGGGTGGACAGAAAAAAGGAGGGGGTGATGGTTCTAAAAGCATCTTATTATAGTTTTAATTTATATGGGCTTTGGTGCTAATGATTCATTAGGTTATGCCCTTTAAATGGTCTTGTCTTGAAAATGCCAACATTTTGAAGCAGACCTGAATATATTTCTCAGACATCAGATCTTGCACTTGCTATTAAGATAGGCTCTTTATATTTTTCTTTAATTTAAGAACATCTTGTAAATTATACACGCTGCAGAACTTTTGCAGTTCTGCTTTGTGCCTCTGGACTGACTGGGGGAGGTGGTAAAACTGAATTAATGGCTGTGTTTCATTACTTGGAGTAATGCTGTGGTGAGATCTGCAAGGCTGGGAGAGATGGACCTGCATTCTCATTTCAAGTCCCAGCTACTCACAGAACACAGAGAAAAGCAGGAAAAGACTGGCATGTGCAGGATTGTGAGGGGTACAGTGTGGGTTCTGATGGGTTACTGCTATTTTTGGAATTTCTGGTGTTTGCATGACAGCATAAATTAGCATTGTCCTTGTTCCAGCAGTGTAAGGAAGACGCTTGCTCCCTCGCCTTACTTTTCATACAGATTTTATATTTGTTGATGACCTTTTTCAGTGTCCCTGCAGCTCCTGGGTCACACATCTGCTGAGCACTGCACAAACCCAGAACAGCTGTGGGAGTGGGCAGAGGGGAGAGAAGGGGAAAACGTCTCTGAACGTGGTGGTTTAATGTTGAGGCAAGAGGTTTTTTGGGTGCCTTGGGAAAAGCTTAAAAGAAGGAAGGTAATTGTGAAGGCTTTGTGGGTGTTTGCAGAGAATTCTTTCAAAACCTGTGTTTAATGGGCTATTAGAGAAAGTATACACTGGCAGTCTGGAAATGTGACAAGTGGCTTGTAAACAAGAACACTGTGACCTGATGGTGAAAGAGAAATCTCAGAGTAGGGGGAAAACAAACAGCTCCTGTCTGACACAGTGGAAAGGAGGAACCAAAGAGCACAGGGAGAGAAATTACGTGGGCCCATCCTAAAGAGAGTGGAGTCCAGATAATGGACTTCACAGCAGTGTTTTGCATGGATATAAAGGGAATAAGTTTGAACAAGGTCAAGGCCAGAGGGAAGGACAGATGCCATAACTGGGAAATAATTGACAGGAATGTACAGCAAAGTGGATCTCAGCTCTGGGAAAGAGTTTGAACATGAGGGTTTGGAGTTCTAAACCACAGCTGAGAACCAAATTATTGACCTGCTGATGGAACCATGGTCGTGTTTGCAGTGCTTGGCTATAAATGGAGGTGTTGAGCTGCAGTGGTGGTGATACACCCAGGAAACTGGCTCAGATCCCGGCTTAGGCAGGAGAGGAGGGGTCTAGAAAACAGAACTGGTTTTATGAACTGATCAGGTGTCTACATTTCTCGAGAGAAGAGGTTAATCAGAGGGATAGTGCGCCTTCATGGGAATAAATAAAATAATGTGGGGTGGAAGGTCACCTATATTGGATATTGTGAGAACACCTGACATGGAACAGTCAGTGCTTTATAAAAAAAAAAATTATACAGGTATGAAGCTGAAAAAATAGTTTAGCAAGCTTAGACTGCTTGCTGAAGAACATTTGTAATCATGATGGTCAGTTCACTAAATCCTGTGGCAATGACCATAATTTAGGATGTGATCTCTTAATCTCCACTACAGGAGTCTGGCTGCTCAGACCCTCTGTGAAACTGAAAGCTTCAAGTGTATTGAAAACAGTGAAACAAGGAAGAAAATACAAAAATCACTTCCCATTGCATAATTGTTTTGAGAATGAAAAAAAAAAAAGGGGCACCTCAGTGAACAGGAGGGATTAAGGAGAAAAAGATACATTTACTTCAGGTTACAGATGAAAAAATGCAGTGAAGTTGTGATGCTAAACATTAAGAGGCTAGCTAAAATCATTGACAACCAAATCAAACAATACATGCAAGATGAAATTAAAGCTCATCATCATAGAACTTAATCCAAAAGTCCTTTCCAGAAGTGTGCTATGGAGAGCAGGGGCTGATTTTGCTGCAATGAATAATTATTTCAATTTAACCTTTCCTTCTGATTATTATTTGTACATAGTCTAAAGGTATTCATAGCTTCACATGACTTTCATACACCTGTGTTTCAGCATATGGATAACCTGTGAACTAGTGACTGTGAGTTTGGTTTCAAGTTATTTCTCTTTGCTTATAGCATAGGAGTGGATTTTTGTCAGACAGATGCTTGTAGGCTTTAGAATTAAATTTGCAGTGAAAATTTTCAGATTAAAAATTCCGATTTTTCTCTGTGCTAATATTTTGTGAGCATTTATCTTTAAAATGTCTTGTTAAAGTCCTTGTAGGAAGAGTTTATAAGGACTGGCTTTGCTGTCAAAGACATGCTAAGGAAGTTCAAACAAAAGTTTCCAAATAGATTTATCCTTTACTTGTTCATCTTCTAACCCTTGGCATGACACTTACAAATCAGAAAGTACACACGAGTTAATGTCTTTTAGTGCTCTCTTTGGTAAAATATAATATTAGGGTTGAATGCTAACAACTGATGGCTTTTCCTTTTAATCTCTTAATGTATCTCATACAGTCCCTTCACTTTTCCTTCTCCTTTTTCTCTACTGCTTTCCTTCCTTTGTACCCCCAAATCTTTTCTTCCCCCTGCTCCATCCTGCCCTTATTTTCAGTGTTATATTAGCATTGATTAAGAATAGGTGCAGTAATGCTGGTGAAGACCATGCCTTTTGGCTTGATTTGCAAATAATTATTCTTCTATGGGTTTAATGATTTTGCACGCAATTCCATTTATAGAGTAAATTTGGAAACTTCTGCAGTGCTAGGACTTTGGTTAAGGTACCTTGAGAGGGTATGGGGGAGATCCAGTACAGGATGACCATTTCAGAAGGTGGAGCAAAACTGGGTACAGCCAAACATCAAACACTGATTCAAAAGTACAGTAACCTCCAAAAATGCCCAGCCCACTTTAAAATAATTATCTGTAGGTTCACACTGTGAACATTAAAGAAACAAAGTGGTTTCATTGACAATAAGCTCTCTCTCATGACATTAGTGAACCTCTTGCATGGTTTTATGGGACACTTTGCTATGAAACAGAGGTTTCTAAAGTAAAATGCTGAAGATGTTGCAAGGTAAGGTATGGGAGTGATGACTTGTTACCACTCTCAGACTTGTTGCCTGAGATACTTGGGGTTTTACAATAATGAACACCTACAGTTACCTTACAAACCCCAGAAATTGCATGAAACAGCCTTTGCATTGATTTTTAACCCACTGCAGCTGTATTGTTTGAAACTTTAGATATAATCATTGCATCTGCTGTGTTTGTAATGCTTTCACGACATACAATTGTGAACAAACTTAACGTAGAAGCAAAGGAGTAATAGAAGTGTGTTAGGGCCTCTGCTAGAGCTTATTTAAAACCTGGAGCCCTGTAAAAGTATGAGAGCACCAGTGTGATCATGGAGTTACTGATCCAAGTCCTACCAGGGCTCAGAGGGGAACTTCTCATTAGGAAGTGGATCCTTTGTGATCGTCAAAGTGAGGTTTTTCCAAAGCATGGAGGGTTGACCTGCTGTCACTGATTGCAGTGGGAATGGAGTCAGGCTGCTTTTGCAGATGGAATCCATCTTTTCAGATGCATTGAACAGCCCAGAATTAGCTCCATTCCAGGAGTGGTGAGCACTTGGCTTTTCCATTCCCATTTCCATAGCGCCTCTGTCAAACCCAGCACAAAAACGAGTCACTGCTAAGCAGTGTTCCCTAACATATGGCCAGTCTCAGGAGGTCACTCAAACACTGGCAATTAGCATGTTTTGTCACAATGCTATTTCCAGAATGTACAGTTTAATTAGAAAAGGTAGCAGTGAAACAGTCAGCTGTTTAAACATCAGGAAGATACCTCAGGATTTAAACTGGCTCAAGTTTATCATGGCATGCATTTTGACAAGTTAGGCTAGGAAACATTTCAGAAGCAGTTAAGTTACTTAGAAATGTAAGTCTCTGTGACTTTGAATTAATTAACTAGAAGGATTTTTAAAAGTTGCCTAGCTACCAAAACTATTATTGCATAACCCAGTATTTGGGTATGTCTCTGTAATCTATCCTGGATGTTTAACCTGTCTCGTGATATTACCAGGAGTTTCTATTGCTTTCCTGGTCTTTGAGAATTATTTGGTTCTGTGACTCAGCCACCTGATCTGGGAAGCAATGCCTGAAAAGTAGGGAACCTAAATCCATAGTTAAACAGACAAATAAGTGGTCTGAGGTTTTACTTTTGTTACCAACAGGAAATGGACTCAGATAAACACAAATGCCTCAACAGTGCAAGATTTGTGTCTGCACGTGAAGTTCCACTTCATCCCATGTGATATATACCCACAAATTTCTATACATAGACCTCTACATCTACATGTATGTAGGTATTTATGAGTACAGTTAATGAAACTTCATCCATAGGAAAAAAAAAACAGAGGAATTTTAAATGTATAGTGTTTTAGGGTTTTTTTTGGGTGGGGGGAAAGAGTGTTGGGGAGAGTATTCTCAGTGGACTGGGATTTTCGATATGAAATTTGCCAGCAGTGTAAATAACTATTCCCAGCACAACATTAGACCTAGAATTTAATGTCATAACACTAGAGTGCTTTTTATTTTTTTCCCCCTGTGTGTGTGTGTGTGTGTGTGGACATTTTGTTTTCCCATATCACAAACTTCTAAGGCTTGGTTGAAATCAGTGAGAATATGGGATGTTTGCATTCCTGAGAACTGGGCTCATTTCTGTTCATAAATTCTTGGTTTCAAATAAATTTCTTTACAGATACCTTTTAATAATTGGGACAGATTAAATTAAGGTTTTTTTCATAATGTCTCTGTTAGGGAGTTGTAAACCTTTTAACAAAGGGAACAGAATCTCCTTGATATCCTCCCCATTTGCATTGTCACTTTCTTCCTCACTGTGCCTGATTATACAGCCAAAACTTGAGCAAAATTTTCCATTTACCTACTTGGGTTATTGAGTGTCAAGCCTGCTTGCTAAAGACTGTAAAAGAGGAGGGTAATATTTGCATTAAAAAAGTACTCTCTTGCTTCCCCCTTGCTTTTACCTTCTGCATTTGGCCAAATTAATGAAAGACAGGAGAAGATAGAAGCATCTTTCCCATTTTTTTGCAAGCAGTGAGAGTTTGACTGCCTTTCAAAGGAGAAATTTTGAAAAGCTGTCCCATGTCATCCCTACTGTTGGAAAAAGTGTGGGTGAGGTGGAGGAGACCCTGGGATTATTTGTCATGGGCCAGGGAACTGCTGCTGCCTGAATTTCTCTGGGTGTCCCATTAAGGACAAGGGATGCATCAACTCCCCCTGACAAAACATTCTTGGTTATTTGCATATCTTAAACTGAGAGCAGCTCGAATAATAGAAATGATAATAGAAATTAATAAAGGGGTGTCCTGCATGTCACCTCCCACACCCTCAGATTTTGCTGCTTCCTCCCCAGTGCTGGGAGCCACATCCTCCAGCAGAGCTCGGCCGTGTCCCTGCACTGAGGCTGGAGCAGGGAAACACGAACCTGCACACGTGTTTTGTTTTAATAGATGTGCCTTTTAACCTGCAAGATTTTATAGAACTGCATATCTGTATTTTTATAGCATCCACATGACCTTTGAGATAAAAAGAGGTCTTTTCTTTTAACTCCCCAGTTCACAACTGCTCTGATAGCTCCTCAGATAAAGCAGTGATGACCATGGTGTAAATGCCGAGATAGTTGCTGTAGGTAGACAGATAGACTGAACTTTAAAATTTCATCTCCTATCTGTCATCTTACCCTACACTAGTAAGAGAATGAAATATTTAATATCACACTGTAATTATTTTTTTAAATTCCTCTGCTCAGCCTGTTTTGCTAATGTGCCGTAATTTTTTCATTTATTGTGAAAATACCTCCATTTACACATTTCCCCATGATCAAGCACCACCATGTCAACCAGGTGATGGCACTGAGTGCCACATGCAGTTGTGACATGTAAAATTTCTTGTCTTTAGGCTTCTGGGTCATCCAGCAGCTGACTGCACCCATCTTTTTTGGGATCTGTGTGTAGAAATGCAGAAATTTCGCAGTAGTTTTAGCCTTAGTCCCCTCATATCCCATCCCAATCTCTAGCTCAATACATGGTTCCTTCCCAGAGAATTTCCCTTGCTCTTGGACTTTTCCAAGGGCATTTTAAAGTAACCAAATTCATCCAGTGTTTCATCACAGTGACACTGATTCTTTCCTACAGCCCCTCACTACACAGTGTTTGAATTCCCCACACCCCCCTCCCTGCCCCAGTCCAAAGATGGGAGGAACATCATCTTTGGAAGAATATTTCTTGTATCTTTGCAATTTAATTTATGACATTTGACCACTGTCCAAGATAGCACAGTAAACACTTTTTCCTAATATCTAATCTGAACCCACACTCTTTAATTTTGAGGCCATTTCCCCTTTTTCTGTCACTACATGATCTGTAAAAAGCCTTTCCCACCTTGTAGGTCCCCTCCAGGTACTGGAAGGCTGCAGTTTGGTCAGGCTCTTTTCCAGTCTGATACATAGATTGTGTATTATTTGTTGAATATAAAGAGCATGCAGTATGGCCTGAATAACCTCAGCATTTTTGAACAATGGGAGTGGATTATTACCCAGCTGTGTGACACCTGAAATTGTGAATATCTTCCTCAAAAGGGCCTGTGCACTTCATTGCTCGAAAACCAAGAACCATGAATTAAAGCATCTCCTTTTGGATTGGATGCAGACAGACACTTGGACTGTTAAACAACTGGACTAATTATCAACTAAGAATATTCAGTTAATATTTTAACCACATTTGAAGGGCTGGAAGGGAATTGGTCTTTTGCACCTTCTTCCGGAGCATCCTTCACACACTAAAACAATGTTGATATTGCACATCTGTGTAAATGTTTCTCAAAATAATTTCTTATAACTGTCTTATAAAGGAAAAAAGATGCATGAAAAGCAACATCAAAGTGTTTTTAAATAGAATAAAAGTTTTATTTAAAATATATGCAAACAATAAAGCTTGCAAGAATGGTTCAGCCTTTATGATTTGCTCTAACAGTGATCAGTGAAAGAAAAAGAGCACAGCTCTTAAAAATAATCCTGGGTTTTTCATGCAGTTTAGAGGGCTTAAAATATATCTTCTATAAAGACTGCATGACAAATCTGATATTACTTGTACATAGAGACAGTAAGCCAAAATCAGCTTATATTAAGGTGCAAATGTGGACATTGACTTCAAATTGGGCTTTTCTCGATGGTCTTTATTGGGACTTGAGTGAGCTGCTGTTCCAGGAGAGGCATCATTGGCTCTTTTTAATATGGACCCATTCCCTGGTGTGCAGGGAAAGTTATTCCATTCAGAGTAGGAGTTTAGTATTTCAAAAGCTGACTTTTCTATTGAGCATGTTTAAATCTTTCATGGGAAGCTGTGAAAGGGAGCAGAAGGCCAGGGATGTGTCAGCCAGCCATGCTGGTCCCTCCAGGTTGGACTGATGGAACCTGGAACTGCCACCTTGGGTGAGTTTTTTATGGCCAACAATTTTTTTATGGGCACTTTTTCACCCCTGAAAAGGTTTGATCAGAATTGCTGCAGTGTGTGGCAGACAGTAAAAGCTGATGTGCATTCAGAATTCCATTGGAGAGAGTCCACACCACCCATGCAGTGTGGAAATGCTGTGGGAAGTGGGATGTTTTATCCAGGAAATATCATGGTTTCCTCTGCTTGAGAGACTGCTGCTGGGCCTGGGATAACACTGGATCAGAAGGATATGTTCTAATAAGACATTTCTTAAATTTTTCTGAAAGATATATAATTTAGGTGTTGCAGTGTGCCAGTGTGAGTGTGTGTAGGGCACAGAAAGCTCACAACAATTAAATGTCTGATACAAACAGCTTTCGAGTGGACAACTCTTAGATGAAAATAATGATTCACTCCCTTTATTCCCTTATATTCCACTGAAAAACATGCACAAAAAAATTCAAGTTGAGGGTGAACAGCTGGAAAAAATAGAAGCACTGACAAATCTCAAGTTATTTCACAAAAAAAAACCTGTCGTGGACTGTAAAGGGTATTGGTTCACTGGTGATTAAGGCCATGCTCCTGCCAGCATTTACTTGACCATAGTTTATCATAGATGATAACAGTTTTTAGGTTGTTAGGTTGTTTTTTTTTTTATTTTATTTTTCTAGTTGGGACAGGCACAGGCTGAGCTGCTTTTTCTTGGAGAGAAGAGCATTCAGGTATGATATTCTGAGTGAACATAATTTTGCATGAAATTCACTTTATTTTATTTCACCTTGTTTCATTTACTTTTCTTGGGACACACCGAGACCTGGTGAGTTAGAAAAGAACAGGGTGAGTTAATATGATTAAATTCCAGTGGGTCACAATGTAAATTAGGCAGCAGGCTCTTGCTGTAGACATGCAGCTCTTTCACAAATGCTTTCCTAACCCAGGAAATGCTTCTCTTGCCTTCTCCCCTTTCTCCCTTTGTGAAACAGCAGCACAATGCACGATGCCTGAGCCACCAGGTTGGAGTGGTCACTTTTAATTTGCTTTAAGGCTTAGCTCTCAAAGCCCAGTGATGTGTCACAGGTAGTGGCACGCTCTTGCCATAAAGTGCAGAGAGATTTTGTGGAGATCAGATGGGAATGGCAATGATAACAAATAAAAATCTAAATTAAGGAAGAGGGAGTAAATAAATTTTTAATCATACAAAATTTAATACTTATGTTAAGGAAAAGAATATTAAAAGTCATTTTATAGAGAGTGAATTTATATTGGAGCTGATTTTAAAGTTGTGCAGCTTTGAGTGATATGATAATCATGTATTTTTCTCCCCCCTCAGCTGTACTAGGGGATTGAAATTTATATACTCAATAACTAGAAAAGAATCATAAAGGATCAGGCTGGAGGAATCTGTCTCACTCCATTTTTTCCTGTCACTCCCATAGCGATTTTAATATTTTTCTTATATCTCTGCTTATTTTCAGTGCCAAACATTGTTTTCAAATACAGTTGGCTTGAAAATGAGCACTTGAAGCTGCAAGCTTGTCGGCAAACTACCATGATTTTCAGGTAGTACAATGAATTCTTTAGTTATAAAAAATATAAAATAAAAATAGGATGTCAGAGTCTCCTGCCAGCTGTAAATGCAACTGAATAGTCTTATTGTGTGCTTTAATATTTTTAACTATTTTAAGCATTTGAGTCTTGCTTTTTTTTTTGTTTTTTTTTTGTCTTGGTGCTAAGGGAAAATGGATTTGCAAAAGCTAACATAACAGCACATTTATTTCTTTCACCCTTTTCAAATAGGAATTAAAGACAGGATAGTCTACTGAATAGACTGCCAGACTGAGAGTCAGAAAATAAGTTTCCTATTATCAATTCATTGAGAAAGTCTATTTGCTTTCCTATGCCTCAGTTTCCCATCTGTAAAATGAAGATAATGTAATTTATCATCCCGTGCAACGTGCTTTGCGGTCTAGAGCAGCAAGATAGAGTGAAGTATTCTGATGAAACATTTTGGGCAAAATGCTGATGAGTTTTAATGATTTAATTTCTTGCTTGTTAATTTTTTTTTCATTCTTAGCTGTTGATGTACAAGTTGCTCTCCGGTCTTTACTGTGAGCTGTTGCTGGAGGTGGCTGAGGTATTGATCCCCAAACAGAAAAGGAGGTGGGTTTTATGTAAAAAACATTGAAGTCAAATGGCTACGTGGTTTCACCTGGAAGTGTCAGTGAACCATTTTCAGCCACCCACAGCAAAGACAGGAAAGTCAACAGAGAATATATAGTATTTTCAGAATTAGTCTGAGGTAAGTGGAAAGATGTTCTGTCTGATTTGAACACAGCATAACTGGGGAAATGGAAATATATCATGTCCCTTTCCAGTAGTAAATGCCCTCTATCCTTTTTTCTTTCCAAAAATTTTGTATTTAGGGGCACCTCCCCATTATTTTCATGGGCTTCTGCTTGATGTGTTAAGATAGCACATGTCCAGAATGGGCATTTGCTTGAAAGGGAGAGGAATTTTTTACCTTTGACATGGTGACAGACATCTCTAAAGTGTCTGGGAGATTATGAGAGCAAAGGCCAAAAATAAAAAAGCTTCATGGTATTGCTCACACACTAACCACATATAGAATCTCCAAGAAATTTAGCCCAATTTGGTTTCAGATAGCTCACAATGGCAACTATTTACCTATGTTTTTATCTGTCTCTCATCTTTGTTGTCTGACCTACACATTTAGATGAAAACAGAGGTGAAAGTGAATCTGTGGCCACCCAGGTGAAGCTGGTACAGGTAGTCCAGGGGTTACTGTTGCTTTGTGAAATGATGTGGATGATGTTTGGTATCAGAGTTTCAACAACAGATTAATTGTCAGTGATTCCTTTAGCTCCTTGTAGTTTTCCAAATTAATTGTCCTCTCTGGACACCCTCTGGAGTCAAGGATGCACCAAAGGGTGAGCACCAAGTTTGGGCTCCTGTCCTGAACCAGTTTCTGGGTACTGGCTCCAGAGATTTCCTGGGCACCCAGATTTATGTGATGTGATCATCAGCGAGGGTAATAATGATCTCTCTGTCCAGCAAACACAATTCTAATACAATTTATGTGTATTTCAGGCATAAAAATATATGCTAGAAAATACACAAACTAAGAATGGGTTTATAGTCAAGAACCACTTTATGGGGTGTAAAGCAGAGATGAGGAGGTACAAAATGCAGTCAGAATATTCTGTGTATCCCTAAATTCTCAGAGGCTTTGAGAACAGCTATCTGAGCTTGAAGGACACAAAGATTGCAGAAATAGGGATGGGCACTTAATGGACACCCCAATAACCCTTTGGGAAGAAATGAATGGTGTCTGCACTGAAGGCATTTGTCCAGGGGCAGTTGGACAAATAAAAGCACAGGGGCTGTGGGGTGGATTGCAATCACTTTGTGCTCTCTGGCAGGAGATGATGGGTTTGGAAGGGCTGGATGCATTCCCCCTCACCTCTGGCCCTGATATGTACCTGTTGCTCTGAGGTCCTTGATACCTGCACCTTTAGCAGTAAAAGTGATTGAGGTTCCTCTTAGGTGGAAGTTGAAGCTGTTGGCCACTCAGGTTTATCAAAAAAGAGAGGTGAACAATCAAGGGTATTAATGAGGCCATAGAAAGTGTTTAAATTTCTTTACCAATTGGAGAGGGAAGTGTCTAAGCCAAATGAATGAACCAACAAACTGGGCTTAAGGGGAAAGCTAAATGCCTTCCACACTTCAAATAACAGCAACAAGTTTTGTGCTCTGAAGAATTGCTCAGAGTGGTGGACAAGAGGCTTTAATCTTGTTAGATGAGGGTTTGTCTGGTTTGCCTGCTGAAACTTGAATATTTGGAATTAAAAAGCTGAAGGAAGCTGCAAATCATAAATCCACTAGGGAGACTGAGAAACAATTTGTGAAAGATGGTTCTGTGGTAGGTCAGTGGTTTGTACCTTTTGATGTCAAGTCTCACCTGTATTGAATCCCTCTCACCTTTTGTTTTCTCCCTGAACATCTTCAGTTGCATCTCCTCTTGGTCACCTCACCACCACCCAAGTGCCTCCAGCAATCACTGCCTGCCTCTGGGGTCCCTGTCAGCTCCTTCTCTCCCTTTTCCCTGACTCTGGGTGAGGATTACTTTCTCCTTGCCCCTCCAGTGCTTTATGGCTTTAATTCTAGGACAGCCATATAAGCAGAGATGTGGCAGAATGCACTGGCTTGTACTTTGAGCCTGAGATGTTCCTGGACCTCACGTGCTGGTACCTTGTACTCCAAAGTGCTGTTCAGGCAGTACCTTTGAATGCCTGAAACAACAGAAGAGTTGAAAACCTTTGATATGAGGAGTAAAAAAAGATTTATTATGTTACAGGCTTGTTTAAAAGCTGTAGGGTTCATAGTACAATTTATTGTGCTTTTCAGGAGGTTCTGTTTTTCCACATGTTCTGCTGAGACACAATTTGTCTTCTCCATGAGCTGCCTGCTCACTATTAATACCCACTCACCAGGATTTTCATAGGCTAACACTGAGAATTTTTTGTAACATATTTCCTCCTCACTCCTCCAGCTCTGGCCTCTCCCTCAGGAAGGGATGACACTGAGGTATGAAAAGATCAAGTGCAGAGTAATTAAGTTATTTGTCTTCGCATCTCCTGACTGTTACACAATCAAATAGTGTATTTTTAGAGGAGAGCTGGTTAATTGCTGTTAATGTTATCATCGTTTCAGGATGATTAGGAGGTGGTGAGTAATAATAGCAGTAATAGGATATAAAAAATTAGTAGTAGAGGACGCAATCAAAAGCCCAAAGAGCCCATAGGGTACAAAAGTAGGAAGTGTGTTTTACTATTGCCTTGCAGTTTCCCTGTTCAGAGTTAGCACGAGCAGGGAGAAACTTGGGAGTGGTAACAGTGCTGTGGGTCATGCAAACAAGAAAACAATTTTTGCCTCTCCTACTTGAGAAAGAAGAGGTTTTCACACGACTGCTTGTGCAGCTGATTGCAAAAGCACTTCTGCTCACTGGGCATGAAGTATTCACCCTCCACACTGAACTTCTTCTCAAGGTTACTCCTTGAATCAAAGAGTCCTCTTGTCCTGTCCTCAACAGAGACAAAGTCATCACATATTTCTGCACCCATAAGTGTAGAGTTAAGGGAAAAAGAGTTTGACATCAAGCAGAACGGACAAGTCCACATCTAAGAAGACTTAAGTCTCCTGTGTTTAGATACTGTTGAAAACAATTCTTCAAGCACCATTTTTCTAAATTTTTTTTTTCTCCTTCAAGGGCATCCCAATCAAATCTCTCTCTGTTGGCAGGTTACTGTAAGGCTCTTGCTAAGAGTGAACCTTGAAAGAGCCTTTGGACGAGCAGAAGTGACTAAAGCTCACTGTGAAATACTTGTGTTTGTTTTTGTGCTGTGGTCTCCACATCAGGACAGGATTTGCAACTGCAAAATATTTCTGGAGAAATATCTACAGAACCTGAAAGGTGCTGGAAATGCCCTTTGTGAAATGGTCCATGGGCTGTTTGATCATGTACACTTCAGTTTTGTACCTCAGCAGACACATGTCAGCACTTGACCTGGACCAAGATGATTTTTTCAAAGGACAGAGTCCTCCTGGTGAATTCTCAGCACCTGGGATCTTTCCTCTGCATTTCTCCTTCCCAGGTACTGACACAGCATTATTCTTTATCAAATCAGTGCTAACACTTCCACAGTGAAAGAAATATAATTGCAAACCAGCTGAAAATTAATGTTATAGTCTTACAATCCATGTCACAATCCTGATGACATTTGTAGTACAATATTATAATGATGTGGAAGAGGGAATAATTTTAATGGTTGACCTTGGCATTCAAATAACATCTAATAGCTGCAGCTTTGCCCAGAAGATACGTGTCAATGTTCCAGATGTGGATTTAAAATGCCTGAATTTAGTGCCTGCATGGAAGGTTTGGGTTTGTTCATCTGATGAGGAAAATACAATTTAAAAAGTTAAGGTAGGAATTTCTGTTCCAGCTGCATTTAGCAATGGAACTGAAAGATCCCAGCTTGAAAGTGAGAAGCTTCCACTCTCTCTAATGTTAAAATGAGAAAGGAGAAGGATTATGAACCCATACTGTTGAATTCAATAAACAGAACAAGGCAAGTCTGTCCTTGCAGAAAATAGAATTGTAAATCAATGAGAGAGTGATTAAGTGCAGAAGAAACTGAGCCCTCGGTAGGTTTTGCACTAACCATGGCAGTGTAGTAGCACACTCTCCCATCTCAAACACAACTGGGGCTTAGTTAAACAATACCTGGCATAATGCCATCAATAAAAATGGCAAGTCATGCTCAAAACACTCACAGAGCAGCCAAATTTCATTTTACAGCAGGAAAAGTCAAGGCACAGTAATGGAGAAATTATTCTCAAGGAATTGCTGTGTCACATAGGTCAGACTGGTCTTGTTTTTAACTTAGCACATCGTGCTGGTCTCTAAATAGACCAGTGGGATGCCTTAGTACAGTGAATCCTTCCAGGGACTTAATGAGGTGTAGTCAAAGACCTTGGACAAAACCCAGGGACTCCCAAAGGCAACTCTGCATATGCCAGTCTGACCAAGGAACACCTAGCAAACATACAGCAAGATGGACTCAAATATCTGTCCACACCAAGAACAAAATATTGATCATTATGAGCTGGTTTTGCCACTTCCATATCATTCAATTGTGTAGCTTCAGTAGAGAGCTGTCTGGGGAAGGTTGGTGAAATGTTCTCTGTATGTGATGCATGTTAAAGCAGTTAACAATTCAACAATTAGTTTGCTCCTGTTTCCAGTGCCTGTGGGCAGGAGTAGACCAGAACTAAACTTGCCAGAAGACACCAACATGCTCTCTGCAGTCTAAGGGATGGCTCTACCAAGTGTCTGTCTCAGCTGACATCTAAACTGTTGGCATGTTTTTGCTCTGGTTTTCATTCTGGGTGCATATCCTATTCTGAAAGGTCACCGTGAGGGAGAAAAATCAGCTCAGGATGTGTAATTTGTGAATACATCCGAGAAATAAAGAATGCCACTACAATGGGGAGAGAAAATGAAGGGTAGAGCAATGATCATACGAAAGAAAATATCATTCCTTACCCAGACATGATGTCATGTTCTCTCGTGATACGGGAAAGAGCTGGGGAAATGCAAAGTAACTGAAGCTATGAGAGCTTGAGAATTCCCCAAGGATGACTGCAGATAGATTTGTGTGATTAGTCATGCTCCATGTTTGGTTCAGTGTCAGGTTTAGTCCAAGACTGAGGTCAATAAAGGAAAGGCAAGGAACAGAGTGAGTGGAGGAGGCAAAGGCAGCTGTCAAAGGAGGAGCTTGAGCTGAGAGTGGGGAGCAGCTGAAACACCTCTGGATGGTGGTGGGAATGGAGCACAAACACCTCCAGCTCTGCCACCTCCCCTTTTGGGACACCTTCTAAGTCATTTTTTGGTTTGGTTTTTTTTTTCTGTCTGGTGTAGTGACATCTATGCAATGTTAACCAGGAAATTAAGGACACGCCTTTTATCACAGAGTCCTGAAAGTGAGCTGCCCTTTCCCTCATTGAATATTCTCTCCCCTTTGAAAAAGAGCACATTAAGAAAGCAAAGGAACACAAATGTAAAAGCCAAATATTGACAAGGAATACACAAACAGAATACAGATATTGTCTTACTCTTTTTCACCAGGAAGCTTTGCTTATTCCTCAATAAATCCCCATTATTACTTTTTTTTAGGCTTCATTGCTAACCAATGACAAAAAATTTGTCTTATGTGTCCCACCATTACACATTCCATTGACACAAGGAGTGAGTGGCATTATCTGGGAAGGAGAGCTCACCGTCTAGGTGATTTCAGCCAATCGGAGATGATGATATTGTATTACCAGTTTCATAATATAAATGAAAAAGATGGCCTTCATTTTGATGAAAGCTGTAAAGTAGCTATTGTGCTTGTTTTGTATTGCAAGGCCCAAATGTATTATTTATGCAATTTTCCTTTTGAAAGGAAAAAACTGAAAGAGACTATTTCATTTTACAGCATTCAGCCGGAGCTATTGTCTCATGAATGTGAACATTCCTGCATTTTATCAGCTCCGAACGCAGAAGGCAACTCACAGATCACACATAGAAAGGATTTTTCAAAGTTTGAAAACTGCTTTTTAAAAAAAGCTAGACCCTAATGACTCGAGATATTATTTGTGCGTGCGTGTAGGCTGAATCAACACTTGGCCTATCAGAGTGCACACAGAGCAGCGTCTTTTTCAAGGTCTTAAACAGCTTTGATTGAATCTCCGTGCACCTTAAATTGATAATGCAAGCAGCCTGTAATACACAATATTCATAACAATGGAATACATCTTCATTTGTAAATACACACTTTTGTGCCAAGTCAGCATCTATTCAGGGATCTCTGAGCCACTTATCGACGTGACAGCAGCCTGGTGTTGCTGCTCTGCTGCAATAAATGCTGCCACTGCTCTGGGGGCTGGGGAAACTGAGGCAGCTGAATGTGAAGAGACCTGCTTGGGGGTTGTAAGGCCAACGTTGATAGTGTGGAAGAGGTTGCTGGCATCAGCCCATCAAGGCAGCCTGTGACACCTGGAGTCTCTCCCTTGGACCTGGTGATGCTTGTGTCTATGGAGAAAACACTTATTGTAGAGAGATGTTGAGATTTTTGCCTGTCCTTGACACCAGTAGAAATTAGATGTTTGCCCTTGAATACCCATACAAAGAGGTTGGTTACTCTTTGGTAGAGAGACACATTAAAGCTTAAATTGATATTCAACCTCTTCCCCTATGTACCTAATTAAAGGCTCACTTCTGAGATACATCTTTTCTTGCCTGTTTTTTTCCCCTCAAAACCCCCCTACTTTTAGTGCAATGCCTCTGAAACTTGCCATTAAAAAACACCTCGGTTTTGTCATTCAACTTTTGCTGGAACCAATATATTCCTCATTGTTCTTTCTTGTTTTCTGGGATAGTGTACAAATGCATATATACAACATATATATTTAAATGTTAGTTTACCTGTTAAAATTAAAAATAAATTAGTGGAACCACTAATAACCCCAGTGAAGTCACTCAATTAATTTCTGATAGGGGCTCACAGTGGATGACATTCCTGAGGGTTAAATGAAGGTGATTACATCTTAATAACAAATCAGAAATTAGGTTTACGTGTACTATTTTCATATACCCATAGATATTGTCTTTGGGATGCCCTAAGTGCAGCCTTCCAGTACCTGAAAGGAGCCTACAAGAAACATGGAGAGAGACTCTTGACAAGGTCATGTAGTGGCAGGACAAGGGGGACTGGCTTCAAGCTGAAAGAAGGTGGGTTTAGATTGGATATTGGGAGGAAATTCCACTATGAGAGTGGTGAGGCACTGGCACAGGCTGCCCAGAGAAGCTGTGGATGCCTCATCCCTGGAAGAGTTCAAGGCCAGGTTGGATGAAGCTTTGGGCAACCTGGGATGGTGGAAGGTGTCCCTGCCCATGGCAGGGGGTTGGAACAAGATAATATTTAAGGTCCCTTCCAACCCAAACCATCCTGTGATTCTCCAGTCCCATGATACTCCTCAGCACTAATGAAAGAAATAAATTATTCTGTGGATGTTCCTGGCCAAAGTCCATGGATAGAACCAAAACCACATGCATGGTAAATTTTATTTGAGCTAGAAGAGTTACTGAAGCTGCTGTTTAGAACAAAATTGTCTGTATCCATTCGTGTTAGGAGACACCAACAGTAGCAACACTTCAATCTCTTCCACATTTGCAAATCTCACCATCCATTGTTTTCTTCTCTACATTCCCAGACATATTTAGCTTCCCAGGAGGGTAAGCTGATATGTTGTATTTAGAAATACTTAAGGGGCTGTACCCATAGCATATAATAATAATAATACTCTATATGCAATAACAAAAATCAAATTAAACAACATTACACTGAAATATGGGGTTAATTCTGCGCAGATCTGGTGCAGACATGAAAATGAATACTTGTCATGTAATCAAATGGAAAAAATAATGTGGAAGAGAAATTCTGGTTCACTGATTGTAGTTGTGCTAATGTTAGATTCCAGTTATCTGTCAGCTCTAAGTACTGGCACTCAGTATTCCGGATACTTACTTTTCTTAACTGTCTCAATTCGTATTTAAAGCTTGCTTTTGGTGACATTCTTGCCATGGGAATTCACTTGCTCATATATCCTCAAAGTGAACACACAGTGAGTGATAATGCAGTGAATCTGATCCTTTCAGAAGTTCAGATAAATGCGTACCTGGTTTTTTTTTTTCCTTATGATTCACCTTAATTCCTCTATTAGTGACAGCATAAAGAAATTTACTCTTTCCATGCCTGTGTCTCAAGCAATGATGGCAAATATAGGACATAGGAACCGGAATTATCCTGAATGAACAACCTTTCCTCAGTGTGCTTTAATCATATTAGTGGTATTTTTATCCCCTGAATTAAAGAAATCAAATATTTTGCTTTTGTCACAGGTATTTCTTGCCATTTCAGGGTTAGTGTGCCACTGAAATGATCAAAAATCTTTTACTCTGGGTGCTGGATAAAAAGATATGCTGCAAAATAAAATTGTTGGCATACAGAGTAAATTGCTGTGGACCAGCAATTTAGCAACAGATTTGGGCAACAGGTATTGCTCTCTGGCCAACATTCCTGTCATTGTTGAGGCAGATGGCTTCAATTTTATACACAGTTTTTCAGTCTGTAAAAGAGAGATCGTATATTTATTCATCAAAACAAAACAAAACGAGCAAAACACAACTTTTTTTTCTGTGCCTGATCAGTGAAATAGGCTTGGAAGAAAATACTGTTTTATTTGGAAAATAAGTCTCCATAATGCATTTGAATATGAGAGCTAGAACTGCCTAAAAAATGAGGATAGGTTTCTTCCCATAAAATATCTTTTCCTTCATGCAGAAAAATGTAGCAAGGAACACGGGATTCTTCTTATTCAAACATTCAGCTGTCAATGGTTTAGTTTAGGAAACAGATTAATTTAATATCAAATAGAGATCAGTATATTTGTGATGCTGCCCCATCTGGGTTCTGTGCCATTTGCCAGTAGGGAAAACTGTCCCCTTTTCCTTCTGCAAGTTTTAGTTCTTCATGTATCTCCTCTGAGGTGCCCAAATTCCCAATTTTGCCCTTTCCCCCCTGCACTTCTCCATCTCCACACCTCTGATAACACGTAATAGAATAAGAGAGCAAAATGGGAGCATGTTTTGTCTTTGGAATAACCTGCAGCTGCAAAGGTGAGCAGGTGTCTCACACCCTGCCAGAGGGGGCTCAGCTCTGCCTGGATGGGAAGCTTTGTGGGGCCAGTGCTGAGGTGGCTGATTTTCAACTGCAGGAACCCAGAAATTCAGGATTTTACATTGTAAAAGCCCTTGCACGAAGGCAATGCCCCAGATGGATCTTGAGGCTCTGGTTTCAGCCGTGTTGTTCATCAGAGGACGACAATCCCAAACACGGGTTGAAGAAGTGTAGGGTCCAGTCTTTCTGTCTTTGATAAGAAAGAAATTCCTTCCACTACAACTAAATCCTGACAAAGAACTGCATAATAAATCCTAGATGGAATGAGAAAGACATCTCTTCTTGGCAAGTTTATATATTACTTAAGACCTGGCAACAGCTTAGCTGCAGACATGCTGTTGCTTCTCTGTGAGGGTAACTCTGACATCCCAGTGAGAAAGTTTACTTCCTTCACACCTGGTCTTGTGTGCTATTAAACCATCACAGCAGCTGCTGAATTATTTATCTTTTTCCAGAGGACAAAACTAGTATTCCAACCGACACCCCCTCCTTGCCCAAGAGGAAAAAGCAGTTTGAGGGAGAGAATGCATTACAAAACCTGCAGCACAAAAGTTTACATCATTAAGCATTTAGGGTTTACATAGAGAGCAGTGGCATGCAACAGCAGGCACGTCCCTGAGCGATTTTTCTGCAATCAGAATTTCATTCATTACCCAATTTTCATGCAAGTCCCCTGGCATTTGAAATATGGTTCAAGGTAGGTTTCCCAAGGGCTCTCCCCCTCCCATAATAACTGATTTGCAGTGTCCAAAGACAGATCTAAATATCTTTGGCTCAAATTACTTGAGGCCTGCAGAGCAGGATCCTCTGTCATCCTCATCACATCTCCCACCTACAGAACAGATAACAGATTAATATCTGGTCTGCAAATATTTCATCAGTGTCTCCAGCTAAGCCACCTTGCCTTATTTTATCTGGGGGAAGCAGTGGAAAAACAGGAGGGGGTGAATGGAAATGTATTTGCACTCTGGAGGAGAATGAGGGTGTGGATGGCAGAGAGAAGGAAATGAGAGAAGGTTTCTTTTGGTATTACAGGAAAAGGAACAGAGCTAGGCCTGGCAAAGTTCTCTGCTCCGATTATGTACCCACTTTTATTCAATCACTGGACTGCTCTGTGTCTGACACTTGGTCAATAGTGCAATCTACCACTGATCAGAATAAAACAGCCGTCCTAGAATACCTTGGAATTTCATTAGTTTCTTTTCAATGTTGTCTTTATAACCAGGTGATTACTTGGAAACACAAACTTACAGCATGCTTCCATGCTTTTCCACATAAAGAGCATGAGACTCTAAATAGTGATGAATTTTTTTTTTCAGCTGAAACACTGCTCTTAAGCAATTTCCCTTCCGTAAAAAAAAAAGAAAAAAAGGAAAAAGCCTTAATATAATCAAAGCAACACATGGATTCCTCATCTCAAAATTATATCTGCTCTTCACACATTTAGAAATTTTGGAGTCTATATTTTGGTTATCACCTAAATGAACTCCTAGTCTAAATCCATTTTCAAAAGCTTTTTAAAAGAAAACCCATTTTTTTATAATTCTTACTCTGTGATTCCTGTATATGTGTCAATTAACATAAATTCCTTCCATGAGTTTCTACAACAAACTGACTCTAATTTTTCTGGTCTTCTCTTTCAATATCAGTTTCATAATTTTGCAAGTGGAAATGGTTTTGTAAGTGGAAACAAATGGTTTTGTAAATGGAAACAAAACAGGAGACTGACTTCTGCTTAGGTTCATGGCAATCAGACACTCACTGTAGTTATTCATCACTGATGGCAATGCAAGCACCTAGAAAATTTGCTCTTTGACTTTAAAGAAACACTGGACACCATAATTTTACTTGTGTGGAATATTTGGTAGTAGATTTGTGCTGCCTTAATCTACTGGCACTTTCTGTAGAGCTGTGATTAAAAAGACAGAGATTGTGTTACATGGTGATGTTGATTGTGAGAAGCTGCTGTCAGTTCCCAGGATAACTGAACCAGAATGTGCAATTCATTCTTTCATTGTGCTTTTTTTTTTTGTTTTATTTTTGTTTTCTTGTTTCTTGGGGGTTTTTTCCCAGTTATTTCCTTTTTCTGGCACCCTTTTAACCCAATGTCTGACGTGGGCTGCATGATGCTCTGCAGGATTCATCATGAGTCCCTGTTGGCAGCCTCCAAGTGGGAAGTTTTTCCAAGATAAGGTGAAAACAACAGGCTGATCCAGGGCAAGGGAGTGGTCCTGCTTTGAAAGGTTGTCTGAAAGGGCATGTTTGCACCCAACTCTGAGCTCGAATCCAAAGTAAACCTGATTTTTCTCTAGGAAAAGGCTAAGGCAATCCTGTCAAGCCCTCTCTAGTTTAATGTAATCTATAAGCATCTTTCTTAAAGTGGGTCTGTCTACTGAATCACCCCTCTTCTATCTTAGCTGTCCCCTAGGACTAAAACAAGGGTCATCTTTGGCTCAGTCTGTACCCGAGACTGAGCCAGATTTGACTAAAAAATAACATGAAAGGATCATCCAGCAATCCCCTGAAATAATCATCCTCCTGCTATCACCCTCAACCTGTGACACGAATGTATGAGTTGTGTAACCTATTCCATCCACATTCTGCATTTCTTCTTCTGCAGCATAATTCCACCCTTAATTTTTGAAGCATTGTTTGCTCCTCTGTTTTATTTGTTTCCTGTTCAACAGCCCTTGTTCCACACAATTCTATTTCATTATTGGCTCAGAATTCCTACTCAGCCTCTGATGTTTCCATAGCCTGAAATTTCCTTAGTTTCTCTCTTTGTCATAGACTTACCTTTCATTTTCCATGTCTTCTTCATGGTCCAGAGGAGCTTTTATCTCTCCAGCTTTTGCCTGCAGAATAAATCTCTCATTAAGTCTTTTCTAGTTTCTTCGTCATTTGCTCCTTTAATCCATTTAAGTTGTTTTGGTTTCCATCTGCCTCCATCTCACCTCAGCAGCCTCCTTGTCTGGGAGCTTCCTTCAGCTCACACCTGCCCTTTCCAGCTCTGTCTTCCACATTTGGCACATTTGTCTGCATTTCTGCCCTCTTACAGCTCATTAATCTCCAGGAACTTGAAACTGCATATTAAAGTGTTGTTTTAAGGAAAAGACTTCTTAAAACACAGGTGATGACATGAACATCTTAGTGGCTCATCTTCAAGTGTGGTTGAGGCCTGTGGGAGCCATGGTGTTCTTCTGCATCAAGAGATGGAGAAGAAAGTCCAAGCATCAAAATCAAAAGAAGTGGGGAGGAAGGGCAGTGACCTTTAAAATCCATTTTGGGTTGTTTATTTGTTTGGGGGGCTGGTCTTTTATCACTATCGCGTCAAAATATATTGAAATTAAAATACAAAGCAGAAAAAGGCACCTAAGTAATGGTGAGATCAGACTAATCTCTCCCCTTAGGTGAGTTCTTCTAGCACAACTGTGCTGGGAGAGGCTTTGTGCAGGGTCAGGGGGTTTGTCTTCAGCACAGCTGTGACTTTGTGTCTGTCAGCTCTAACACCTTCCCTGGTTTGCTCCTCATGTTGTTCACAAAATGCAGGACAGACCATCTTCTGTCCTTGCCAGCAGATGCAGCTGTTTAAGCAGAATTTCTTTTTTTTTTTGGCTCTGTGAATTCAATAACTTCAATGAAGTGAATTCAATAACTTTTTTTGGGTTGTGAATTCAATAATACGGCCTTGATGTGCGCAACAACCCCCACAAATACGTAAAAATTAGAAGGAAGATAACACCAAACACTCCCCTGAGTATGCAGAGGTAACATAATTCTACTCTGTAATCTATCACTCTGTTTTTCCACCATTCAGTAGCATCTGAAGGCCTAGGATTTGTAATGAACATCTTATTTGAGCCTGCTTCTAACCTTCATCTCGTGAAGGGAAGAATTTTGATGAGATGGCATCCCCTTGCATCCTATTTCTGTAGCAAAGTCAGTCACAGCTTTGCCTGAAAAGAATCCTGTATAAAGACTGAAATGTAGATCCTCTGGGTTAGAACAAACAGCTCATCCATGGAGTGGTCATTTCTCACATAAAACTCTTCTGGACATTGGGGTGGTTTTATGAGGAACTTGGGGGTGGTGGGAGGCTGCCCACGATGGGCTTGCTCCAGGAGTAGCAGAAACCTCAGGCAGAGCTCATCAGTTCATGAGGAAACTGTGGAGCTCAGTGCCAGGAGTTGTGGAGCTCAGTGCTCAGTGCCACTTTGGGGTGGTTTTACGAGGAACTTGGGGGTGGTGGGAGGCTGCCCACGATGGGCTTGCTCCAGGAGTAGCAGAAAGCACAGGCAGAGCTCATCAGTTCATGAGGAAGTTGTGGAGCTCAGTGCCAGGAGTTTGTCCTTCTGTGATTTCCTTGGAGCAGCCCAAGATGATGAAACAGCAGAAAGCTCTGCCTTTTCTCCTGGTTCCAAGGGTAGCTCAAGTCATCAATCAGCTCAAGTCTGTAAATGTAAATACACAAATGCCTGTGCTCATTTGACCTCTCCTTTTACAGCTTCACTCTTGAAACCACCTGTATTGATTGTGATTTGTTCCCTCTTTAAGAGCAGGTTTGTGTAGCTCTAATGAAGAAAAGGTTGCTTTAAATGTGAATGGTTACACTGCAATCATCTTTTTTATTTTTCACTGTTTTTTTTAGTAAACCACTGCGTAGCAACACATTTGTGCAGAAATATACAACTATTATGGGTATTAAATGAAAAGAAGTTGATGTTACTATCGAGCTAATGGACAAAGCAATTACTATGTTGCCTACAAAAATTACATATCATAAAGAAACAGAGGAGAGAACTGTGTATTTTGCTTTACTGTCACTTCTGGGCTAAACCAATTTGTTTTCTTTGGACTGTGAATAGCATGGGCTGCTATTTCGTAGGCTTTCATCCTAGATTGCATTTATTTTATTTTTTATGTTTAACTTTTGCTTAATTTTCTTTTGAGAACAAATCTGAATTACTGATATCTGTGGCAGGAAACTGCTGCAGTTTGCAAACTGGTGGTGTCTTTTGGTTCTGATAAAACTGAGATATTTTTTCTGTGGGTGAATTTATGGTTACATGTATGGTCCAGATCTTCTGAAAAATGACATTCATATGTTTTCAATAGATTTATTACTTTTTTTTTTTTTTATTATGGTGGCATTTTCCTCTCTTTGGTGCTGGTAGTGATTTCAGAAAAGCAAAATAAAAACAAAAAAAAGTGCAAATATTAGCCTTTGCTGAAGTTTGTAGACTGAATCTAAAGTAAATGCTGGTGTTATATATAAAAAAATAAATATAAGGTTTGATCTTTAAAGATAAGACAGGTGCTTCACCTATAGCTCTTTCAACAGAGGACTGGGATGAGATGATCCATAGCTATCAACTCAGTGTGGAGGTGTTATTTGTGGGGAGTATTTTGTAATTTGCTAGGCCTGTTTGACTACAGGAAGACAATAAGGGAATATCTAATTGCAGATAATGTTATTTTTTAAGAAGTGGAGTTAGATACGACTTTAGATTATTGTTTGATTTCTCTGTGATCCATCAATCCAATACCATTTACTTCTAGTGAAATGTAGCCAAGTTTTATGAAGATAAATAAATGTTTTTCAAATGCTAAAATATGAAAGTAGGTAGTGCCACACAGTGAAAAACATGGAATAAAGACTCAGATTTTTTCCATAAAGAGTGAAAATACAGTCAAGGGATTGTTCAACACACAGAGCTATGCAAAACCTCACTCTACAAAAATTCAAAATATTATTGGCTGGAATATAACTCCAGACTTCAGGGCATGTGTTTAGGTTTTTAACTACTTCAGTAAAAGAAAAACTGAGTCTTCAATAAAAGAAATTCAGTAGCAACATTACTAGCTAGCATAAGAAAATGAATGTTAATATTGCAGCTGTATCATCCCTGCTTCAATAGCTAACTCCCCAAAACCTTATCTGAACAGCTTGTCAAGGGAAAAACCAACTTCTTAAACACTCTTTTAGGTCTTGAATATTCTGCTTTATGCAAGGGATACACAAATGTCAGTGGGTACATGGGCTGTACAATCATCTGCCCTATAGTGGAGAGCAGGCAGTGTGTTATTAGCTGGAACTATAACCAGACAACAGACAAAGGAAACCTCCTGCAGTAACTGAACCCCTCCACTGTCTGTGGAAATCTGAGGAAGAGCATGTTAAAAATTCAGGGTAAAATGTTTTATCATACACAACAGCTTATGCTGGACAAGAATAGAGTAGGAAAATATATTAAACTGTAACCCTGTTAGAAAATTTGAAATTTAGCTGAGTAAAATTTCCTCTATCCCATGATCAAGGATGCTGTTATAAATTGAGGTATATGAACCAAGGCATAAATTTGGTAGGTCCTTTTTTTTCCTCTTTCTCTCCCAGCTAATAGATATTAAATTCTGTATTAAGAATTCAAAATTGCTTTCAACCCTGAGCCTGGAGGCCTTCCCACCATACTGAGGTCAATTGGTTTGAAGTGTACAGGAGGCAGGAAAAATATAATATTTCCCCCTGCCTTTGTGGGGCTCTCAAACTATTTTACCTCCTTAGAGTCAAGAGAAGAAAGTCTGTAAAGAAATGAATTATTAATCTCTGATTTGTATCAGCAACAGAATCTCTTTACCCAAGGAGCAGCATTTCTTCCACGCTTTTGCATGTTTTCTTCCTTATATCAAATTCTGACCCTTTGGTAAGGTGTCTTCTTTTGACTCACAGATTTGCTGCCTTTCATAAACACGCTGCTTTTACTTTTAATCGGTGCAAGAGTTCAGTTTGGGGAGCTTGGTGGTCAGGCCGTAATCAGAACTGCATCTAACAGAGTGCTGGCAAAATAAAATAAAGCAAAAAAAGACCCCAGTATGCAGAAAAATGTGCCTTCTGGATGCATATGGATGGAGCTGTAGTTTTAAATGTGTTCTTCCTGCCCCCATTTGCACAAATCTCCATGTGTCAGAGAAGCCAGGGATGAGGGAAGAGGTGGTAGCCAAGTGTTAGAAATGCTTTCTGCTTGTTCTAGAAAAGCTACAGCAGCATTGTAGGATACTTCTTTTGACCTGGCTTGTTGGCTGGTATTAAAATTCTGTGTAAAAGTGGTGATGGTTTCCTGCTGAGTCAGTAGAGCATGTGAGGCTAGCTCTGGAAATGAAGGAGAAGACAGGGGGTCATCAGAAGAACCTCTGAAGTTGTCCAGAATGGGAAGAAACTCTGATTCTTTTCTTTTTTTTTTTTTTTAATAATAGAAATTTCTTCACACAACCTATGTCCCATAATTCAGTCTATATGAGCTGTGGCTTGAAGCTGCATGGGAAAACAGCTTGCTCATAAAAGGAAAATTAGATAGAGTCCTATGCCATGTATATCCCAACACCACAGTCATTTCCTGGCACTGGTAGTTTATGAATGTGTAAACAAGATTTCTGCCAAAGCTGCCACATGTGATGAACCAAGGTACAATTTAAATATTAGCCTAGAAGTTAACTCTGGTCTAATGACCTTGATCATGATCAATATGACTGTGAAGTTGTTGTAATCTGGTTATTTGTCCACATATTAATGAATCGAAAATCATACTTTGCATATCATGTACCAGAGCACAGAAAAAAATGGCATTTTCAATGGTCCTTGAAAGATTTTGGAAGGAGGAAGAGTATGAACCCAGAGTTGTCTAAATTAGAGCCTAAAGCAATCTTCTTGATAATTCTTCTTACCTGGCTAAGATGAAAGAAGTGGGCTGAGATTTAATGTAAGAAAAACTACAAAGCTGGTGAATAAGGTCTGGTCCAGAGGTCCAGGCCAGTCTTTTCCAATCCCAGAGAAAGCGTGGTGAGGATCATTAGACAAGATACACTCTAAATATCCTTCCCAAGAGAGGCAATAAGAAATCTTGGACCTCCTGGTTCCAAATAGATTCAGTGGTAAAAAATGACTCAGAGGAGGATGAGTTTCAGTGTTGCTGAATTCTCATGAAAGAGTCCTGGGGATTACAGAGCAGTGTCCTCTCAGGCTAGGGCAGCACTGTTTTCCACACAGAAGTCACCACAAAAGCAATTCTCTTCACAGAAAAATGACCTTCTTGCTTCCCTCGTGGAGGAGAGCGCTTTCTTGTCTCTATCCCTGCTTTTCAAAAAAACATTGAAGTTTATGCCAATGCACATCTCCACCTCTGAACTCCAAACTAGTTATTTTCCCTTGACAAGATGAAGGAGCAAGCAGACATCCATATTTACCAGACAGATGCCATGTCAAAGCCAGTGTTTGCATTTATTGTTGTTATTTGGCTCATCTTTGAGAGTTTCCAAGATCTTGTAATGGCTTAAATCCATGGAACTAAAACTCTTGTTTTCTGTATTGCCCTTCACATTTACACAAAATCATATCAATTGTGACAAGTAATATTTGATTATTTTAATTATAAATATGTATGTATTTGATTAATTGAAGTGTAGATTGAGTTATCAGAACATGCTTTACTTTATCTCTGCTATTACCTGAATATATCCAACCTACAAACAAAATCCAAAAGAATTTGCCTGGCAATCTCAACCAAAGGGTGTTCATGGGTTCTGCTCTCCTAACAAATATTGGAGCACTGATTTGAGAGAAAACAGATCAGTAATGCTTTAGTAATCACATTTAGTGAAAGTATTACTTTTTCTTTCTTTTCTTCACTCTCTCAGTACAAGTAAGTGATTGATTTCCTCCTGGACAGATGTTTTTATCCCAATTTAACATCAGTAGTGTTTAAAAGACCCAACATTCTAATATGTATTGATTTCATGTTTATATTTTACACACATCTGGGTGAGACCACTATAGCTGACACTCATTATTGCATGTTTTATTCTTCAGCAAAGAGGAAATAAGGAATATCAGGAATATAGCCAAAAAACACCTAGTTGCATGATAAATTTTGCTGGATATTCAGTTTGTGTTCTGAGTATTGCTATGTAGCTCGTTCATACACTACTTTGAAGACTATTACACAGTTTTAAAAAATAATACTTTAGAAAGCACTTTTAAAAACACCACTACTATTGAATCGTCTCAATCCTCCGACAGTGAAGAGAAAGTGGAACCAGTTGAGTCCAAATGTTGCTCCACTGAAAAATATTTCACACCATCTTTTGTGAACACTGTCAAATTCCCAGCACTTTTTCAGGATTTGTTCCTCCACTCCTGCTCAGCCTGGGTGCTTTCTTCCCACTGCTTTTCCTCATGTGTTAGGGTACAGCCAGGGACAGCGATATGACATATTGCAGATAACATCCTAACATATTAAATAAGGATGTTCAAACACAGTGACAGATCCCGTTGTATGATGATACATCAGGGCAGCTCAAAGATAAGAATTTTAATATATTCTATTATAGAATCACTTAAGCTGACTAAGTGATAGCTGTGGGGGGAATGGAATAACTTGTAGCTTCCGGAAAGGGTTAAGAGACCAGAAATGGGAAAGAGACACCTGGGTGCTGTAGGGAGACAGACAGGAGTAAGCAAAAAAGAAAAAAAATCCTTGATCTCCTTGAGTAACACATGATACAGCAAATGTAATTTTTTTCCTTACATGGAGGATGAGATGTCCCCAATATATGTGGCCTTTCTGAACTGTCCCCAGCCACAGCTTTTCTATGGTTTCTCTGAGTTTAGGCTATGAACTTCTGCCATTAGATCAGAGAATCTCAGGAAGGTTTGGGCTGGAAGGGGCCTTTACAGGTCATGTAGTTTAACCTCTGACTTCAGCAAGCAGGGACAGCTTCTACTGGATCAGGTTGACCTTGAATGTTTCCAGGGATGGGGCATCCACCACTTCTCTGGGCAACCTCTTCCAGTGCCTCACCACCCTCTTCCTCATATCTAGTCCTAATCTACCCTCTTATAATTTAAAAGCATTATCCATTATCCTATTGCAACAGGCCCTGCTAAGAAGTCGGTCCCCACCTTCCTTACAAGCCCCCTTTAGGAACTGGAAGGCTGCTCTAAGGTGTCCCCAGAGCTTCTCTTCTCCAGGCTGAACAGCCCCAGCTCTCTCAGCCTGTCTTTACAGGAGAGGTGCTCCATCTCTCTGATTACCTTTGTGGCCCTCTTCTGGACCTGCTCCAACACATCTTTCCTCCACTGAGGAGCCCAGAGCTGGATGCAGCACCCCAGGTGGGATCTCACCAGAGTGGAGTACAGGGAAAGAATCCATCCCCCAGACCTGCTGGCCATAACAGATACTTTGGTGGTGTCAACCTGCCTCATTTTCCTTAAACCTCTGAATCTCAATCCTTTTCATTTCTAAATTTCCTTAGATATTCATAATTGAGAAGGCTATCAACTGTTTTAAAATGTTCTTTTTTTTTCAGCAGCAAGATATTTTTCCATTTTAAGGTAAATTTTAGCCCCAGAGAAAGCATCCACCAGAAATTTGACTTCCAGACCAAGAAAATATCTTTCAGAATTAATCATTAAGTACAACAGAAGATTTTAAGCATGTGAAGTAGAGGAGTTTTAAGTATTTCCTTTCATACTAGGAAAGGGTCTCTTTGCCTTTCCCTTCATAACAAAGATAACATGCTTTCATCTAGAGCTACAAGCCACTTCAGTTAACATATTTGAATGGTGAAAAGTATTTACTTCCATGATATCTGAAAAGAAAAGCAGTGTTGTATTTGGATTATGGAATCTGCTTATAAAGGAAGAGCCAGTTTCATCATTGAGGACACATAACTTAATTCAGAGATATTACATCAGTGTCGAATTTGGCTCTAAGTACTGAAAGCACCATGATAACTGTATTTATATTTGGCTTTCATATATTCTTAAGTCTGGCAAGTGTATCTTGTGGGCACCTGTTTGACGCAGAGATTTATGGAGAATGCCAACATTTGGTCTTGATATTTAAAAACAATTTGTTAATTGTCAAGAAAAGTAAACTGTTAACATCTTTATTTACTGATGAGACAACACGTCAGTACTGGAACCTATTCAAAATGGACAGCCATTTATTAGTCTCGAAAGCACTGAAGTTTTTAAACTGCAGCCTTTTTTTTAAATTTTTTTTTTATATTTTTTTTTTAAATTTTTTTTATTTTGCCTTCTAGGTTTCGATTTTGCTTACGAATAGTCCTTGAGTAGATTTTACCAAAGGGTTACATAGCTCCCTTTCTATTAAATGCCATACACAGCTGGTGCCAGAGGGAGATTTTGGACCCCACAAAATGCGAAATAAACTCTTTCTGATTTACTGTTTCCTTCTATTCACTCCCTTTTCTTTTCTTCCATATCATGTCTTGGTGCATCCCAAAGCTGCAGCTTTCAAAGTTGCAGGTTTTACGTTTTTGGCCGTATGTATGTGTCGTGGTGCTGGAATTATTTACAAAGCTAAAATTACAGAACATACAGCCCCATGTGCCAGGTAGGGCTGTGTCAGCAGGGAGAGAGGATTATCAGAAGAGAGTGTGGTGAAGATGGACTGAACAAAGGGAAGAGCAGTCACACACAGCCATCCAGGAGACCTGGTGGAAGGCACTTCCAAGGAAATCAGCGTTTCAGCCCGTGCGCGAGTGCAGCTTTGAATCGGTTCCCTTGAGCACCAGATAACAAACTGCCTGGAGGTCAGCGTGGTCTTGGTGAGCTTTTGGACAAGCAGCTCCATGCTGCTGTAGCCGTGCCTCTCTGTTTTCCAGTTCAGGAGTTTGAATGTGGATCAATCTGTGCACACAAGCTGCAGCCACGCCGCTGAAAGCCGCGTCACCACCGCGTCGCCGTGGTCCCGTCTCACAGAAAGGTCACAGCGTGTGCCCCTGCCTTGCCT